>CM076575.1:1059523069-1059745568 GCA_034641835.2 Pinus albicaulis | reverse complement strand
GGATCCCTCCACTTTTTATTTCCTTAACTAAATACTCAACGTTTTAGTATATTACAACGTAACCAACCCAAATACAAACAAACTCCATATTAATACGTTAAAACGTTATTTGCCACCGGAGTTTGGGCTCGGATCGGGTGACCCGTCCACCAACATTTGACTATATTTAATGTGCTCAAATAAACAAAAAAAATTACTCTTATACTGCAAAGGGGATTCAAACACTGTCCTCCGCCGAGAGAGCCGGAGGCATCACCAATGGGCCAAACCACTTCTTGGTTTATCCACCTAGTTTTTTTATGTTTAAACCCATCATTCACATAGTGTGTGTGTCTAATGAAGGCAGTGAGACTTGGGCATGCAGTTTGAGGTAGAGGAGGCAGAATGGTGGCACACAATTCAAGATAGAGAATATTCTTTTGATGCCCAAAGATTTTTGGGAGGTAAAATTTCTTTTTATCAGAACGCATTCAAGTTTACAGTAATTTTTCTTAGGTTTTCGTAGGGAACGCAATGGCGAGGTCGTATTCGCCTTTTGAGTAGCGGTTTTGCAGATTTCCAGTGGAGGAGAATCTTCAGGAATATTGGAGGAATCTTTTAGATTCCTTGGAGGCCAAAATTCGTTGGTGTTAAATGAGGTCAACTTTATATTCATTCTTCGCACAATTTTGCAAGGATCTCAATGGTGAGATCAGATTCCTATTTTGAGTTGCAGATTTTCAGGGTCCATGTGGAACAACATTTTTGAGGAATCTAGGGGAAATCTAAAAGATACCTGTAGCCGCAAAATTTCATTTTGTTAGAATTCAAAAATTTGGCAGTTGATTTTGCACTATTCGATGCCACAAATCTGATGGTGTATTCAGATTTTCCATTTGACCATTCCATTTTTCGGCCATTTTTCAAAGTGGATTTGCAGGGGTCAACATTCAATGTGCGAGCAGTCATTTTCAGGATATTTTATGCCACGAGATTGATGGTACAACCAGATCTAGCAGTTATCATCATTTTATTCAGATAGCTCCAGGATGTGAGGTATATGCAGTGTGATCATGCACTTCTTTGTCTCTTTGCTATGAGATGCATCGTGCTGTATAGATCTCTGTTTAATGTTTGATGTGTGATCTTGTTTTGTTCTTGATGTGAGATACAATTTCTATGATGGATTTTTTATGTTGTTTGAGATCCCTTTTTTGCCATGTTCGGCGGGATACTTAGTCACCATTGAGTGAGATTGTCATGCTGATAGGAGTCTTTTTTATGAATGAGAGTTCCTATAATGGAACATCTCATGGAGAGGTCCAGCCACTCCCGCGTGAGGGCATTTTCCTTATATGACAAAGAAAATACCATCCATGTACATCATCACTCTTTCCAACACTTAATGTAGCGACCTACACCATCTTAACACTGAGGCTCGGAGACGTAGTCCCTCCTGGATGAACTCCTTTATCAATCTTATGTTGCTAATGCTTGTTATGTTCCTCTTCTTTACAACATGCATATATGTTCATTAATGCTTTTGATGAAATGTAAGTCTAACACATCAGCCGAAGTAAAAGGTCTTGGTTAAAAGGGTATCAGAAATTTAGCCGGATCACTCGCATAATCCTTAGGATTAGGACGAAGTGGATATTTTGACTCTCCCAATTCTTCATTCCCCTCTTCATAAGTGGTGTTCGCATAATCCTTAGGATTAGGGCGAAGTGGATATTTTGACTCTGGAAATTCTTCATCCCCCCTTCTTCAGTGGTGCCCTCATAATCCTTAGGATTGGACGAAGTGAAAATTTTGACTCTGGAAATTATTCATCATGCGCTTCATCACTAGTGCTCTCATAAACCTTAGGATTAAGAGTAAGTGGACTAACTGACTCTCGGTTTACATAAATTTCTTTTTACTACCCTTCATCAATTATGTTCTCATCATCCTTAGGATTACGACCAAGTCGAATTTTTGACTCTCTATTCATGGTGAATGGACGCCTGTTATATTCAACAATCTGAATAGAGTTGTTTCGTGACGAAGATGTTGATGTTGGAGAAAGAAAAACTTCGCTATCAGAAGAATCCATGGCTTTCAATAAGAATATGTTGAATGATACAAATGCACTCTCTCCCAATTACAATATATAGCTTAAACACTGAAAATTTCCTTCTAAAATTGCCCCCCAAAAATTTTTAGTTAAAGTTTTCCCTCCAAAATTTTTCGCTAAAAACTTTCCCTCCAAAATAAATTCATTTGAAATATTTCCATACAAAATATTCGTTTAAAATGTATTTCAAAATATTTTAATAAAATGTTGGTTTTTAAATATTTCACCATACTTTCTATTCAAAATATCCACAAAATATTCCTTTAATGCATGTCTTCCAAATTAAAATAAATTTCTTATTTGAATAATTTAATATTAACTACGTATTATAATAAATTTTTAAAATTTATGTTTTATTTTTTTGCCGAGATTGAATAAAAGTTAATATAGACCTATAAAATTAACTATATGTAAATATTTTAAATTTTAATCCCACATTCGTGAAACAGTAAACCAATCACACAATCTTCACAATATAATAACAATCATTGTTTCTATTCCTCACATCACATCAAGTCTTCTCGATTTTGTTGGAGCAATTTTGTGGAGGTGTTGCGTTGGCATTGGTAATTTTGTGGAGGCGTTGCGTTCGCATTGGTAACAGGGGTTTTTCGCATTTCAAAGGTTAGTTTTCCATCTATTTTGGCCATTTAAAGATGCATTTGGGGAGAATCTGCTTTTTTCTTTTTTTTGTTTGTTCCAAAACTATTTTTTTTTATGGTTTTTAGGTTCGAAAACCCTATTTTTTATGTTTTTATAGCGAAGAAAATGGAAAAAAAACTCAAATTTTTAGGTTTTTTAGGACAAAAATTTAGAATTTTTTCTTTTTTAGGGTTGTTAGGTTCTTCCACGAAACAGAAAACCAAGAAATGCCCATGCACATCAAAAAAATAGTTATATTTATTCTATTTTTATTTTTTCTAAAAGTACAATAAAAAATAAAAAAATAAATTATTATTTTTAATTTTTATTTTAAAACATGAAATTTTACCTTTTAAAATAGCATTAGATTTTTTATTGTTTTATTTTTTATTTAAATAAAATACCAATTTCTTTTTGTTTTTATTAAACTTTTATTATTATTATAAATATATTTTACAATTAAAAAAACAATTTAATTTTAAAATAATTTTAGTATTTTATTTTTGTTTTTAACATTTTATTAAAATAAATTAAATTTAAAAAAATTTAAATTTTTTTAATTTATTTTATAGTTTTTTATTATTTAAATAGTTTTATTATTTTTTATTTTAAAAAGTTTTAATTTATTTTAAAATTACTATTATTATTATTATTTTTAATATTTTAAAATATTTTATTTTAATAAATATATATATATATATATATATATATATATATATATATATATATATATATATATATATATATATATATATATTTTATTGTTTAAAAAAAAAAACTAAATTTAATTAATTTTTATTTTTAAATTTATTATTTAAATTGTTTTTTTTAATAAATTTTAATTTATTTAAAATATATTATTATTTAAAAAAAAATTATTTTAAAATTTATTAAATTTATATTTTATATTTTATATTTTATTTAAAAAAATATATATATATATTTTTTGCCGCCTGCCGGGGGCTGGAGGTTGGTTGCTGGGCAGCCCTACACGACACCGCTCGACCGGTGTAAGGCCCCAGCTTAACGAGGCGCATTCATAGTGACAGACGCACCCACCAGGCGTTTGGACGATGTTCGGGTGCCATGCGACGTTACAGGCGTATCGTCGCACCGTAACCGCATGAGCGCGTGCATGTGACGATGGAGGAAACCGGGTGGTCACTGAGCGACGTTAGCGAGGGCATTATCGCATTATAGCCGGCGGGGGTCGTTAGTTGAGAGACGTTATAGCGGAACGTCGTACCATAATCGTGGGTAGGAGCCGACGTATTAAAGGCGGAGGTCAACATTACACATGGCGTATGAACACCAAACACAGAGTCGGGTGGGTCGGCTCGGGTCTGCCGAGCGACCCACGACATTGCACGGGTAGTGTATAAATATGGTGAGCGGATGAGTTGTTAACCATCTAATATTTCAAGCGACGAATGCACATAGGACATTTGGACGAGCGAAGGACATTGGACAACACCACGAGCTTTTCCAACAACTCATTGGTGTAAGCCAACACTACGGTGGCGGGCAGGCTGAACACGGCTAGCGTGCAAAAGTTCAGGGCGTCCGGTGAGTCGTGAATGGACGAGGGCATCGGGTCGAGTCGTGTAGCGTGTGCATGAAGTGCGTGTGTAACAGTAATGCAGGGCGTCCACACTACGGGTCGAGTCGGGCAGAGCACAGGGTGTTAGGCGGAAAGTGCAGGACTGCGTGCGGAATAGTACCGCAGGGCATCCACAGTGCAGGTCGAGTCAGGCAGGGCGTGCGATAAGCTGAACGTGAGTTTAGAGCTCATTCTGAAGCAACTGCTGGACAGAATTGAGTGCAACAAAGTGCACAAGGTGTGTATTGGTGGGCCAAAGCTAACCAAAGTGCAAGGGGTCGATTTGGACACACGGTGAGCTCGGAAAGCACGTGAACGTCATTGGCAGCAGTTGACCGAGGGTGACCCAAGTGACCCGGCAGCATGACACTTGGGCAGATTTGTGCAGAAATTCCTGAAGCTGAAATCAATGTTGTAAATAGATGTTTTGGGATAGTTTGATGATTGATAAGAGTTGGAACTTGGCCAAGAGGTAAATTAACCTTACCAAGGAGAAAAAGGGGATTTTGCTGGATTGGACTTTGTATTGTATTTTATATTTTATGAAACATATTATCGGGCAGACTTATTAACAGGGAGTTGCCCCTGCCTTGTATGTATGGGCGTACACGTGGATATGATGATGATGTTTATGTTTTCCACATATTGAAAGAACACTGTGATTAACTAATTAAGATAGTGTTGCGAAAGGCGTAGTCTACTTGTGAAGTACGTGAAAAAATAAAAACAAGGTAGTGTCGCACTCGTTTATAGCATGGTTGAAAGACTACCAAGGTATAGGGGCATGCCAAGTGGTATCAGAGCCAACATACACTTGGAGTTTTGATCTGAAAGGAGTGTATTAGTTTGTTGTGCTAAGTGTCCTTTAAGTATTAAAAAAATGTACAATTTGTCTCCATTTGTTTGCTTAAGGAATGAGTGTTTTAACTATGAAACATAGATGAAAATGTGAGTTTTAAGCATGAAAATAAGCCTAAATAACACTGTACAATAGTGTATAATAGAGAATAAACATCATACATAAGTTTTACACAGTAGGCATGATGAAGCAATTCACCCTCCCGGGCTACATCTGCTGGTCCAACTCCCAATGGCATGTCCCTCTTTGCCATTATGCTCAAAACATTGCAAATACATGTGTTTACAAGCCTCTAATGGCTGTTTTATCTACACCAGTGGCTACAGAATGCTCAAATTAGTCTAGGTAGACTTCTGTTTCACCCAAATTGGTCGAAAATTGACCTCTCAAAGCATTTTTCCCAATATCAGCTAGAAAAACTCCACTACAAGTGGAGACTACACTTAACTGCTGCTAAAAATAGCAAAAAACCCCTAAATTTAAGGGCGCGCTCCAAATCTAACTATCCGTTAACCATAACATTGAATGTTGGGGAGGGGGTGGCCACATGCCAACCCACGAAACCCCACGGTCATTAAACCTTGGAGTGCAACCATTGTCGCAACTGTAGTTGCAACTTGAGTTTAAACCGGAGTTGGGTAACCGTGTTATAATTGTCGGAGAATTTATCGCATGTGATAACATGGAGTTTAATGCCGCGGTTTGTTTGGAACTGTCAAAGTTAATACTAACCGCCGGTGCCAATAACAATGTGAATAGGATTGCAACTGAAGTTTTAATGCCACAGTTTCTGAATTGTTGGGGTTAACAACATGTCGCGGTGTTTATTGTAGCATGTGACCAAGCCTTCGGGCCACTAGCGGGTTGGGACCGTTGGCGCCCCCCCCCCCACCTCTGAAATGCAAAACCTTACAACATAAATTTATGTGGTCCGCTTATAGGTTAAGAAACAAAGTCTAGCGGAGACGGTGGAAGGTCTTGTGCACGCGCCGGAGATCGCGGGGTCGAACCCCCCGGACCTCAAATAAATTTTGGTCAAACCTCTTGGGGACATGTGGCAGCCTCCAGGCTTGCCACGTGTCGACCATCCAACGGTGCCACTTAAAACTTGTACAACTCCATCCAACGGTCAGAAATAAACTTCGTACAACCAAATCAATGGCCCAAAAACAACCATGTGTCGAATTATGATTGAGTTTTAGAAAAGGGAATATTCCCTGAATATTCCACCTGTTGAATGTACATGCATGTTGACTAGGCATCCCAGTCACCCTGTCACAAAAATTTTCGCTGTTTAGGAAAATGAACGAAACGCGATATATTCCTCATACGACGTCGGTTTTTCGAACCGTTCATAGCACCGGAATCGCAACAACAAGATCTTTCCAGTCGCTCAAGTTTTGTACAGTTTCAAGCACTTTAAATTTTGAGCATAACACATGATGTCTTGATCAAGTTTGCACATCAAGTGGTATCAGAGCTACCAGCGTTGGGGCCTTTAATCATTGGAGAAGGCAGGAACACAAGTGTAGGGTTGCAGGTGGTGTTGAAGTCAGATTTTTGTTATTGGGGTTTCTGACAGAAGCTATTCCAGGGCTATAGTTGGACAGGGTTTGTACATGGTCTTGACTTGTTATCAAGCAAGACAAGTGGATGGTGTTGTGGAAGAACCTTAAGTAATTGAGGAGGCCCAAGTACTTTCTCAATATTTCATCTTGGAGAAGACCGTTGAGAACATGGAAAGACTCGAGAAGAAGTTCATGGACCTTAGTGAAGATCATGAAGACCTTCGTCAAAGGAATATGGCGTTGAAAGAAGAAGAAAAAAAGTGGAAAGCTAAGCTTGATACTTTGGTAACACGTTTGTGTACACAAAATGGTAGCTTGGTGAAAATTTGAAGAAACTTGAAGACATGGACCAATCCAAGGATCGAGTTGTCGATGAGCTTGCTAAGGCTCTTACAAAGATCACAGAATTGGAATGTGAAATGGTCTTGTTGAAAAGGGCCATGGGGAAAGGGTCATCTGGGGGATCTGCCCATATAAAGTTGAAATAACCAGATTCATATGATGGAACAAGGAATGCAAAAACCCTTGGAGACTTCTTATGGGATATGGAACAATACTTGGACCGGTTAGCCATTCCTCACGAGGATGCTAAGGTGAATATTGTGGCACAATTCCTTACAGGAGATGCTAAGATGTGGTGGAGAAGGAAACTTGATCAGATGGCACAAGGTGCAGGGTCTGACATCACAACTTGGAAGGAACTAAAAGAGGCTTTTCAGGTTCAATTTAGTCCACAAGATGAAACCTGGGATGCGAGATCTGTCATTAAGTATATTAAGCAGACATGGAGTCTCCAACAATATCAAAGTGAATTTCAGAGTGCTATTCTAGACCTACCTGACATGATCGAGAGGGATAAGGTGTTCAACTTTACTATTGGGTTGAAACCTTGGGCTTGAGATGAGGTGAGAAGGAAATTGTCGAAAAATTTGGAAGAATATTTTTCCATGGTGGATAGACTTATTGAACACTATGATGAGGGGACTGAGAAGAAGAAGAAAAAGCCTTTTGAGAAAAATGATGATGCACTGAAGAAGGAAGCTACCAAGTCTAACAATGCACATGCAATTTCGAAGAAAAGGAAGCCCTTATAGTGCTGGATTTGTGCCAAGGAACATATGGTGAAGAACTGTCCTTCAAGACTGAAGTTGGCTGCAACTGTACAAGCAGAGAAGAAGAAGGAACCCATAGTTGGGACGATGCAGGTTTTGAGTGCTGCAGCAGCTTATGAAGCTATCCCAAGATGGGACCCTGAAAGGAACAACCTTGAGTTTGTGAACATGAATATTGTGAAGGGCACACTTGTTACCATGGTGGATAGTGGTGCTACCCACAACTTCATTGGAGAGGATACTTCTAGGAAATTTGGATTGAGGTTCAAACCAATCCAAGCTCAGTTGAAAGTAGTGTATTCACCTCCGAATTATGTAATTGGAGTTGCAGAAAATACACCAATTGAAATAGGGAGTTGGCATGGGGATGTTGACTTAATGATTCCGAAGATTGATGATTATGAGGTTGTGTTAGGCATGGAATTATTCAAAGAATTCAAAGTTATGGTGGTTCCTCACATAAGGAAGTTGTATATTTATGATGGAAGAGATGACCATCCTATTGGTATCCCAACCATAGGAGGAGATGCAACCCATTGTAAACTAATAACTATGAGTGTGGAAGACACAAAACGACATGATGAACTCCAGGGAAGATTGGCCATCACGGAAGACAAACTTCGAGAGCAAGCATAGGTGATCATGAAATTGTCCAACAGTCTCTTGGATGTGACAAGAAGACTTGAGGCAATGGAAGCAAAAGACGATGTTAGTCCACGAATTCAGGGAGAAGGCTGGGAAACATACATGATGTAGTTAGAAGAGGAAGACCCAGACAGGTGGCTGGAGTTAATGCATGAGCAACAGGAAAGTCCTTTTGCCTCCACTTCTTCATCCTTCTAGACTATTCATGGGGGACGAGGCTCATTGTCAGCTGCTCAGGGCAATGAAAACCTGTAATTTTATGAGTAGGCTATAGAGCGAAATGGGCACTTGATAGCAAGATCTTTTGGCATTCATGATGATTTAGGGAGCATATGTTCTTGTGGAGGAGATGTTCGGTTGGATTAGCTACCCAAAATGTCACCATCACAAGGGGTACCAACACATGATTTCTTGCAGAATTGGAGACATGACCGAGGCATGTAGCAGATCAAGGGTGTTCACATCTGGATGCTATTCATATATTTATAGCAAAGTTGGAGACATGAACACATTTGGAGATGTTGGAGTCATCAACACTTTGCGACGATAGTTGCAACGATATTGTGCACATGGATGCGACAATAGATTGTGCAGCGACATTTCGCGACAAAAGTTGCGACCATATTTCGCACATGGAGTTGTGACGATAGATCGTGCGACGATGGGATGATGTTGTCAAGGGACGACAATGCTTTGAAGTGGTCGAGGATGTAAGGCCCCAGCTTCATGAGGCATGTTCACGGTGATGGGCGCGCCCATCGGGCGTTTGGACGATGTTCGGGCGCCATGTGACGTTACAGGCGTATCGTCACACCGTAACCGCATGAGCGTGGGCATGTGATGATGGAGGAAACCGGGCAGTGACCAAGCGATGTTAGCGAGGGCGTCGTTGCATTATAGATGGTGGGGTTCGTTGGCCGAGTGACGTTATAGCAGAATGTCACACAATAACCATGGCTAGGAGTCGACGTATTAAAGGTGGAGGCCGACGTTACACATAGCGGATGAACACCCAATGGAGAGTCAGGTGGGTTGGCTTGGGTCCGCTGAGTGACCCACCCCATTACACGGGTAGTGTATAAATATGGTGAGCGGATGAGTTGTTAACTATCCAAAAATCCAAGCGACGAATGCACATAAGACATTCGGACGAGCAAAGGACATTGGACAACACCACGAGCTTTGCCAAGAGCTTGTTGGTGTAAGCCAACACTAAGATGGAGCGCAGGTTGAATGCGACGAGCGTGTAGAAGTTCAGGGTGTCGGGTGAGTTGTGAACGGACAAGGGCGTTGGGTCGAGTTGGGTAGCGCGTGTAGGAAGTGCGTGCGGAACAGTACCACAGGGCGTCCGCACCGCGGGTTGAGTCAGGCAGAGCGCAAGGCGTCGGGTCGAGTCAGGCGGAAAGTGAAGGACTGCGTGCAGAACAGTGCCGTAGGGCGTTCGCATTGCAGGTCGAGTCGGACAGGGTGTGAAACAGGCTGAACGTGAGTTCAAACCTCATTCTGAAGCAACCATTGGGTGGGATTGAGTGCGACAAAGTGCAGCAGGTGCGTATTGGTGGGCCAAAGCTAACCAAAGTGAGGGGGGTCGATTTGGACACATGGTGAGCTTGAAAAGCATGTGAACATCACAAGCAGCAGCTGACCCAGGGTGACCCAAGTGACCTGACAACACGACACTTGGGCAGATTTGTGCATAAATTCCTGAAGCTAAAATCAATGTTGTAAATGGATCTTTTGGGCTAGTTTGATGATTGACAAGTGTTGGAACTTGGTCAAGAGGTAAATTAACCTTGCCAAGGAGCAAAAGGGGATTTTGCTGGATTAGACTTTGCATTGTATTTTATACTTTATGTAACATATTATCGGGCAGACTTATTAACAGGGAGTTTCCCCTCCCTTGTATGTATGGGCATACATGTGGATATGATGATGATGTTTATGTTTTCCGCATACTGAAAGAACACTGTGATTAACTAATTAAGATAGTGTTGCTAAAGGCGTAGTCTACTTGTGAAGTACTTGAAAAAATAAAAACAAGGTAGTGCCGCACCCGTCTATAGAGTGGTTGAAATAATACCAAGGTATATGGGTGTGATAGCTGGCCTCCGGGCCCCGGCAGGCGGAAAAAAATCAATTTTTTTAAATTTTTTTTTTTTTAAAACAATTTTTTTTTTTAATTAAAAAAAAAATTCGTATTAATAATTTTTTTATAACGTTTAAAATTTAAATAATTTTTATATTAAAGTTAATTTGTATTTTAAAATTAAATTTTTAAATATTAAAATTAAATTTTAAATTTTAAAAAAAAAAAATTAAAAAAAAAAAATAAAAAAATTTCAAATTAATTTTTGTTTTTATTTTTTATTTTTTAAATTGTTTTACAAAACTAGTTTACATTAAAACAAATTTAAAACAACTTTCTTTCTTTCTTTCTTCTTCTTCTTCCTTTTTTTTATTAAACATATTAAAATAAATATTATATATATATGATTTTAAATATTTGGTTTTTAAATGAAAAAATTATATAATTAATTAATTAATATATATATTTCTTTTTATCAGGAAGATGGCATCAAAAAAGTTTTCTGTGAATGTTTTTGGACCTAGGGCAACAACTGCCAAATCTAAAGTTGCAGCTAGATGCACTATTGATACTGTTGGACGCAATAAGTATATTGTTGCACACACTATGCATACTGTTGAAGAATAAAAAATTGAAAGACGTAATAAAAGTCAAGTGAGTGGTCCACCAAGCTCATTAAATCTTTTTTCTGACTGGAAGAATGCAAAGGAAATAAATAAAACTAATTTTTTATGGTATCTTGAAGACAATGAAACAGAGGATGATAGACATATCTATCTATATGTGGTATGATTGACTTAGATGAATCATATCAGGTGATGGGCAGAGTACGAGACATATGTATGGTGTCGAATACAAACACTATTTATGTTCTTGCAAGAATGGCTAATAAATGTGACAAGGTTAGATATTGTCTATCAATGGTCAAGTATGACACAAATAAAACATCTAAAAAATTCTCTATAGAAATCGCAAACAATATTTCAAATAACATTGTAAGTATATTGCTGCTGAGCCTGCACTCTGCCCTTCGCCGCGCATAGGGTTTCTGGTTCTGTGTTAGGGTGGTGCTGTCGGGGTGCTCGGCCCAATGGCAGAATCTCAAGAGCCTCCTCCGCCTTCGCCTCCTCCTCCTCCTCCTCCTCCTGAGGTCGAGGCGAACCTAAGAAGAAGAAGCAACTCGCCTCCAAATTTGTCAAGCGACTGGATGAGATTCCCTCGGTGGCTCTCCAGCCTGAGGGTTCGATGAAAGTGGCCCTTTCCCATTCAGATTGCCTGCTGGTCAGATAGTTCATGAGATTATGGTCCTCAGCAAAAACTATAGAGGCCTGGATCACTCGAAACTGGAAGCCCCTCATTGCAAACAACTTCACCTCATACTTCTTGGGGCGGGGATTTTTTCTGTTCGAATTCAACACAAAGGAGGATAAGGACTCGATATTTAGAAACAGACCCTATTTCATGGGTCCTCAAGGGCTGTACCTAAATCACTGGACTCCTGAATTCAACCCCTCAGAGGATGTCCCATCTGTCGTTCCAGTCTGGGTTAGGCTCCCAAACTTGCCGGTGCACTGTTCGAATTGGGAATCCTTGCAGCAAATCGGCAATGCCCTCGGGAAATTCATATACAGAGCTAACAACAAAGACCAATATGACTGTGCCAGAATCTGTGTGGAGTTGGACCTCGAAGTTGGGTTGCCAGAAGCCATTAAGATAACGGTGGGAAACTGGTCCCATCTGCAGAAATTAGATTACGAAAAACTTCCGTTCAAATGCCGCAGATGTCATGAGTATAGCCACTTTGCCAAGAACTGTCCTAAAAATGTAGCCTCAGAAAAGGAGAAAGAAGAAGGATGGTAGCAAGCCAAGAAACCCAGAACAAGCCTTAAGCCAGGGCCAATAGAGAAAGGAAAGGGAAGTTCAGCACCCACGGGGACTATTCCTAAAGCCAAACCCTCCCAGAAAGGCCAAGAGAACAACTTTGTGGCCTTGAGTTCAGAGACAGAGGAAGTTCAAGAAATTGATCCACAGAACATGCAAAAGGATATCCAAATGCAGGAAACCCTAGCACCATTGAAGATTGGAAAATATCCTGGAGGAACCCCGAAAGACAAAGAGTCTATCTCTGAGGGGGAAGATAAGGATTCAGAGGAGTCGGAGGAAGAAGGAGAAATTAGGGATTCCCAAACTTAGGTCAGAAGATCTACCAGGGGACGGATATCCTCCAGGGAAAAGAGAGAATAAGAAACCTACAAGGAGAAGCTGCAGGGGACCCAGCCGACCCTAGAAAAGATGTTGGAAAAAAACCCTAAAGCACACAGAAATCAAAGCCAGGGCTCTAAAGGAGCCCTCTCAGCTCAAAAAAGGAAGTAATGAAGATCGTCTCCTGGAATTGTAGAGGGATGGGTAGCAACCTAAAAGAAGAAGCAATGAAAAGTCTAGTAAGGTTGGAAAGGCCTGACATTCTTCTCATCCAGAAGACCAAAATGGAGGAAATGGAATTTCTCCATAAAAGCAAACAGTTTTGGGGAAAAGGGGGAGGTGTCGCAGTCTCCTCTAGAGGCACCTCAGGGGGGTTGGGAATGCTATGGGACGAGACATGCTTTGAGAAAATCCAGGCTAAACTTAACTCAAACTGGATTTTTGCCAGTTTTTGCATCTTCACACCAAAGAAACTATGAATCTCTTCATCATTTATGCTCCAGTATTCTTGGGAGAATTTTTTTTTGCCGGGAATCCATTAGGGAGCTAGAAAATGAGATTCATATGGATAATATCATTCTCACTTGAGACATGAATATCACTTTAAGTCAAGAGGATAAGTGATGGGGAAAATTTTTAAGGGATACAGCTAGGGAATGGGTGAAAGAGCTCATTCACGATTGGGATCTGTTGGACGTCAAGCCACCCAAGGGAAAATATGCAAGGACCAATAGAAGATCTGGTCCAGGCCACATTGTTGCAAGGTTAGATCATTTTCTCATCAAGAGATCCTTCTTGATTTTATGCCTTGATGTTAGTTCTACTATTCTTTCTTTGTCGATCTTTGATTACAAGCCCATTAGAATTGAGCTGAAGCCACAAATGAATCTGGGACCTATTCCCTTCCGTTTAAGTGCCCTTTGGGTGGAGTAATCCAACTTTTTGGATAAAGTTGAGGAAGTCTGGAAACAACCTGTCAGTGGATCCCCCTTCTTTGTATGGGAAGAAAATCCAAGGAGAGTGAAGAGGGCCCTCAAAACATGGGCTAAAGCCCTCCCCTCTCTGACTGAGTTAAGGCGGATGACCCAGGCCTGTTTGGAAAGTCACCAGAAACAAATGGAAGAGATGGACATCTTGAAGGACAACTTAATCCTAGAAGAGAAGCTCTAGGCTAATATCCATAGGGCTTGTATTCGAGAGGAGGAATTCTAGAGACTTAAATCTCACAGTTTGTGGCTACAAGCTGGGGACAGGAACACCTCCTTCTTTCATAAGCACAGTTAGGCCAGAAGAAACTTTAACTATATAGTGGAGATAACCACAGGAGATCAAACCTTCTCCGACCCCACCAGCATCAAACATGCTGCCCATCAGCACTTCAAAGATTTGTTCACAGAGGACAAGCAAGCAAGCCTCAGCTCCAATCTGCTTGAGTTGGTCCCTCTAAAGGTCAATGCCCAAATGAATGCTATGCTGACTGCTCCTGTCACAATCAATGAAATAAAGTAAGCCCTTGATGAAATGGATTCGGACAAGGCTCCTGGGCTAGATGGGTTCACTTCTTGATTCATTAAAACTTGTTGGAACATTGTCAAAAAGGATCTCTACAAAATGATCTTAAAGTCCCAGACCTACCACAAGATTGGGGGTAGCACCAACTCGACCTTCTTGGCCCTTATACCTAAAGAGAAGGGGGCAAGTTCTTTCAACAGATTTAGGCCAATCTCACTCTGCAGCATTGGCTACAAACTCATCACCAAAGTCATGGCCAATAGACTGAAAGGCCGCCTTTCGAAAATCATCCTTGAAAATCAAGGGGGATTTGTTAAAGGTAGGAAGATAATTGATAACTTCATTCTCGTTCAGGAAGCAGTCCATTCAAGCATCGAAAGACGAGAAAAAGGTATGGCTATCAAATTGGACCTGGCTAGTGCATTTGACAGAGTTAGGCACAAGGGGTCATGCATCAATTTGGGTTTGAATGCTCCTTTATAAGTTGGGTCAAGGTTTGCATTGCAGAACCATGGATTGCTCCTCTCGTCAATGGGCATGCTGCGGACTTCTTCAAGGCGAGTCATGAGATAAATCAGGGATGCCCCTTATTCCCTCTTCTCTTTGTCATTCAAGCTTCTATCCTCAGTTTTATGCTAGAGAAAAGACAAATCAAACAAGAGCTTATGGGTCTTAGGATCGCTCGGGGAGTCAGAGACATAAGCCACGCTCTCTTTGCTGATGACTCCATTCTCCTGGGGGGTGCTTCTGCCATCTCGGCCTCCCACTTCAAACTGGAGTTGGATCGCTACTGTCTTGAGTCTGGAAGTGAACTCAACACGGGCAAATACTTTATTTATGCTTGGAACCTCATTGGCCTTGAGCTAAGCACGATCACCAGAATTTCGGGCTTCAAAGGTTCCACGAAATGGGGTTCTTTTAAATATATCAGGCTAAAGATCTTCCAAGGATGCCCAAGTGGGAGGCTTTACTGGACAAATTAAAGCTTAAAATGCAAGCCTGAGGCACATTGTGGCTCAATCTGGAAGGTAAGACTGTTCTTATTAAGTCAGTTCTTAACAATCTTCCAATTTTTCAGATGTCTGTTTTGTTGGCTTTGGTGGGAATTATTTGCAAGATGGAGCAATCCATTCTCTCCTTTTTCTAGAACGGAGGGAAGAACAATGCTAAGAGAATTCCACTGATCAATTGGAATAAAATCTCCATGCCGCTGTTGGAAGGTGGTCTTCACATAAAAGATCTCAGGGAGCATAACATCACTCTAGGGGCCAAGATCTTATGGCGGTAGTTGGCAAGGAACTCGAGATGGGTGCAGGTTTCCTTGTGGGAAAAATATAGCTTTGGAAGGCGCCTTTGTAGCCTGGATAATTTCCAATCTAATTGTCAGGGCTCCCAGATTCATCAGTTGTGTAAACACGCTCTTCTGCTGCTGCGCGACCACTTGTTTTAGATTCCAAGCAGTGGGAAAAAGATTACACTGTGGGAGGATAGGATCATGAATGCAAAAGCTATTGGGGAGGACCCTGAGTTGCTGGAGCTAAAAACGTGGATGATTGCAGGTGGTCGATGCACGATGTGGGACATTTCAGATTGGGATAATAACAACTGGGTAGGATGGCAGAAAATAGAGATTCCTGCTCATCTGGAGAAAGCATGGGCCAAATTCATGGAAGCGATGGCTGGGAAATCTCCCTTAAATGTAAGGAAAAAAGACAGAAGCGGTTGGGATTCCTCGAAGCGATGCTACTTCGCAGCAGAAGGCTACAAATGTATTAAAGCCATTCCCACTGTCCCCCGCAACCCTACGATTTGGAAAGGGATCTGGCAGTTTAAAAGCATTTCGAAGATTGATATTTTCATCTGGAAGCCAGGGCACAACAATATCCTCATAGCTGAAAATTTGCAGCATCTCAGCTTCCATGGCTCCTCTTAGTGCCCGCTCTGTCAATAACAAGAGCAAAATACGGTTCACATCTTTCTTGAGTGCTGCTACGCCTAGGGCATATGGAATGAAACTTTGCTGATTTGGAACAACAACCCCATCCTCCCATCCAACACCACGCGTTTGCTATCCTTTTGGGGAGACCTATTCCCTAAGTCCTTCCCCGGGAGAGGCTGACCTTTCAAGGGGTGGATGATTATCCCTAAGCTCATTTGCTGGAGGATTTGGCTTAAAAAAAACAATCAGATATTTCAAGAGAAGGCCCTTAACCAACAACAAATCGGTGTGAAAATGAAAAACCTATTCAAAGAAATAATGCAGGCCAAGGTGACCCAGAAGAAGGCTTGTAGCTTAAACCAGCAAGGTAGGGAGTGGTTTCAACAGCTGGGGCTAAATCTCCCCACGGGACAAAATACGGAGAAGGGCAGAGAAGAATGGAAAATCTGGTTGGAGGATGAGGACTTCGACAAATGGAGAAGCAACACAGATATCCACACTATGTTTTTTGACGGTGCAACAAATGGGAATCCAGGGAAGGCCGAAGGTGGAGGAATTATCCGCTGCCCTTCAGACCAAATCATTTCCCACTTTGCCTGGGGTTTGGGGCTTACCTCGAGCAATCAAGCGGAAGCCATGGATTTTCTCCAAGGCTTGAAATAGCTGCAAAAACATGGAATCAAGGAGGCTCGCGTCATTGGAGACTCACAAAATCTCATTGGCCTGATTGTGAAAAAATCGATCCCCAAATATCTCCGCTTGAAGCAGCTGTTCGATCGTATTAATAAGCTGATCTCGTCTTTTGACATACTTCAGTTCTTTCATGTCCTTCAGAAAAATAATATAGAAGAAGATCTTGAGGCCAACATCGTTGTTTCTTTACACGCAGGATCTCTCCTCTGCGATGAGGGGGATTCATGGGACCCTCTTCCTTAGCGGACCTCTTCCCCTGTCATGTATTTTTGTCTCTTACTGCAACAATTTGTTTGTATTAGAAGGTATGCTAGTCAATGGGAAATTGCTAGATTGAATGTAAGAAGCAGAGTAGGCGAAATTTGCTGGTTCGGAAACCCCCTAGACTTTGGGTCTTCAGATGTAAAACCACTGAGCATAAGCCTCATAATTTTTGAAGTAATATAAACATACCCATTTATGTAAAAAAAAAAAACATTGTAAGTATGCTTATTTATATTTCTGTTATGCATTATTGTAAGGATCATTCATTTTTTTATAAATTATTGATCATTGACGTGTTTTATTTTGTTTCATAGGATTTTGTTCCGCCTCTTTCAAACATTTTTGAGGGTATTTATTATATAGAGCCAAATGTTATAACCTTGATCAACACTTTCCACAAAGACAAAGAAGAGGAAAGGAGAATGAAGCAAAGATCAATAGCTTGTGACATTGCAATAATACAAAGAGGGGATAAACCAAGAGTCACTAAGGTGGGTCATTCTAGTAAACCTAAACATGTTTTTTTTTGAAGACGTGGAACATCAAACTGAAAATTATGATAGAATTAGTGAGGAGGAGATTACAACTGCTGTGCAAAAGGAGAAAACAAATCAGACACGAAAAGAAAAATGGCCAAAGATGTCTCTCTTTTACCTGATGATGAAGAGTTTGTTTATAAAAAAAACTAATATGTTAACCAATAAGAAGAAGAAATCAAATCTTGTTCAACCTGTAAAAGTCATGAGTATCAGTGAAGAACAGACTGAAAGCTCTAAAGGAAACAGGGAAATCATAACACCAGGTGCTGAGTTAAAGGATGGAATTATTAAAACAAAACAAAATTCCACTCGATCTGAGTTGAGGAAGAATAAATTAATTTGTGGTGGCCAAAAATTTGAGCTTAATGTCAGCCAATTTTATAGGCTAGATGAAGGACAATATCAATATCAAATTATAAAGTCACATCACCTACATGTACACAATTTGAAAACATTGTTCAGGTTCAATCCATATGCGCATGTGGTGGATTATGCAGTTCTTGTTGATCCATGTCAGGTTCCTGACAAACAAGCATTTGACAAGACAAAATGCTTTGATTATAAATATTATGTAATTGGAAGGAACCATTCGGTAGAGGCTAAAAGACAATTGATTGAGGAATATCCCAATAAATATCTGTTTCAAATAGTGAAATGCATCATTTACGTTGGATTAACAGAAACATAATCAAAGTTATTGGCATGGGATCATATTGCAGATAATGAGTACAAAATGAAAATGAATTTCATCCAAAGGGTCAGATTTATTCATAATGAATTCATAGAAAAATGTGGCGAGGATAAGGCACAAGTTAGTCTAACATTTCAAAAGGAATGTTTAATGGAAATCGATTATTAAATTGATGAAAAATCAAATCAAAAGATGGAAAAATGCATTCAAATATATTTAGAAGCATGGATAACATTTTTCGGTTGGCATTTAGAACTAGGGAGATATGGGAATTGATTGATGATATTTTTGAGCGGTGGGAGAATATTTCCATAAAAAATTAGAAGGTTAGAAAGAGTAAACACATAATATGTACCAACAGTAAGACAGGTCCTGAAATGAATAAGTTTCCAGAGGATATGAATATCACACTTTGGAGAACAATGCAGGGAGTGAAGGATGACAAACTAGTCAAATCAATACTATCCCGTGTGAAGTCGGGTGAATTATCAATGGATGAAATATGCCTAGAATTTCAAAAGTAAGTTTCTTGAATTATTTATAATTTTCCTTTGATTATAATTTTCTTTTAAATAAAACATAATGTTGTTGGTATAATTTGTTATACATGTCACTATATTAACAATTTTAACTTTATTTATTCAGTCAGAAGATTTATATGAAAATGCAAGAACATATGGTTAAAATGTTGAATGAAGACAATTGGGATGATGTCATGCGCAACTACCCAGAATCAAGCTCTATAGCAACACTTAAAGATTTTTATATTGCATTCAATAAGGTATGTTGATTTATATACTCATTTTATTCATATGTAAACTATTTTTATTTTATTACTTATACATATATATTTTTTATGTCATCAAAGATGTCGAAGAAGGATGAAAATGCAGTACCAGACACTTTAAAAAACTTTATTGAAAAAATTAAGTTGGAAAAGATGAGAAATAAGCGTCTTATGAATTTTGAACTTGATCCTACTCTTAATCATTTCATTTGGAATGGGCTCGACAATATCCAATATCAAATAATACAAGGTGAATGTGAAGACATTGAAAAACAAATACCTAAAAGGGAATATGCCCTAGTTATTGCAGATATTCCTCATGGTTTCAATTTCCCAGACATTGAATATTATAGTGAACCATATACTTATCAATATTTTAGTAAAGTGGTTACAGACTTTCAAGAAGTCACAACATCACCACTTTGGATATTTGTGACATTTCATTCAGACACACAATTTGCAATGTTATTAACAAGCTTCAAGGGAAAAATAAACTCAAGGATGAAACTTAGATGGTAAGGCATTGAAATAATATGTTCGATTACTATTAATTTTTTTTATTCATGTAGAATTTAATTGAACTTTTACTATGTTATATTATAGGCATACGTCAAATCTTGTTTCTTTAGAAGATCAACCTATTATAAATGATTGTGAGTTCATTCATGTTGAATGTTGGACAAAAGAGGATAGCTATAAGCGTATTCTTATGAATCAAATAGATGGGAAGAGTCATAGTCAAGTATTGGTTCATAATGTTGTTGTAAGAAAACTAACATACGAGGATAAATATGCAAAAGGAGATATAGTTAACATTTATTAGAAACTGCACGCATTGATTAACTATCTTATAGATCTATGTTCAAATGAAGGAGATTGGGTTTTGGATTTATTCTCAGGTTCAGGTAAGTTTTATTGTACAAATTTGAATTTAAATATTTTATTTCTTACCTTTTATGTGTATGTACTAATTTTCTTATTTATTTCTTTTGTGCTTGATGACTAGGTACAAACTAGCATCTTGCCTACAAAAAGGAAGAACTTGCATTGCCATTGAGAAAGACCTAGTGCAATGAAAATTTATTCAACAAAGAATTAATGCTCTTCAATTTCTTCTAGATGCAAAGCAAGAAGTTGGTTTGAGGAAAGGGGATTTTAATGAATCACATGTGGCAAAAAAAACAAGGGAACCTCAACCACCATTATGTGGAATGATTGGAAAATGAAACTTTGGAAGATTTGCAGACATGAAAGATCCATTAGAAGATGATAATGACCAAAATGAAGTAGAAAATGTTGCAGAAGAAGACATTAATAATGTTCTAAAAGACGTTGAACATGGATTAGTTGATATTGTTGATGATCTTTGAGTTATGCTTGCAAATAAAGCTCAGTTTTGAGAGCTATTAATCAGTTTTACTTGTAATGTTTAGAATTTGTTATTTTATAAGAAGAATCCTTATTTTTTGCAGAAAAATTGACATTAATATTATTTTTTGACATAAAATTAATAAAAAATTCTATTTTATTAAGTTTTTCCCAAAAAATTAGTTTATTTAACATGTCTTTTTTAACAAAAAATCTCTAAAAGTGTCTTTTTTCCATTGTATTTATATTGAAAATGTGTATTTTTTTTTCATATGGTTCAAAATATTAATTAGAAATACATAATATATAGAAAATATAAACTTTAAAATATTGATCATTTTTAAAATTTTTTATCTATGTGAAAAAATGAAGATTTCATTACAAATTTTTATTTTATATATATATATATATATATATATATATTAAAACACAAGTACATAAATGCACTTAAAAATAAACATCTGAGGGAAGAAGAAGACATTAGAAAATGTATAATGTCAAAATCAACCCTCTAAAAAAAGTGGGTGATTCTGCAGCACCACTATTCAAATCGACATTAAAAACATCACATAAGAAAAAAAGAAGAAGAAGGAGCCAAAAACATACTCTAAAAAAAGAGAGGGTGATTATGCATCACCACTTTTTAAAATCGGGTGCTTTTTTTGCTGCCTCAAAAAAGTAGGTACCAGTTCAATTACCTATTTGATCGATAACTATGTTCTGAATTATAACAAAAAATTGAATCATTAAGTTGAACTTTTGAAAGCTTGTTTATAAGTTGGATTTATGAATGCTCTGTAAAGAGAAAGTAAAGAGAAAATCACTGTAACAAGAAACTTTTATGTAATTGCAACCGATCAAAGATTGAATTGGGTTGGCGAAAGTTAGGGTTTCCTTTATTGTTGTTATATTAAATTGTATTAGTATAAAAAAGTAAATTTAGTTAATTAAAATTAAAGGTTATTTTTATATTTTAAAATTTCTAAGTTATTTAATGAGTCTTTATTTTAAATTAATATCTCATCAAAATCCATGACATTCTAAATTAAATGATTAATATATAATTAAAATAAGTTTAAAAATAAGAGTATTCATAAATTAAAATAAATAATTGAGTAAATAACTGAGTGATTAAGGATTTTAAAATATTTTAGAAGTTTGATAGATAAAAAATAAATGAAATAATCAATTTACTATATATCTAATTTACTATTTTTTAATTTTTTTAGAATGTTTCAAAAACTCCAATCATCTAACAAATAAATCATTAATTTATTAAATTTTTAGAATATTTCAAATCTTCAATATATTAAATTTTTAGAATATTTCAAAATCTAATTAATTCATTAAATTTTTAGAAAATTTCAAAATTTGCATTGTAAGAAATTAAAAAATAATTTATTAAAATTTTTGAATATTTCAAAATCTACATAAATTAAGCAAATAATTTATTAAATTTTTTGAATATTTCAAAATCTCACTAAATCCAAACCATATCCTTATTTATGAATTGACATTGTTATGATTGGTTTGTCCTGGGTGAAAACTTATATTCAATTGAGTTGGGCATTTGTGTGTTTAGAGTCTGGTTTTAACAAAAATATAAGGATGTGAGCATGTTACATAGATTATCATTTCAGGTTAGAAACGGTAAATTCAAAATTTGATTCTTCCATAAGAGTTGAAACATTTCACGATATGGTTTTTGACTCAGATAAAAATGAATCCTCCCAGGCTTTCGCTAAACTCTAATTCATTTTAGTTGTCTTACCACTATTCTCAAATATATTGATATGGCCTAAATGAGCTATAATCCATTCTTGCCCTCCTATCCATATGACCCAGTAGTTGTAAGATTCTAGGTAGACATTTTAAACAAGAAAGTAAATAGAACATTGTCCAAACTAAATTTTATTTAACAAGAAAGTAAATATAACTTCGCCCAAAATAATTTTTATACCCTAATTTTTATTTAATTGATTGCATTTTTCCATTCCATTTATAAAAAGAGAAAATTTCGATACATATGAAATCATGTAATCTTGTGGTTGCTTTCAGTTTTTCCAGGAATTGTGAAGGTCTTGACTCTTACTTGAAATTATGCCAAAAAAATATAAGAAACTCAAAGTGGCGAGTTGGGTTGTTTCTCGCACATTCCAATTCCTTCAGGCTTCAATCCACCACGAGGAGCACCCAGCCATCCAAAACTAAGAATTAGCGCTTCAATCTACCACACAGGAGCATCAGAGCCTTGTAGAACTTAGACTTGGCCATAACTTCAAAGAAAAACTTCAAAATTTAAATCTTCCTTCTGCATTCGTCTCCAGGGCATTCATCTCCAATTCCACCGAGGTAAACTAGTTTTTTTTTTTCTTTCTTTCTAAATATGTCGTACAAAATTACATTTCAAAAAATTCCCACCATAATTGCTGTGCTAGCCAATTCCGGCGGGAAAGATGCTCAAAAAATCAAAAAAGAAACTGCCCCTGTTGGGGAAACCAACCCAGAAATTAGACCAAGTAGCAGGGGTGCTGCCCTAGACGGGGAAACCAACACATAACATAAGTATCCAAAATTTAAACATAATGTTCAGGGAATAAGTAGGCAAAAAAAAAACATTTGAGCTATGACTGACAAAAGAGAGAGGCACCGTGGGGCTAATCCTTTCGTGGCTTGTCATTCTGAATATCTTCAGTAGGTGGCTCTTCCACAATGTAATAGCCATAGTCGGAGAGGTCATCGTCCTACTTGGACAACTAGGGAGCCGGCTCTGGCGTGGAGGTAGTGTGTGCAGCCAAGATTGCTGCATTGTCGTCCTCTTCTGAACTGCCGCCACTGTCGCTGCCCAAGGAATTCGCCGCGGATTTTGTGGGCAGAGGCACAGATTTCCTGGGCTACTGGAGGATGGAATGCATCATGGTGGATTTATGCATTCTTTCCTGAGACCCCGAGCTAGAGGAGCTGGAAGGGGCTTCAGGTATGCGCAGAGAAATGAGGGCTGAAGTTATTTGTTGGTGTGTCGCCTTCGTTGAATTCACATTGAGAGTGAGCTCAACAGGGAAATCCTCACAGAGGGGAATTAGAGGACAGGAGGGTTGGCTTCGGCCTCTGCCTCAGTGACATTTCATATGATGGTGTCACGACATTGAGGCATTAGAGTTCTCAGAAGGAGAGGGAGAGCAAGTTGAGTTATACGAAAAAATATGGCAGGAGGCCTTGAGTGGGAGAGAAGATAGAGGGTCGAGGGCTGAACACGAATTAGTGAGGCCTACCAGCTGAATCGAGAGATGGAGGGAGGAGAATGAGGGAGAGGCAGCTCCATTTCCCATGAAATAATGCAGCAAGCAACGACAAGGATAGATGTAAATGCACTCAGAGCAGGTGACAAGAGGGAGATTAATGGCACCCGGATGGTAAGTTGCTGCTTTAAAGGCCGCCCCGTGTGAGCCATGCGCAACCATGTGGCTATGAAAGATGCCTCGCGGAGGAGGAGCCATGTGACGGTCATGGCAGCGATTAGATACCTGCATCCGGGGACTGAGGTAAACTAGTTAATCAGATGCTAGATATGCATTAAATTTGCATATCATTCATATACCACTATTAAGTTTTCATATCATTCGTATACCACTTGGATTAATTTTGCAGATTTTCTTTGGGCATCCATTAGTGGTAGGTAGTAAATTAGTATATCACTTGGATTAATTTTTCAAATTTGCATATCTTTCGCATGCATGGGTTGAGCTGGGCATCCATTAATGATATATAATAAGTACTGCGACAGTGGGTAGTGAGACGTTGGGGAATTTAAATCACCTTAAATTAAATTTCTTGTGTAATCTCATGAAATATATAACCTATATACATATTATAGATTTTTATGATTTAGTTGTGAAAGTGGACTTCGTTTTGACAGGTTGAAGATGTAAACAACAGGTCTTCTTGCACCCTTGAGGAAATGAAGGAAGAGTTGTTAGAGTTTGTGTGAAAATGGATATCCAAAATTTGACCAATAAAAATCATATTATTTTTAAATTAAAGATTTCAAATTAGGTATTAAAAGTCAATTATGAACATATTATTTCTTTCTGTGTATTCTAATGTGTCGTTTTCGAGTAAGATAAATATGTGAATATTTTATATATATATATATATATATATATATTTTGTACCTAGTCCCCTCAACTAAGAGCCTTCAAGGTATAGCGTAATGAAATATCTTCTCAACATTTTATGTAAGTTCTTATTAAAAATCCCTAATAAGGTATTAGCCTACATCAATTATTTGTTGGGTGCGAACGAGGGTGGTGGTTGGGTCTCCTCGTAAGTCGAACTTAATGTATAAGTGTCTCCAAATTGCTATGCGGTGGTTGCGATATGTATATGGACATTGGGGTGTTGGTTATTTAGTTATAAATGCATGTTAATGGTCTTAAGTTGGTGGAGGTGTTTGCATGGTGATGGAGATGGCAAGGCTCTCCCCTCATCCTCCTTTGCTTAGTTCAGATTGTTGCTATGGGGCTTAAATTATCATTTTCTTATTAGTGGGTCTGAGTATTTAATTCAGCATGAGACTATTCCTCTTTGGTCGATGGATTTGTCAGTATGAATTAGGGCATCTCAGACCTTTCTTTGCTTTATACTTTGCTTATTGGGATGTTTTATAGTGTTTGCATATATTTGTAATTCCAATTTGTTGTGCTGACTCATTGCAAACTATTCACAATGTTATGGTAATTTGGAGTTTTAGGGTTGTTAGTCTGAGAATTGGGCTCCTTCAAAATTGTTATTGGTCTTGGGGAATATTGGGTGTTATGTTTTTGTGTTGTCCTGGGTGGGGTAATTTTCTTGAATTTGGTTCTCTCGTTCTGCAAGTGGGAGATGATTTGTTGGTTCTTTAGTCTAGAATTAAAGGGGCAATTGTACATCCATATTCCAGTTTTGTTGGTTGTGGCTTTTGTGATTGTTTGGGTTGCTACGTTGGTCTAGGTCTCATGCCTCCTTGCCAAAGAATGATGAGTAGGCGGGGTGGACTCGAAAATGTTGTTAGAAAATGTCATTGACCCTCTGCATATGACTTAGTGTGTTCATTTTTTGATTTCATTCTGCTTGAGGTTCATTGTGAAATTAGTTTGCTGAAGGCAAAGGAATTTGGGGACCGCCCCTACCACTCAGATTCATAGGTTCCTGGTAAATTTGTAAAACAAGTTTTGGACCCGGGTTGTTTCTAAAAGAGAATATTTAATTTCTTGTACTTTATGTCTCTGCACCAACAAATGGCTACTTTGTTGCACCTAATCTTTAAGGAAAAACAAGTTGAATCCTATAATTTATTTTTTGGGTTGAAAGATGTTAAAATGCATGTTGTGTAATGTCTGATTGTATCTTGACAATGTGAACTCTCAGTTATCTCGGGTGGAGAATTTCATTGTATCAGACTCGGCTTCTGGGGATCTTATAGACCCTCCTAGTGACCCTGGAGACTTTCTTGACTCCCCTATTGACAGTGTACAAGACCTCACTATTATCTCATTTGATTAGGACTAATCTTGGAGGTTTTCGGTTTTTTTCATGGTTTTACATGTCGGTTTTACATGTCGTGTTACAGTGCTATTGCAGAGTTTTTTCTCTCAACTTAGTTATTGATGGCTAGCTGGTGGTTTCTCTACTTTTCTTGGATTCTAAATTTGTGGCCTTGTAGCTGAATTAAGCAAGTCATGTTTTTTTTTTTTTGGGTGGAGACTCAAGTTGGTTTGGGATGGCTTAGCTGGTGCGCGTCTCACTTGTTCTTTTTTGGGACATGTCAAATTCTGCATCTGGACGATGCATATCTTTTCCCTGACACTTTATATTCATAACTCTAGCGCGAAGGTGGTTTATTTTATAGTGCGTTGAAGTTTGGAAGTTTTTTTGGCTTATGGTAGTGATATCCCACATTTCTTGGGCATGGTCTTGTGCTAACTGTGTAATTGTTGTCTCTCACTCTGAGTCGATAATTTCCAGGATTTTGTGATGGTTCTTTATGTACTGTTTAGTCATAGTCTTTTGGCTATTTAAAATAATATTTTGTTTGGTGGCATGTTGGTATTTATGTTTTTGAGTTCTCTTGGTGCTTATGTGACACAAACTTATGTTATAGTTTTTGTGGTTATGGCATGCTATCTGGATGTAAATATGCTATCAATTTTCCTAATTAATAGAATGTCTCTTGACACTACTTACAAAAAAAGTTCTTACTAAAATGGAATTTCTAACTAGCATAAAACCAATTTTAATGACTTAGAGCATGTTAGAATCCAACCCTTGGGTATTGAAGGAAAATGTAGAGTATTGGTTTCAACAAGGTTTAGAGGAAATATATTTTTAAACAAATGAATTTTATTGAATGGATGTTTTTTTTAAAAGAGTATAAAATTTCCTTGTATGGATATTCAATAATGTTTCAGACCCTAAGTGGAATCGTAATAATTGGTTTTAGTTAAATGAACCAAGTTAACTTGTAAACTATGTCCCAATGCAATGAAAATGTGGGGGTAATATGGTGTACCAAGGGAGGTACCCATGTGATCTGAACTTATGTAGGAACACAACATAAATAAAAATTCATTTCATTAATATCAAATAACTGAAATATGCTTACAGATAGAATGGACATAAACTAGCTAGGGAGATGGTAGCTTATCTCTTAGAAGAGATGTGGCAGCGAGATGCCTCTGAAATGTGTTACAATGAGGCTTGAAGGCCTATTTATTGAGAAACAATGAAAAACCCTAAACATCCAAAAACCTAACCCTAGGAGATGAAACATCAAACTATGGGCCACGTTGGGGTAAATTGGTACATCAATTTCCTGGGGTTGTAACTTTGGCATACGATCTCTGTTTGATGCACACGATACCTCGTTAGAAATATCTATCCAAGGACTATAAATTTCAAGTGAAAAACATGGATGGAGACCCATGTTGGTCTTGTTTTTCCCAAAAAACATTTTTTAGGGCCTAAAAAATCTCCGTAAGTTTAGGACCCGAAAAACTGCCAAAAATAATAACTTGTGCTACAATTAAGGAAACTAAAAAGTTGAAAGAAAAAATGGTGGGAGTCCAAGTGGAATAGGCGGGTGGCCACCAATATCCACTTGGTTCATTCCCCCCCCCTTAGGAAGCAATGGTCCCCATTGCATTGAGTTCTGCCATGAGATGAGGAAACTTTTGCTGAACTTGGTCCCTCGTGAGCTACTTGCCCTCGTGAAGTAGTTGGTCTACTTTGACAACTCGATATAGTTGGATCCTTTTTGGTTGGGTGTTCTTGATTTGTGTGTCCATGATTTGAACAGTTGTGGCTTTTTCCATGCAGTCTGGGTTTAACTCTATTGGTGTGAGTTATTCTGCAATGTCAGATGTGTCTAACAATGGTGGAAAGTAGGGTCGAAGGCGGTCCACATTGAACATTGGGTGAAGAACAAGGAATGGTGGAATACTGAGCTCAAAGGAATTGTCCCCTACTAACTTGGTGATGGTGTATGGCCCATATCAGAGCGGGCGAAGCTTGCGGTGTGGCCTAGTGAGGCACTCCTTTTGCAAATGTAGCCAAACTGTGTCGCCCACCTGGAACTTGTGTGGCACCCGATGTTGATCATGTCGTTGTTTGCACTTAGCATTTCCTTTGCCCAATATGTCATGGACCTGTTGTTAGATGTGCTGAATGTGGTCAATGAAGTTGTTTTCCTTGTCGGTTTCGGATTAGACATGAGCCTAATCTTCCTCAGTAGCTACAAATGGTATGGCCACATCAATGGAACATAATGGCTGGAATCCCAAGCCCAATTGAAAGGGGTTGTGGCCATTCAAGCTATGGAGAGCCTGATTATAGTTGTGTTGGACAGAGGGGATGCTCTCATCCCATGTGTGTGGATGCTTTGATTTGTACTTGCGCATAATGTGTACGATCATCTTGCTGACGAACTTTGTCTAGCCATCAATTTGGGGATGGAAAGTGGTGGAATTAGTGAGCTTAGTGTCCAAGATCGACTAGAGACTGGACCAAAATGTACCTAGGAACCTGCTATCTTGATCTAATATAATAAACTGTGGGATCCCAAAGTGTACCCACACTCGTTCAAAGAATAATTTAGCAGTAGATTCTGCTGTGATATTCTTCTTGTAGGCTGCCATAATGGCCATATTTGAGAATCTATCGACGACCACAAAAACACAGTCGTTGCCATGTTTAGTAGAAGGAAGGCCTTACATGTAATCCATGGATATGGATTCCCAAGGTCACTAGGGGTAGGCAATGGAGTATAAATACCTTGCTTCTTGATGGTAGGTTTGGAAATGGAAAATGCAGTGCGGGATCTGATGCACTTCCTGACATCTTGTCGAAGGTTCGGCCAATAGAAATACTTCTATAGTACTGACACTGTTTTCTCGACCCCGAAATGCCCAGCGACCCGACTGTTCCCAAATCATCTTGGCACGCTCTCTTGAAGGAACAAAAAGGTGTCCCAGGTGGCATAAAAATTCATTCTGGAGGTGAAAATATGGAACTTGTTGAACTTCCAAGAGCGTCTGGTATGTGTGGCTAAATTTTGGGTCGTTTTGTAGAGAAGTGGTCAATCAAAAGTCTCGTGCCCACAAGAGTTGAGCATGGTGGTTAACGCCACGATCGGTGGTTGGTTGAGGCAGTCTACAACATTATTGGTGCTTCCCTTCTTGTACTTGATGTTTAAATGGAATTGTTGCAGATATGTGGACCATTTCTGATGGTGATCATTCTGAAAATTTCCCTACATCTGTATGAACTGCAGGGGTCAGTGGTTTGTGTGGATGAACATTTCCTTCCCCAAAATGTAATTCTTCCAATGTCACCAGGCCTGCACAATGGAATACATTTCTTTGTCATAAGCAGGATACTTCCGGACTATGTCTGAAAGTGTCTCACTATGATATGCCACTAGATGCCCTTGCTGAGTAGGGACTGCCCAATAGCATATTCATAGGCATCTGTCTTGATCTCAAATGGTTGTTTAAAGTCTGATAATGTGAGCAATGGTGTCGAGCAGAGATGATGTTTCATCTTTGTGAACGCCTTCTATAGAGATTCAAACCAAAAGAATTCCACTTTCACTCCTCCCTTGGTGACTTGACTCAAGGGCCAAGTGATATGAGAGAACCCAACACGAACCTGCGGTAGAAATTTGTAAGACCCAAAAATATGCAGAGCTTTGTGAGAGTGGTTGGGGTTGGTCAATCTCGAATCACTTGGATCTTGACTGGATCCACATGCAGCCCCCGCTCATTAATGATGTATCCCAAATACTTAACCTGGGTCATGCCAAAAGTGCATTTCTCAAAATTGGCACACAACTTGTGTTACCGTAGTGTCTGGAGAACCTATCAGATGTGGTGGAGGTGCTCTTCCCAAATTTGGCTGAAGATCAAGATGTCATCCAAGTATACAACTACAAATGAGTAGGTGAATGGCCGCAAGATGTCACCCATCACCCTCATGAATTTTGCAGGAGCATTCGTCAACCTGAAAGGCATAACCAGCTATATGAAAAGGCCCTCCTTGGATTTGAAGGCAGTCTTCCACACATTAGAGGGTTCGATTAGTACCTAGTGATACCTGGACTTCAGGTTGATCTTGCTGAAATATTTTTCCACCTTGAGTTGGTCCAAAAGGTCATCAATCTATGGGATCGAGTACATATTCTAGAGAGTGATCTTGTTCAGTGCCTGATATTCAATACAAAGTCTCCTAGTCCCATCCTTATTATGTACCAACATGATCGGGCTCCCCTAGGGCGATGAACTCGGCTGGATGTGACCTTTATTTAACAACTGCTAAATCTGCCTCTTGATTTCATCGTCCTTCAGAACAGAGTGCGGCTAGATTGGTCCATTAGGCGGCGACGTACCTGGGGTCATATCGATGGTGTGCTTGACCTGACAATGCAGAGGCACCCCTAGGGGGGAGGTGAATATGTCCTCATACTCCTCCACAAATTTTTCCATCTATTATTGTCGTGTAGAGGAGCCTTGTCTGGAGGTCGTGGCCACAATATTCTTCTTTCCCCGAGGGTGGATCATTAGGAAAACAAATTTCTTGGTTTTGGAAATGATTTTACTGCATTTTTTTTCAGTAACCAAAGAGATGGTGGTAGGTGGTGCTACCTTCGGTATCCTATGCAACTTATTTCCCAAGGTAACAATAAAAATGAGAGGTCTTGACTCATACACAACATGTCGCTTCAGCAAGTATGGTTGGCCTAATAATACATCACAAACATTAAGAGGATCAATGTTACATAATACCTCAATCATGAAGGGCTTGATATTGTATGGAAGGCGACACTGTTGGCTGACATGAAGATCCCATCCTTGGTGAAGCCACCCAATGGTGTACGACTGTGGGTGTGCTATGGTTAGAAAGCCCAATCGCTTCACGACCTATGCTGAAATGAGGTTCTTTTGGCTCCCGCTGTCAACAATGAACTATAGTGGGGAACCCTTTACCCACGTTTAGGAGTGGAAGAGACACTCATCCTTCGCTAGATCTTCTGGTTCCTCCTTCTGGATCTTCGTGGTGGCAATAGTTGCATTGGGCTGCACATCAATAATATTCTTCCATTTGTCATTCCCCTTGTCGGGTTCTGACTCAGAATCAAAACATGCATATAATTCAAAAGCCTTCATCTCGGCCACCAATGACTGCTTGGCCTGATACTCACTAGTGTTGTGAGTGGAGCTCTTATGGAACTCACACCACTTTCATGTGTCCTTCTTCAGATTTGTGATGTTATTCTTTGCTTATGGATTTGGCAGGTTGTCTTGGATTTTTCCTTTATTATGTGGTTTGGGGGCACCTTTCCCTTGCTTTTGATTCAAAGATCCAAAGTCTCGCTTCTTATGTTTGAATTTTTTCTCAATCTTGGCAGCATACCGGTATGCCACACCAAGTGAGGAGATGTCAAGGAACTCCATGTCCTCCTGAATGTGTCTGTGCATATAGCTGTGGTACTTCAACACCAAGTATTTCTCTAAATATTTAATACCCAACTTTGTGCACAAGGTATGGAACATATTCGTCAGCTCATGCACATCTTGATCCCTTTTTTTTCCGCAATGTAGTCCATTGTATGTACTTGTCCTCATAGCTCCCCATGGGATATATTTTTCCGTGATGGAATCCCAGAAATAATTCCAAGTGGGCACGGTCGAGAACAGAGAGGGTTCCCCCACGTATTTTTTCTCATAGTAGGTTTCACACCTGTCCTTGACATGGGGGGCAACCTTGAGGAGTGCAAACTTAATCTTTTCTCGGTCGGAAAAGTCATGAACCAAGAAATATCCTTCTAATAGATTCAACCATCTTTCTATAATTTCTGCATCTATTTGGCCCTGAAATATGGGAATGTAAAAGTTTACTTGTACCTTAAAAGGAGTGGTGCCTCCAGAGTGGCTTCTGGATGTAGATGCATCGCCGGTGGGCATCCGTTGAAGGATATGGGAAAAATTATCCATCATCGCGTTCCTTTGTTTCTCGAGGACCTCCTCGAGTAATAGTTTGATAGGAGCTCTTGCTCCCTCATCTTTATTTTCTTCCCCCATGGGAAGTCATCGAGGTTTGTGAGGCTGATCTTGAAAAGGTTCATCCAGATCAAGCCCTTAACTCCTTATACCCCAAACTCATTGGGGACATGCAAAGAAGGATAGAGAAAGAGCATACCACTATGATATCACTGAACCAGACTTATGCAGGAACGCAATAAAATATAGAAATAAACATAAAAAAAGAGATGAAACATAAATAAAACTTCATTTCATTAATTTCAAATAACTGAAATATGCTTACTGACAGAATGGACATAAACTAGCTAGGGCAATGGTAGCTTATCTCTGGGAAGAGATGTGGCGGATACATGCCTCTGAAATGTGTTACAATGAGGCTCGAAGGCCTATTTTTTATTGATAAACAATGGAAAACCATAAACATCCAAAAATGTAACCCTAGGAGATGAAACGGAAAACTATGGGCCCCATTGGGGTAAATTGGTACGTCAATTTCTCGAGGTCATAACTTTGGCATACAATCTCCGTTTGAGGTACGCGATACCTCGTTAGAAAGATCTATCTGAGGACTAAAACTTTTGAGTGAAAAAAATTAGTTAAAGATCCATGTAGGTCCCAGTTTTCCCCAAAAACGTCATTTAGGGCCTCAAAACGACTCCAGAAGTTCAAGACCCAAAAACTGCCAAAAATAGTAACTTGTGCTATAATTAAGGAAACTGAAAAGATGAAAGAAACAATGGTGGGGGTCCAAGTGGAATAGGTGCGTGGCCACCAATATCCACCTGGATCACCATGGGGAAGAAAATTAGAGATCTGAACATGGGTGGCTATGGATTGAGAGCATAAGGTCCATAGTGTGAACCCAATTATTGTAAGAACACTTACTAAAAGGTTCCACTTACTAGAATTCTCTTAGGAGGTAGAGAGCACTATGTAAAATAGTATAAGCAATGTAATGAGGCATGGTGAAGATTATTGTAATTGTATCAAGTGTTTCTTATCAAGCTCATTTCTTGCTTAAGGAATAATATATGGTGTCACCCTACCTCAAGGGTTTTATCGATATTTCTTATGTTCGATAGTTTGTCAATGATTGGGTTTATTACTGAAGTTTAAGGTTTCCTTTTATGTTTAGTTTATGTATATATTAATGTGCATAACAATTGGAACGAGAGCATTTTTTGAGGCCGTTAAAAAGGAAGTTTTTTTTTTTTTTTTTTTTTTTTTTTTTTTCTTTTTGTATGTTTTTTCAAGGGAAAAGGAGGGTGGTGAACTTTAAATTAATTTCTAAAAATTTCTAGGTAGATTTTAAAGAAACTAGCTACATATCTAAAATAAACTCAAAAAAATAGCCAAGTTAAAAAAAAATCATCTAAAATGGATTCTTAGAAGAGGACATATCACTAATTTAAAATGAATTAAGTTGGCGTTTTACGAAAAATGGCCACATGATTTTCAAATTAGATACATTTCGAGGGAGAAACCCAATTTCAATCAAATCAATGCCATTAGATGCAGAGTGGGTGTACTATTTCATAAGTAGGTTGTACTAGCAAATTGGGAAAGTATAGTCGTAGTTACATCCATCTTCATTTGGTCTCCTCAACGAGCTCCATTGAAAAGTAAGCGATTTTTTCAAACCCTAGTTCTATTTTTGGATTATGAAAAGCAAGTTATATTTTATACGAAAAGATGATGATCCAAATATTGAAGAATACATCAAATAATTAAAGAATAAATAGGAAATGCTTTTGAGAATTTAGATCCCCCAATTTAATAGAATATGTTTCCATATGGTGGCAATCATTAGACCATATGCTAAGATGAAGGCACTTCCTAATGAAGAATATGAAAAGGTACTTTTAGACAAATTGTCTCACGCTAATAGAATTGATAAAGAAAGCACCAAGGGTTTGTTTTCATGTGGAAACTCTATATTACATGTCCATGGATGTATTCATAAATAAAAGGTCATTGCTTCTATTAATCCATGTTGGCAACATAATTTCATCATTGTCCATTTGGCTAATAGATTGCAAGTTATTGGAAGACATGTCCAAAGTACACAAGTTGAGGGTAAGTCTATAAAAAATTTAAGGAGTTTAAGATCCCTATGGATAAATATGTGTTGCATTTTTATTTTCATTCCATTGATATGAATGAAGTGGTTATTATTCTTGAACATCCTTGGATGGAATTAATTATGCAATCAATATTAATGTTCAAAAGAAATTTATGAAGATTCAATATAAGAAGAAGAAGATCACCTTGCAAGATATCTCTTTTGGTAAATAAGAAGGGCCCAAAAGGCCACATACAAAAGTCTCTACAAGGAAAAAAAATTGCAGTATTTCATGATAACTCATAGGATATATCCAAGAATGAATAAAAAAAGAGCATATATAAATAGTTGAAGAAAAGCCAAAGGCAAGACATCAATAGGAAGAAGAAGTTAAGGAACCACATATTGAAGAGCCCAAACAAGAGGATTTGAAAACTAAGGTTGATGTCTATAATCACCCACACCACTCAAAGAAACATCAATCACTGAGGCAGGAACATGAGTGTCAACAAGCTTATTATGGATCAACATGGCACCAAAATGATAACCAATTGAGAGACACATGTAAGGATCACCATAATGTGTGGATATATCATAGTCACACAACAAGGAGGAACAAGGCTCTAGATCAACATGGCAAAGAAGCAGTTGGAACCCATGTTGACATGTCATTGGGATCGATGGATGCTTGTGCTTGGTACAACTAACTACATTTCTTGGTTGATCATATGTTATAGTTTCTTCCCATGTTTCAATGACGAAACATGCAAAGGGGGATGGAATGTAATGCACATTTGGAGGGTAATATGAGGTGCTCAAGAATAATAACATTAGATATGGGCATATGCATGGTTATTTATGGATACCACAAGGCCCATAGTTTGAACACAATTATTATAAGAAGGATTACTAGAAAGTTCAACATGTTAGAATGTTCTTAGGTGATAGGTAGCCCTATATAAAGTAGTGTGAGTAATGCAATTAGTCATGGTGTAGATTATTGTAACTATATCAAGCATTTATTGAGTGGTTCATTCCTTCTTTAAGATATAATATATGGCATTATCTTACCTTAAGGGTTTTATCCATATTTCTTGTGTTGAAAGTTTTGTGAATGATTGGGTTTATCAATGAAGTTTAAGGGTTTATTTAATGTTATATTTTCATATCTATTGAGGAAATAACACCCAACGTCATTAGAATTAAACAATATTGCTCCTTAGGCAACTCCCATAGGTGAAGCGAGGAGGGGGCATCCAACTACCTAGGTAACCATTCATGATTTAACATCACAATTTTTAGATTAGGATATAAAGGAGGAGTATGAACAAATAACCCACAAACATTCTTGAGCGAAATTCTCTTTTGTGTCCAACATCTTACACTCTTATTTATTTAATCCCTTATAATAAGTGTTATGCAAAATGGCATGTAGAATGATATAGTCGCATACATCATATAATAATAATTATGTTACAACATAATGTTGTTTGTTGGAATAGAAATAATTAAAAGATGTCATGCCTTATCAAGTATAATTATGGGATGACTTCAAAAGAGTATCCTAACTCATTGAATCGGAATGGCATAAGAATCATCAATTCAAATTGATCACTAGGATGTTCACCAAAGAGTGGAAAAACATGGCTAAATCTACTTCTCCATTGTTATCCTACCAAACTGTAAAACAAACTCGTATAAATTCATCTCAGTATAAACACTTTATCGTTACTAATTGTTGACCTATTTTCATGTATTACTTCATCATTATTCATCAATTCTATGAACCAACTATGCTTCTTTGTTCTCATTAAAAAAAATCATAGTTATATGTTTCAAGTATTGTGTGGAATCTTTTCACTTGAACAAAGAATTATGCACTCCTCTCCTTTTTCATTCCACACCTTTGCGTATAACTATTCCTACAATATTCCTCTTATACTTAGTCAATTTTCGTTAGTGAATAGAAGGTATTCCATAACCTTTTTCTCCACACATATGTCCCTCAACACAACTATCTCTCGACACATTCAACTTTTTTCATTTCCCATTCTCTTGCACTTCCCATTTCTCCACACACACAAAAGTTCTACACGATGGTATCATATACTCTTATAAAATCAAGCTCTTCACTTACAAGGCATACCTACTAAAATTCACCAAAAACACTTGTTTTTCTACTTCAAGGCTAATTCAAGACTCATTTAAGAAATCTCAATCCTTAGGTTAAAATGGTGGAAATATGGTGTTATGTGAATCAAATCTTCCATTATTCCATGAAAGTTGCGCCCTTGATTATTAACTCCCAATCATGATTCTCGCATATCCTAATGAAGGTGGTGCATGAAAGAGGGATGCATTGGTAAATTTTACCCATAAATTGAACTTTTAAACAACTAAGAGCTTTGTAATACAACAATTGACTTGATACATATATCAAAGTTACTTGAAATAAGAAAGCAATATAGTGAGTAAACAAATGAAGGAGTTATTTTGTGGAGGTATGGCTAACTTGTTTGCTCAAAAAGAAAAAAAATTCCATTGGTTAATAATATACCAATGGTATCTGAATTTGATGCTTGAGAAAGAACTCAACAACAAAATTTTGACTACAGGTCTTGCTAATGTTGGATGTTTTCTGAAGGTCTTTTAGAGAACCTGTTTCCTAGTGTGCCTAGCCATTTTAATTTTAAGACATGAATTATTAAAGTTGTTATGCAAGGAAATAAAACATTCCTTATAACTCTAAAAGCTTTCAAGAAAATTTTGAAGTTATCAAACCCAAATAGGTAACTTAATTTGCGTGAGGTGGTTCCTTCCCTCGATTCTTAGGGTGGGAAAGTGAATATTCTTAGATAATTTTTGGTTCAATCAATGAAAATTCCAATGATCCTTTCAACTATTAATGTTACAGTGCTAACATAGCCCTCCATATATTTCTCTTGGTTGAGCATGTGTGTAATGGGATGCAACTCAAAATCCCACATAGCTAGATTATTCCTATATATCTTGTATTTTTATTTCAAGAAAGACACTATCTTCAACTGGGTAGATGTAATTTCCAATGAGATTTATTTTCAGTTGGCTAGTTATTTGAAGGCTCAAATATTCTTCATGATTGCTTATTTGGTGATATCGATAGTTTATTGTAAGTTATTCAATGGCATACCCCTTAAGAGTAATATAAATATTGAAACACAAACAATGTAATTTTGGTACCCCATTTTATCGAGGCGTCAAGACCATTTCACTTTTCCTTGTCCAAGATAAATTTGTTTGAGAATTTAGATATATACTAACTGGATTCGAACCCTAGAGTTTGACTCAACAAGCAAAATATTTTATGAGGGAAAGAGAAGTATGTTTACAAGAAGACAACCATACACATATAAGGCTTTATGGGTGTCAAGGCAATCCCCTATTACTCCATTTTTTTTATTTGTAATGGACATTTTCTTGTAGAAGTATGTAGCCAATATTGTTCTTGGTCCATTTTATTTGAGGAAAAAAGAATAAGTAGTTCATCTCATTACCATTTAAGATTGGAGAAGTTGTGGTGAATCATTTTTCACATTTAGTATAGGTACTTGAGATGTTGAAATATTTCGATTTGAAATGGGTTGGGTTTGTCCAAGGTTTTCATCATGAGGGATATTTTTCTCAATATTATCATTAGTAAGATACATAAACTTGTTTACTAAGATTGTATAGGGAACTGTAAATAATGAAGTGGAGACATCGATAGAAAAAGAGAAAAATAGAAAATAATAAATTTACACATAAGGCTGATTTAGTCACACAAGTATGCACCAATTCAAGAGAAAATGGAAAAACTAGACAAAAAAGGAGGAACCCTACAAACATGCAATCCTCATTAACTAAACCAACTCAGTGGAGTTTCTCCTTGATGCTGAAAATACAAGAGACAACTACAGTAAGATCAAAGAGTAATGAACAATATTATAGTGGAATGATGGTGAAGAGCCACTCCCTCATGTTAATTTGGAGAAATCTCGTGTTTTTGTTACTTCATCAAAGAGTAACAAAAGTTTTAGTAAAAAGGAAACACAACAAGCAGAAGACTGGTATGGAAGTAGATAGTGGTAGAGTCCCTAATTAGGTAGCATCATGTTTGGAAAAAAATAAAAAAATAGTGAAAGAATTGGATACATAGGAGCCAACTATATTTGAAAAGAAATAATTAGCCATGCATAACAACCACTAAGATAAAGTTGAAAGAAAGTTACAAATTGAAAAATGCATGTTAAGAATAAAAACGTAACAAGAAATGGAGGTATGAGGCAAATAAATATCAAGTGGGGCTTTCTAGACTTCTAAAACAACACATGACCACGAGAAATACATTTCTACATTTTTTTACAGGGAAAGAATATGAAAACTTGCGACTAAAAATAAAAACAACAAGCTTGAGGAAGCCATGAGTTCTAATCCTTTGTTTATGCCCCCTCTAGCTATTGCAGCTCCAAAACTAGCATCACCAGTTACACTTGGCACACCAAACACAATTAGGAAGGCATTCAAACCACTAAATGGGATTAGAAATTATGTCATAGAGAACATACATAAGTGACTAAGTATCATTCAAGAATAGTCAGATATATGCATGTACTTAAGGAATATTTCTTAGAGGATTTTTTCTTTCATTGATTATTTGAAGAAAATCATAAAACATGATCAATATTTTGCTAAAAATTATTTAATGACATCCATTCCCAAAATTGATCCCTTAGTGATTTTCAAAAAACATATCAAGGGATTCCAACTACGAAGAGAATAAAGCAGATCAAAGTAAGATGGTTTTCCATAATCAAAATGTTAAAATATGTTATTGTTAAATGTAAAAAAATCTTCAAGTGAATGAGTAATGAGTTCTTCAAAGAAATTAAAGTTTTGCAAGATATCGAAGGCCTACAAATAGTTAGAGATTTCATGTTGATTTCAACAAAATAGCTAGAGGAGGACTTGAACATCATCAAAAAATATTGGGGTAATGATTTCAACAGTCTAGTAGACTTCCCAGAGGAAGAGATCAAGAAATGTTTAATACATTCATCAACAATAATGAAGACTAGTTGTCGACTATTAAATAGTTACACTTAGATTCAAAGGAAATTGAAGAAATATTTTTATTAAGGGTAAAACAAGATATAACTATTCTACATATGAAGGGGTATATTGAACAGTGACTTAAAATATTAAATGAAAATTTTAATCCTAAGTAAATACTATAGTGCTTACATTAAAAAACATACAAAGGTTGTATATACCCCCACATTGATGTTGCTAGAGAGAGAGGATTCGTTCCACTGCTCATCTTTAAGAAATTTTGTATTTTGTATTACTTATTTGTCCATAGGAGCCCCATCCCAATCCCTTAGGGACGATTGCATTCAAGTTTTGATTAAGTATCATGAATTTTGTGGCATGTTTTAGGCACTTGCTTTATTCGAACTTAAATTTCAAGTCTATAATGTTATTTTTGACTCTCGTGGAGAGCTATTTCTAGGAGTACCTAAATTTTATGGTTTCATAGATTTTTTTAAGCATGATATCTCATGAATGTTCTCCTATGAATCTTTATGATATTGAATGAATGAAATCATTTTAGAGCTCTCTAAAGTATATGGACTATCTTTTTTTTTTCCCTATCTATGTATTTGCTTCAAATATTTATTCCTCATGATATTGAATGGATGTATACTATGGAATGAATAATTAGTGATATAATCATTGTAATTTTGTTTTTCATAATTTATTTTTTCTTTTTAATCACCTAGTCCACTCATAGGTAAATGTGTTGAATGTTTTGATTCAATTATATTGCATCAGTAAGAACATCAAAGTGTGTAAATAGGAGTACCACCTCTATAAAAATGTAGATGGAGCTCTAATAATTCCTTAGGAGGTTGACTCTGGTCCTTAATAGGAAAAGGGATCAACACTATCTAATCTAATTTGTTGTCTCCTCGGAGACCTTAAATGAACCATGAATGTAATACCCTATATTTTCTCCTTAGATAGTTAGAAATTTTATTTTACTCCACTTAGTAATTCATTGCTTAGTATCTACTTGGGCTCATTTAGATAGACATAGAAATCTGATATGTGTACATTTGAACCTATTATATGTTCATGATATTGATATTTCCATGGATTTTTTAAACATGCAAGTTAAAATGTGGATTTTTGTTACAAGTATTATTCAAAATTTTATTGTGAATGTATGCCATACATTTATTAATCGAATGCCAATACAAATATGGATTATCATATGAAATTTATTTGCATTGATATGAGTTATTGGTGAGTTAACCTACAAGTTGATGAGATGTGTGATAGTTGAACGACTATATTTTTGAAATAACTTGGATGTTTTTGACATTAGAATGCATAGATTTCAAATAGTGGTTGTTTGATGATGTGAATCTAAGAAGAGTAGTTTCATAATATGGCTCAATCTAGGATATTGTCCCTAATTTATAAGGAAGGGTGGAGGTATTTCCCACTATGTATCCTATTATACCTAGTTTTCCTAGGAGGAGTGGAGATGTTCCCCACTAATTATACTTTTGACCTTAGTTTTATTAGGAGGGGTGAAGATATTTATCATTTTTTATACTTTGAAAATTGGAGTTGTGCTAGGACTACGTTAAGCCAAGCTTCCCTATGTTGAGTTTTTAGGTGCAATAGAGACAAGCACTAATTTATGAAATAGTGATAATTACTTCAAATGAAATAGATCATATTTTTAAAAATCTAGTTTATCATTAAGAAATTACACTTTAGAAATTCAACGATAAAACCATAAGTAAATCAAAGATCACAATACACAAAGATAACACAAAATTTACCCTAGGAAAACCCACTTACGGGAAAAACCAAACAACCTTTTCTTCAGAGAAATTCTTCTCTTCAACAAGAGATAGATCTAATTTAGCTAGTAAAATATGAGGTCAAACATACCAACAATGCTTATGGTTAAACCTATCCAGTATCCCTCAAGTCAAGACCCGCAATGTGCCCATTAATTTTCTTTGATATGATAAGCCCTAAGCTGAATTTTGGCCCCCAGAATATGCCTAAAAAGCTCGGGCGTCCAAAATTTCGGCTTTCTAAAAAACTACCAATAATTTCAGCCTACCGAAAAATTCATATGTGAGAGGGGGAGAGAGAGAGAGAGAGAGAGAGAGAGAGAGAGAGAGAGAGAGAGAGAGAGAACTTTTTCCTTATTGTCCTTTACTTGGATGCCCAAAAAATTGTCTTTCTTGTGAAAGGTCGAATGGCTCCTTTGTGGAGGAGGTTGAATGCCTTTATATAGTGACCTACTTGTACAAAATGGTTCTCTTCACTAGGCGGACTTGAATTAAGGGAGGGCCAACTTGACATTTTTGGAGCCAAAAATTAAAAATTTTCTCTTTTAAACCTGACATGAAGAACATGTCTTATAATAATTATTTCAAGGGTTAAATAATCAAAATGACATGAAGAACATGTCTCACAAATCATTTATACATTACAAGGGTTAACATATAAATTATGAATACTAACCATAGTTACAAAAATTCAACGCTGCCTCTTAGCTAGGGAGGTATTCATAGTGACTAGATAGATGTTCTTCATTGTGAATAAATTTCTCTAAGAAAAATTTATAACAAATAATCACCACAATCGGGTCACATTATGACACATGGTAATCCAATAACATCAACAATTTACCATAATTTGAGTCAACATTTCAAACCTATGGTATATCCTCACCATAATTTGGGTCAATGCTTCAGACACATGGTAAATCAAAAACATCAACTAATCACCATTATTTGGGTCAATACTTCAGAACTATGGTGGTCGCTCACCATAATTTGGGTCAGTGCTTCACACACATGGGATATCATTTATCATACAACTAGTCACCATAATTCAAGTCGGTACCTCACACATGGTGTTAGGAATTAAATAATAGAGCAATGGAAAAAACTTAAGCAAAAAATTAAACACATAAAATCATAAATAAGAGAGACACATATATACATGGTTCAACTAATTTGGGCTGTGTCCACGGAGAAACAACCAGTGCTTCCTTTTATATTATCTAGTAAAATGAATGGATACAACCTACTACAAATCCGTTGCAACTTCCTCTTGTCTCTCACACCACCTCCTCTCTTCTTCTCATACGGAATAATACACAGTCACAATGCAATTCCCTTATATAAATAGAGGGTTGCCTTCTAGGGAAAAAATCGCTAAAATAACATAACTTCTACGTAATGAACAACCCATATTGACTACGAAATTGCAATATTTTACAAAGAAAAATTTCTCTAATTTTTCGCTTCAGGGGCGTTTCCCCCAAACCCCCACTAAGGGGGGCTAGGTGGCTGCCACCACCCCCATGGACCCTCCCCTCCCCCCGACGAAAATAGTGGGGGGAGGGAATTCCCCCCACACCCCCCCGTTAGTGACTGGGATCCAACCACGACTAAAACAAAAAGCCTTTGAACAATCAAGAAGATGATCAGGCTCCACACCCAACACATGTCACCTCGACTAGTCTTGGTTCACCATCATTCAGGTCAATGAAATATGGTGAATTTCCAAAGGAAAACCTGTAATTGTGATGCAGGGGCATTAGGTTCCAAAAATAATAATTTGTATTTTAATAGACATAGGGGGGTCTCATGTTTTTGCCTTCTTATCTAATTATTAATATTTGAGTGATTTTAATTAAATATGGGGAGAAATTGTAAATGTTCCCAAATGGTTGGAGAACACGAGAGAAGCTGATCAGTTGGGAATATGAAGAGACAGTTCAGATTTAGGAATGAAATTAGAGTCAGTTTTAGAAAATTTAGGGATTAGTCTAAATTTAGGAAGTTTAGAATTTCAGGAGTTTGTGGAGCGTTAAGGGAGCTGAATCGATTATTATTAATTTTTATAAATAAGCCTTAGAAGCATTAAGCAGGGAGAGCGACAGAGTGTGTGAATTCGGTCTTTAGAAGTACAGGAGTTTGTTCCTGTAAGCCTACGGGAAATTGAAAGGGCCATTGATTTTGAAGATCTGGCCGAACGCTGGAAGTTTTGTAAGCAATTTCATTTATATATTATGGAAGAATTTGTTTAAGCATTTCATGAGTATTATTCGATTTAAATTCTGTGTGAATGGCTTTGAATTTCAATAAGAAATTGTGTGAGTTTCTGTGTAATTGAATGAATCGAAACCCTGTGTGCTTTAGTGATAGATGAATGAACCTATCGTAAAAAGGACAGGAACTTTATAAGGATTCCATGTATGAAGTCAAGAGAATTTCTCTGTATAGACAGAGTGAAGTTTTGAGTTCGCATTCAGGGTTTTACTATGTTGGAAGCGATGGGTCTGAACCACAGATAATGGGTAAGTGTGGTTAATTACTATGAAGAAATGCTGGATGAATGGATCGGAATGGTAGTAGTGTTGTAGTGGAAGCGAAAAAACAATGTTAGAACTGTGAAGGAGCGAAGTGGAATTGCGAGTTGAAGACGTGGTGGAACCATGCGAGGGAGTCGTGAAGCGGTTTTTTTGAACCCACAAGTGGTCTTCGCATTACAAAAAGATGGTAAGTTGTTTTGTTGAAAACAATGTGATAGTGTTCTTTGGTCAACACGTGGCAATTGACAGTTTTAGAATACCAGCTATTTCGCAAAATAATTGCGTGCTAAAGTTCCGCGGTTAAAAAATGCGACTTCCATTGGATCAAACTTGTGAAAGATCCAAGGGCGATTGCATTATCAAGTTGCAAGGATGTTAACGCAAGGTGAGAGTTATAGCTGCCGTGGGGCCGAGCGGTTCGTATGTTGATAATTGGGGTTAAACCAATGGTTGAATGTTGACAAGGCAAACATACATACATATTATGAGTGGTGGCCAAAGTTATTTGAATGGGTGCACATATAAACATTATGCATGTATGCGTTGATGCATTTGATCAATGTTTTATTCCAAAGTCGATTTTTGTATAATCTGAATAAGCCGGGGGTCAATCTAAGGTATATTTTGGTCGCTAGTGCCTTGGTACTATTAAAGTCGAGATATTAAAAACCATATATAAATGTTGGGTTGGATTATAAAAGGCAAATGTTAATTCGCATTTTCATAAAGGGTGAGAGCCGAAGTTAAGCTTTGAGTTTAAGTTGAAATTCAAATATTTGTTCAGTTTATCATAAGATGGAGTTTAGAACATAACCACCCCAATAGAAAGCTTCCGCATAAGATAATGAAATATGAGTTGTATTGCTGTGTGGTTTTTACAACCATAAATGAAGAAGCTTTCGTAATGATTATTGAGACTGCCCAGATTTAAACTTATTTGGGAATTTTTTTTTGGAATGCAGTTTATATGCATAAGAGTTGTTAATGTGGGTGATGGCGGGGTACCCTACCATCAATCGGTATAAGAGATGGAATAGCTCATTTGAAAATTAAAATTTTGGAATGCAGATGTGTGCTAAAAGTAATGAGGAAAATTTGAAGTTTTAAATCTGTTTAAGAGTGATTGCAGATTTGAAGAGGTGTGTAGTGAAGGTATTCAGATTTGCAAAATCTGAAGTTGAAGGCAATGTGTTTTGAAGATTTCCAGTATATGTTCTAAAGATGTGAACACAAGTGTGATGGTGATGGAAAAGAGATCAGATTTGAATCTGACAAGACAACATGCAGTGCAGTAGAGCATTGGGAAAAATTGCAGAAACAATTGCAATGAATGTTGAACAAACCTGGAAGGTGAGGTATTTGTGATTTTATTTGAAGATTTTGTTTGTAGAATGCAGAGTGCAAGCAATTGAGGAGCATCTCAGCAAGAAGATCACAAATTTGAAAAGAAGTGATGAAGGAATCCAGTGAAGGTCTCTGAAGAGAAAGAAGAAGGTGTGGCAGAACCTGGAGAAATTCCAATAGAGGTTGGTTGAAAAGAACAGTTGTGTTCTAAGAGGGTGCAGAGGAGTGAAGCCTAAAGGAGAAGAGAGGATTCTCAAGAGGTTCCAGACATAAGGGACTAGTACTTGCCAAAAGACCGTATCCAGAGAGAGGATTGGTGAGGTAAGTTGTGACAAGGAGGACTTGTTACTGCAGAGGTTTCAATGCAGCCCGTGATGAATGAGTGAGAACTCATGAAGGAGAAGATGGATACTGATAGTCATAGTAGAGATTGTAGAGGTTCTGAGAGAGGCCACAACAGAATGAAGATGAAGAAAGAAGATGCCAAGACAGATGGAATACATAGACAGTTAAGAAAGGAAGAGTATGAGAAAGAGGTAGCTGAGATAAGGGAACAAGTCAACAAATTGCATATGATGATAGAGGAGAGCCAGAGAGTTGGTTGGCTCATGAATAAGAGAGTAAAGTGGCACAGGTTACAGATGAAGAAATAGCAGATGATACATGCTCAGTTGAAGGAGAAATTACTCAGAATGATTGAGTATTTGGAGAAAGACTTGAAGACTGAAAATTTAAGCAAGAACAAGGGGTCAAATGAATTTACGTTTGAAAAATTTTGTATGTTTGCAGGAAGAAAATGTGGAGGAGGACAAACTGCTGATGTTGTCACAAAGGAAGAAAATGGGACAACCATATATTTTGTAGATGTCCATACACAGTTGGGGAAAAGTTTTGCTTTTCGATACATTGGAAGCAAAATAAATTTAAATTATGAGGATGGCCAGAAGCTGGAAATTGAGAAATCAATTGAGAAGCTGGAAGAGACTGAAGAGAAGACCATTGAATAATTTCTGAAATGTATAGAAGACTTGGAACAGCAGGAAGATTTGATGATCAAATCATCAAATGAGACCATGAGGTCTTATGGTTTTAAAACTGACAAGTTGTGTGTGAATGCAGGCATTGGAGAAGACAATTCATGTGATGAAATTTCAATGAGTGAAACTGAAAATTGCCAAGCAAGATATGATGATTATCTTCCAGATGAAGATCAGGTTGAATTATTGCAACAAAAGGAATTCATAAATTCCTTGTTTTATGAAGGAAATTGTTTCAATGAAGATATGACAGTTTTGTCTGATGATGTTGAATTTGTTATTAATGATGATAATGAAAAATTGATTTTATTGAATGGCCAAGTGAAAAGTGATGGACAGATAACTGGAATTATTGCAGAGTTGGGAAATCAAAATTCTATTATGATGAAGGATGAAGAAGTAGTGACAACAGGAAACTTGACTTGTGTAGTGAATATTGTACAAAGATTTTCTCAGATGAGATGACATATTTGTGGCATGAGTTAAGTGTTCTAGAGCAGAGGATAGAAACACAGAAGATAAGTTTAGAGTGTAAGGGCAGAGATGAATGAGAATGGGAAGGTTCATTTTTATGAACCAGAGCAAGGGGACATCTGTTGAGCCCTAAAGATGTCCTTTCCTTTCATCAAAATTCACTTCATTCCATTTGTCCTTTGTTAGTTATAGGCTTAAAAGATCAATAGGGATGATTAAAATTACTTTAAGAATGCATGCAATGAATGACTTACTAAACTTTTGTGGTTTTGTTGTCATAGTGATTTTTGATCAGACTTAGCTATAGAATGCATCCATTCTGTAGCTAGTCGCATATTCCGCATCCATATTTATGTTCACACAGGTTACAGGTTTCATTTCAAGGAAAAACACATATGGTTAAATTCCAGAACTCTCCTACATCATTCCTCAGTTCTCTACGGCGTCCTATAGCAAAATCGTGTTGGCACGGTGATAGTTCAACTAAAAGGGATTTCGATAAACAAGGACTTCCGCATGTTCTTCAACAGTGTTACCTAGGGTCCTTAAATGTGAGCCTAATTCATTTTATCAGCAAGAGACCATGCTCATTTCTACCCGGTACGGAGCGCTATGTGCTTAAGCGATGCTTAAGGCCTCATGAACCGATATCTTCGTGAAGTTAGTTGATGCTTTGTTGTTAGTTATCAAAGACTATGATACTCTGTTTCTGAGCGTTTTTCCTTTAATGAAATAAGTACAACTTTGATGCATGATCTGAAGAAATTTTGAGGAGTTAAGGATTCGTGTGCCAATCTGATGGTAGAGGGCCCCTACTGTCCGAAAGGCTTTGTGCATATTTTCAAGATAAGTAACTTTAGCTCTGTTTCGTTCTTAATCCAGGCAGTTTTCTGAGCATCATGTTTTATGTTTACTTACATCGAATATTGCAATCAATCTTGTTCTCATGAACTGTTCCAATATATCACTAACACGTGAATCAGATAGAGCTATAGTACTTCGGAGGTTAATTGCATTTTAGTTCAGTTCTGTTCATTGTATTTCAAGTTTTATTAGTTAATTGCATTCTAGTCTTGTTAATTAGATTTAAAATACCCTCATTATTTTACAAGCTGCTCTTGTTCTTAATCTCTTCTAACACATCATTATCATATGGACAAGAATTAGTTATATCATTTTGGGTTCTTGACTGTTCTGCAATTTCTCATAATTTTACAAACAATTTTTTTTTTCCAAAGCTATTCCAAGAGATCTCTAACCCTTGAATGAGGCTTAATAGTAAAATTTTGAGTGGCAGAATCGGTTAATTTTACTGTCATAAGTCATTTTAGCATAGGGTTCCTTACTATGTTGCAGATAATATTTTCTCAAAATGTTCCAACAAATTTCTAACTATGGATGATATTTTTTCTATGATATTGTAAGTTGTTGTTTATTATAGAGAACTTCATTACATCAAACTTATCATTTTCTCAAGTTGTTCCAAGATACCTCTAATGAAATGAATTGGACTGAGTTTAATGTTATGAGTTATTCTTCTTGTCAAGCTTTACAATATGTGGATTATCATTTTCTGTTATTAAGTGCCATACATAGTTTAGAGTAGGTTTTTTTCTGTTTTAGTGTGATCAATAACTTCTCTTTGCCAACAATTTAGTTCTTTTCCTCTTAGAATAAAAACAAAAAACCAAAAACACTAGAAAAACACTAAACACAACGAATAAGGAAGAAGACACTTAAAAGTTACATATGTAATTTCAATTCATTAAAGGTCAGCCCTATTTACAATGTGACATCAATTTATGAACACTAAGGCAGAGAGAAATTGCTTGTCATAATGTGGGGGCGTGTAACCAGGCATTCCGAGCTACCCAAACAATACAGAGAGAAAGAGACCTTTTCCGAAGGGGTAGATTCATAAGTACAAAATGACCTTGAAACACCACTTGTTTCACCAAGACCAAGAGGCAGCACACCTCCTACTCAAACCTACATTCCATCCTATACTGATCATAGACTTATAGAAGGCTTAAGATCAGATATTCCATCGGAAAGACTCTGCTCATCCACCTAACCCTATCTAGAAGCGATCTGAACCCCCTCGCTAGGACATAAACTGTTTCGGTATTTCCACAAGAATCATCTGGGTGCAAGGGTAATAAGGAGGATATTTTAATGGAGAACACATTATTGGGAGGCTGAAGATGGGAGAGGAGAAGGAGGAGGTGCATTGAGAAGGTAGGAGGTGGAGTGGGAGGAGGAAGAGGGCGGGAATGGGAAGTTTTGGGTTTCCTAGATGAAGAAACCCAATGTCTATGAAAATTTCCTACCTTCTCATTCTTCCAACCTCATGGACCAAAAGTAGCATCTCGAAACCTTTTCTATTTGAATTTGAAGTCCTATTTAGAACCTATGATTAACAAAGACGCCTAAAACAAACTATTCTTCAATATTGGTGACAAATATTAAATGGTTTACATTTTGAGATCACGCTTCTATTAGACATGTTATTATGAAACATGCATTTCTAGAGAGGTATTTGGATTACTGTATGCCAGTCAACCATAAGGAGGAAGTGTTTAAAATGTTACAAAAAGAGGATGAAAATTTGGAAGATTTGTTGGAGAGGTTTAACTATAAATCAAAAGAGCAAAAATGGAAAACTTAGACCAAGATACTTTGAAAGCTCTCTTGTTGAAGACAATTAGGGATGAATGGCTAGATATCCTTAATATGATGGGAAAAAGGGATATATCTCAGCTCACATTACTTGAGCTGAATTATGTATCAATATTTCAAGAGGAAAATCTAAAACTGTAAAAGGACCAAGAGACCCTGCTCTTGCAAGGGCAAGTAAGTCTGCTTCTGGGACAGTAAGTAGGGCAGAAATAGGAAATATGCTTGATGAATTCAAATGATATACGTAGAGTCTTAAAGAACAAGGAGACACTCCTTAAATTACAAAACAAGCAAAAAACAATTTTGGATGCTTAACAATATTTTGTCCCAAATGTAAGAAGAAGTGCCTTTAGAGAGAGCGCTCTTTGGATGCAGAGACCTGTGTAATTTGCTTCTTCAAGAGACTAAGCAGTTGTCCTTCACTTCGTGGTCTTAAAGCTGTCTTTCAAGAATAAACCCCTACAAATTCCACAGAATCTCTCAATTTTGTCTCTAGGAGACCTTGGCAAGGACCTCAAGCACAAGGATTCAATGATTAGATGTATAATCAACCCCCACAAAATTGGAATTCTTGGCAGCAACCTTGGCCCCAATTCCAAAATCAATCTCAAACTTGGGCACAAGGAGCACAAAATCCCTATGGAAGATACTCTCAGTATTATCAATATCCACCATCTTATCCACCATATCAAAATTTCCCTCCTCAAAAAAATCCTCAAAATCCACAACATCAAAATCCACCACTTCCATTACCATTTCCTCAGAAAGCAAATCAGTTACCTGCCCAACCCATACCAAACCCTAACAATAAAAACCCTCAGAACACATACATGATAGAAAGCCAAAAGTTCCCAACCTATTTGATTACTCCTTTAGACCTTAATGATGTTCAACTTAGGTCTGGAAGAATACTTGAAAAGAAGAAACCTTCTGTAATCATACAAGAGAAAAACAACTCTGAGGAAGATTCTCTACGGGTAAATAAAAGTCTTGAAGAGAACACATCTTTTCAAGACCCAAACATTGAAAAATCAAAACAAAAAGAACCAATAATTTCAACTCCTATATTAGAGCAGCCATCAACATCCACCTCTACACCTCCCTTTCCAGAAAGATTACAAATTGATAGGGGTGTAGAAAAACAAATTATGGTGCTTATTTATGATTTCCTTGATGAGCTGAGAAATGTTTGTATTAAGATCCCATTATTACAAGCTATCAAGGAAATTCCAATTTTAGCAAAAACAATAAAGGAGTTGAGCATGAAAAAAACAGGAAAAAGAATCAAAGAGACAAAGAAAATTCAACTGGCAGGAAAAATAGCAGACATCATGATGGGTAAGATTTCTATTCCAAAGTATCTAGACCCAGGAAATCCAGTTGTTAAAATACACATCAATGGAACACACTTATTGATTTAGGAGCAGCAATCAATATCATGAGTAGACAAATCATGGATAAACTAAAACTTCCTAATCTTATTTTTACACCCACATTGTTACAATTAGAAGACAGATCTGTGATCAAACCTGATGGGGTAATAGAAGACATTCCAGTGTCCCTAGATTCTTGGGAGTATCCTGTGGATTTTATGATCCTAACTCCTAAAAATAATCTAGGAGGACATCCAATTATATTAGGAAGACCTTGGTTAGCTACAGCTGATGCTTTCATTAGCTGTAGATCCGGTGATATGTACATCTCTAATGGTACTTCAACCAAGAAATTTACCTTGTATCCTCCAGCAAAAACAATTACAGAATTAGATGATACTCAATGGATTGAGGATGAAGAAGACATACAACCTCTCTTCACAATTTCAGAAATTAGTGAAGATAGCCAGATTTTGAATACCTTAGAAAATTTTGAATCCTCTTCGAAATACAAACATGAACAATTTCAAGAAGAATCCAACATTGAGTTTTTATCATCAAGACAGATGTCTCTTTACTCCATGGATAAATTTGGCAGCTCTACAATTGAGATATTTCCAGGTAAAACTTTAAACATAAACAAGAACCTAGAGAAATCTCAACAAGAAAATATAGTCAAGACATTACAAAGACATTCTTCTGCATATGCATTGGAGTACACTAATATGAAAGGGATAAGCCCTAAGACTTGCACTCATCACATCTACATGGAGGAAAATTGTAAACCAATCAGACAACTTCATAGACGGATGAATCCAAATCTTAGGGAGATTGTTAAAGAAGAATTGCATAAATTTTTAAATGTTAACTTTATCTATCCCATTTCAGATAGTCAGTGGGTTTCTCCTTTGGTAATTGTGCCAAAGAAAAATGGTAAATGGAGGGTATGTATTGACTACCGGGAATTCAACAAAGCTACTCTTAAAGATCATTTTCCCCTACCTTTCATAGATCAGGTGTTAGATACATTAGCTGGAAAAAAGTACTTCTCATTTTTAGATGGGTTTAGTGGTTATAATCAAATTCAAGTAGCACTTGAAGATCAAGAGAAAACCACATTTACCTGTCCTTGGGGTACCTATGCTTATCGAGTATTTCCATTTGGACTATGCAACGCACCTGCAACATTTCAAAGGGCAGTACTAGGAATATTTTCAGATCTAATACATGATTGTGTAGAGGTATATATGGATGATTTCACAGTCTATGGAAATACATTTGAAAAAGCCTTAGAAAACTTAGAAAAAGTTTTAAAGAGATGTAAAGAAGCAAATATTTCACTAAGTCATGAGAAGTGTTTTATGATGTTTAATGAAGGAGTTGTTTTGGGGCATCACATTTCAGGGGATGGGATTAGAGTTGATGAGTTAAAACTTGAAGTCATCTCTAACTTATCTATTCCAAGTTGTCAAAAATATGTTAGGAGTTTTCTAGGATTTACAGGATATTATCGAAGGTTTATAGAAAACTTCACCAAGATAGCATCTCCACTTTTCAAATTACTTACCAAGGACTGTGAATTCAAGTGGAATCCTGATTGCCAGTTAGCCTTTGAGACCTTGAAAACAAAAATCTCCGAAGCACCTATTTTAAGGGGACCTAACTGGAAATTACCTTTTCATATTTCAAAATGATGCCTCGTACATAACATAGGAGTCGTATTGGGTCAAAAAGACCAGATTCCTTATGTGCTATCTACTTACACACAAGTCAAAATTAACTTTCTTCAGAAAGTAATTGAATGTAGAATCAAGAGTAAGAGTTTTACCAGAATGCCATAAATAAATTCAGACACTATATAACAAGCTATGAAACTTTTGTTCACACAGATCACTCTGCAATTAAATATCTAATGAACAAATCAATTACTAATGGCAGAGTCATAAGATGGTTATTGCTTTTATAGGAATTCAACATTACCATTCTAGATAGGCCTGGAAAACAAAATACCGTAGCTGAATTCCTATTTAGACTCCAAAACATTAAAGACAACACTCCAGTTGAAGATCAATTCCCTGATGAATATCTTTTTGAAATTTCTACTCAAACTCCTTGGTTTGCTGACATTGCTGATTATCTAGTTTCAGGGAAATTTCCTTCAATAATGAATGCAAGAGACAAAAGAAAATTCATTTATGACAGTGCAAAATATTCATGGGTTGCTAATGAGTTATACAAAACAGGTCCAGACTTTATCATTAGGAGATGTGTTCGAGAAGATGAGAGGCCTGAGATCCTCAAAGCATGTCATGATGAACCTTGTGGTGGACACTTTGCTGATAAAAGGACAACTTATAAGATCCTTCATTTGGGATATTATTGGCCATCCCTTTTTAAAGATGCTAAAGAGTATTTCAAAAGGTGTGAGAGTTGCCAAAGGGTAGGGAAACCTTCCCCTTCAGGTGAAATGCCATTGTAGCCTCAGGTACATATTGAACCTTTTGAGAAATGGGCTTTAGATTTTGTAGGACCTATTAGTCCTCCATCAAGAAAAAAGGAATATATATTATTTTGCACTGATTATGTTACCAAATGGGTAGAGGCCAAGCCATTACTTTCTGCTACTGAAGCATCTGTAGTTAATTTTCTTTTTGAGGATATTTTTACTCGTTTTGGTGTCCCAAGAGAAATTGTTACGTACTGGGCGAGCTCAATCACATCAAGGCTAGTAGAAAAATGGGAGAAGTACAAAAATCGTTTACAGTAAAATATATCATCATCCACAAGCAAATGGTCAAGTGAATCTACTAATAACAATATGATCCTAACAAAGACTATTTATATAGAAGATTGGGTGATATAGTTTTAAAGCTTATGGGCTTACAGAACTGTTGAATGTAGCAGCACAACAAAGTCATACTCTCATAGAAATTATTTATGGAAAATGTCCTTGTTTCCAGAGTTTCAGATTCAAACTTTAAAATGCATAACAACTAGACTTAATTCAATACATGTAGATTGGGAGGTATTAATGAATTTAATAAGATCACAAAGATGCACCAGAGAGGCAAGCAGTTCAACAACAAAGTGACTGATGGCACATAAGCACATTAAGGAAAAGAAACGTAAAGAAGGTGACTCCAGCTTCCTCTTGTTTGATTCAAAGTTCAAAGATTTTCAAGGTAAATTCCAAACACATTGGCTTGGACCATATAAAATCATGAAATTTTTTGACAATGGAGCAATAAAAATCAGGATAATAGATGAAGAGAAGGTCACTTTTCTTGTAAATGGTCATAGATTGAAGTTTTATCATAAGCCACTTTCAAGAGAAGAATTTGTCAAGAGATTCCAAGAGAACAATGATGTGAAGTTAATGAAGAAGAATCCTTCTTATTCATCAACTTAATTGTATTTTTTGAAATCAGATGATGAAAAAAAAAGAAAAAGAAAGTATAAACATGAAAACTAATCATTGATTTGCATGTTTATACAGAAAAGATAAAGTGAAAATCAGAATCCTTTTGACACTTTAGCTTTTCAAAATTGTTCTTCTCCTGCAAACAACTATCATAAAATCATAAGTGCATGCCCATTTTATATATCACATTCCACTTATGATCCATTTCACTTCATCACATCTCACTTCATCCATATTCCATTCACTCCATTCATCCATACTTCATTCACTCCATTTCATGATCCATCTCATTTTCATTTCAGATTTTCAAAATTGATCTCTTTCTGCAATTGAGTATTACAAATCATAAGTTGCAGGCCACTTTTCATATTTCATTTCACTTCGCATTTGTGATCTATTTCATTCCATCATATTCCACTTCGTTCATGTTTCATTCCATTATAGTTCATGATCCATTTTCATCTTATACTTCATTTCATCCATATTTCAAATCATTTCATTCCATGTTTCAAAGCTTTCACAGGTACATTCTGCAGCCAGACATTCCACAGCCAGGCATTCTGCAGCCAGACATTCTGCAGCCAGATATTTTGCAGCCAACTATCCAGCAACCACATGTTCAGCAACAAATTGATCCTGCACACATATTTCAACAAGCAAAATCAAAAGGATTATGAAGACTGAAAGATCAATGATTTTCAAAGGAAAGACCAAGCATATTGAAAAAGCAAAAATCAAAAGAAGGGCTAAGGTAAAATTGTGAAATTATTATGATAACAGATTATGAAAGATATAGTATAGTTAAGTTATATGTATGTTTCATAAAGTTATTTTGATTATTCGTATTGATCAAGCCTATCATAAAATCCTTGGACAAAATCCCTTCCATTCCGCCATATCAAATCATCATTTATTAAAAGTTAACGGTTAGTACTTGAAGTGACCTATTAGGTCACGTCACTAACCTGAAATATTTAGTCATGATTTTGAAATCCTCATGGGATTTTTCTGCGGTCTTTTACTTCATGATAGCTCTCAAACTCATTTATTCGTGTGATTTACCCTCACCATATTCCACTCATTCCATAGCCACTTCATGTCATCTTTCCGTAGCCAATTCCTGTCTGCAGAAACAGAGAAGTCATATTTAGGGTGAAAACAACCCCCTACAACCATTTTTACCTTGAATAAGAGAGCAGTGACGGAGCAATAAATTGAAGTTGAAGAAAGAAGCCATGGGAATTATTGTGAGGTTCGAACCAGTCATAACCAAATACCTAGAAGGGTACCCACAAATTAAAGAGATGTTACAGCAGGTTGGATGGCTACAGTTTTTGGAGAAGTTCAATGGTTTTCATAAGGAGGTTACCAAGTCATTTGCCCGGTCATTCAACAAGTCAGAAGTTGAAATAGGTGATGTCAAGTTCATTATCACAGAATCCTTCATAGTAGAGGCAGCAGAATTACCAAGGCAAGGTGAACGATGGTTCAAAAACAAAGAGTTCCACAATGAAGCATGGAGGCAGATGCTAAAAACACCAGGTATGGATATTTCAGTTTTTAAGAAGGGCATTCCTAGCTCAGCATTGAAGAATAAATGGCGAAATATGTTGCTAATTCTGCAAAAGTTTATAACTTGTGAGGGAAGGTTTGGTACCCTATATGTTTATCACATTCGACTTATGATGCATTTTATAAATGAAGAGATAAATTTACCCTTCTTCTTACTTCATAGCCTAAAGAGAATGGCTTCTAATGTCCAAAAGAGGGTTCAGTTCTTGGAAACCACCCTATATCACCATGGCCTAGTTAAAATCTTAATTGAGCATCATTTAAAAAAGGTGGTAGATAGTTGGGATGAGTTCCTCTTGAGGAATCATTTTGAAGAACCTAAAGAAACTCCATTTGAAGGAAAACTTGTAAGAAGAAGCAGGAGAGGAAAAATTTTCAAATCTGTTGAAATTAAAACTGGTAATTCCACACAAGAAGACAGTGAGGAGATTATCTCTGAAAAATTGGCTAAAATCAAGAAACAACTTAAAAAGGAGAAGATAATAAGAAATTATGCTAAGGAGAGAGGTGAGGGACCATCTAAACTAAAAAGAAGTCATAGGCTTAGAGGCATATTGAAGAAGACTGGAGTTAAGCAAACAGGAATCATAGATATTGAAGATGAAGAGACACCAACTGACAGATCTCCTGAGTACCAGTACGAAGAAGATCTTGATGGAGGAACTCCGGAGATAGACCCAGCCCAACAACAAATCTATAATTATGTTGAGTCATTAGAAAATAGAGCCTCAGAAAGCAGAGGAAGAACTCCTAGCCCACAAGAATCTTCAATTGAAGTGCTGAGAAGAGATAAATATGAATTGGAAATACTTAATAGGCATATAAAAAATGAAAATGAAATTTTAAGGGAGTAAGTCAAGCTGAAAAGTGATATGAACACAAGTCTCTCTCTGCAAATGGAAAAATTGTACAAGGCTAGTGAGAAGCTGAAGAAGAAAAACAAAAAGTTGAGCAGGGCACTTATAAATCTGAGGTTCAAATTGGTTATAAGGAAGCCTAGGATGCCATTGAACACCAAGCAAAGCAGAAAAAGGAAGTTAGATGTCCTAGCAAAAGTTTCAGAATACATGGATTGATTGCATGAGGACATGCAAAAGCTTTGCAGTGGGGGTATGTTGAGCCCTAAAGATGTCCTTTCCTTTCATCAAAATTCACTTCATTCCATTTTTCCTTTGTCAGTTATAGGCTTAAAAGATCAATAGGGATGATTGAAATTACTTTAAGAATGCATGCAATGACTAACTTACTAAACTTTTGTGGTTTTGTTGTCATAGTGATTTTTGATCAGACTTAGCTACAGAATGCAGCCATTCTATAGCTAGTCGCATATTCCGCAGCCATCTTTATGTTCACACAGGTTACAGGTGTCATTTCAAGGAAAAACGCATATGGTTAAATTCCAGAACTCTCCTACATCATTCCTTTCCCTCTACGAAGTCTGAGCAAAAATTTGCAAGTGGTTATGCACGTGGAGGAAGCCAAAACTAAGAAGTAGAATTCTACAAGGACAAGGACTCTGCAGATGTCTTCAACAAAGTACGAGTCCTCAACAGGAGTTATAATTCAATTTTGATTGAAAAAGACACCTATGCCTATTTCTACTCAATGACAGTTACGTATTTTTCTTATAAGAATAACTCGGTGAACTGAGAGACAGTTAGTTAGTTGATGCTTTGTTGTTAGTTCTCAAAGACTGTGATACTCTGTTTCTGAGCATTTTTCCTTTAATGAAAGAAGTACAACTTTGATGCATGATATGAAGCAATTTTGAGGAGTTAAGGATTCGTGTGCCAATCTGATGGTAGAGGGCCCCTACTGTCCGAAAGGATTTGTGCATATTTTCAAGATGAGTAACTTTAGCTCTGTTTCGTTCTTAATCCAGGCAGTTTTCTGAGCATCATGTTTTATGTTTACTTACATCGAATATTGCAATCAATCTTGTTCTCATGAACTGTTCCAATATATCACTAACACGTGAATGAGATAGAGCTGTAGTACTTCAGAGGTTAATTGCATTTTAGTTCAGTTCTGTTCATTGTATTTCAAGTTTTATTAGTTAATTGCATTCTAGTCCTGTTAATTAGATTTAAAAGACCCTCATTATTTTACAAGCTGCTCTTGTTCTTAATCTCTTCTAACACATCATTATCATATGGACAAGAATTAGTTATATCATTTTGGGTTCTTGACTGTTTTGCAATTTCTCATAATTTTACAAACAACCTTTTTTTTCCAAAGCTATTCCAAGAGATCTATAACCCTTGAATGAGGCTTAATAGTAACATTTTGAGTGGCAGAATGGGTTAATTTTACTTTCATAAGTCATTTTAGCATAGGGTTCCTTACTATGTTGCAGATAATCTTTTCTCAAAATGTTCCAACAAATTTCTAACTATGGATGAGTTTTTTTTCTGTGATATTGTAAGTTGTTGTTTATTATAGAGAACTTCATTACATCAAACTTATCCTTTTCTCAAGTTGTTCCAAGATACCTCTAATGAAATGAATTGGACTGAATTTAATGTTATGAGTTATTCTTCTTGTCAAGCTTTACAATTTGTGGATTAGCATTTTCTGTTCTTAAGTGCCATACATAGTTTAGAGTAGGTTTTGTTCTGTTTTAGTGTGATCAATAACTTCTCTTTGCCAACAATTTAGTTCTTTTTCTCTTAGCATAAAAACACAAAACCAAAAACACTAGAAAAACACTAAACACAACGAAGAAGGAAGAAGATACCTAGGCACATATAGTGCACTTCACTTCAACAGTTTACTAGCCCTGGTTGACAATTTATAACATCAATTTAGGAACACTAGGTTGAATTGACAACATCCTTGAAGAGGATGATGCTGAGGAGGGACTAGCTGACAGTCTCGAGAATTATTTGAAGAATTGGAATCAGCATACTGATGTGATGATGACAGAGCAACAGATTGAAGTGTTGCCGGAAGAGGAAGAGACACAAAGATTTTGTAATTTTGATGTTTGTTTATTGATTGCATGTACTAATGGAAGGACCAAAGAATGTTTAGTCTAGGAGAAGAAAAGAGATGATGACAGTGACTGGCAATTTAAATTCTAGTCCAAAGAATTGCTGAAGTCAGAGAATGAAGAAATTGTCATGAGTGACAATCAGGAAGAAGTTTTCAGTAGCAGAAAACAAGAGGGTATGGATGATAGGGTGGTAGTAAGGACTGAGCAAGTAAAAGCTCAACAAGCTAGTGCAAGGCCTCAACAATTAAGAGCAAGAGCCAGAGTAAAAGCAGAAGTAGAAGTTCAGCAATCAAGAGGAAACAATATCCAGCAGTTAGAAGACATATTAGACATAGAAATTGAATTTATGAGGAGGTTGATGGTGAAAGTGCCTCAAAAGAAGATAGCAGCAAGAAAACAAAGAAGCAGCAGCAGCAAGAGAAAGATAGTCACAGACTGTGAAAGCTTAGAAAGCGGGAAGATGCAGCATAAGATATGGAAGCCTAGAGAAGTGTAGAATAAAAATGTTGCCGCGGATGATCAACTACAGAACAAAGTGTGGGATCCAGGAAGACAAGGACTGAAGGCACATGATCAAGATATCATGATAAATTTTAATCTTGGGAGTCTGATGCAGGGGCATTAGGTTCCAAAAAAAATACTTTGTATTTTAAAAGACATAGGGGGGTCTCATGTTTTTGCTTTCTTATGTAATTATTAATATTTGAGTGATTTTAATTAAATATGGAGAGAAATTGTAAATGTTCCCAAATGGCTGGAGAACATGAGAGAAGCTGATCAGTTGGGAATATGAAGAGACAGTTCAGATTTAGGAATGAAATTAGAGTCAGTTTCAAAAAATTTAGGGATTAGTCTAGATTTAGGAAGTTTAGAATTTCAGGAGTTTGTGGAGCGTTAAGGGAGCTGAATCGATTATTATTAATTTGTATAAATAAGCCTCAGAAGCATTAAGCAGGGAGAGTGGCAGAGTGTGTTAATTTAGTCTTTAGAAGTACAAGAGTTTGTTCCTGTAAGCCTACGGGCAATCGAAAGGGCCATTGATTTTGAATATCTAGCCGAATGCTGGCAGTTTTGTAAGCAATTTCATTTATATATTATGGAAGAATTTGTTTCAGCATTTCATGAGTATTATTCGATTTAAATTCTGTGTGAATGGCTTTGAATTTCAATAAGAAATTGTGCGATTTTGTGTGTAATTGAATGAATTGAAACCCCTTGTGCTTTAGTGATAGATAAATGAACCTATCGTAAAAAGGGCAGGACCTTTATAAGGATTCCATGTATGAAGTCAAGAGAATTTCTCTGTATAGACAGAGTGAAGTTTTGAGTTCGCATTCAGGGTTTTACTGTGTTGGAAGTGATGGGTCTGAACCAAAGATAATGGGTAAGTGTGGTTAATTACTATGAATAAATGTTGGATGAATGGATCGGAATGGTAGTAGTGTTGTAGTGGAAGCGAAAAAATAGCATTAGAATTGTGAAGGGGCGAAGAGGAATTGCGAGTTGAAGACGTGGTGGAACCATGTGAGGGAGTCGTGAAGTGGTTTTTTTAAACCCACAAGTGGTCTTCGCATTACGAAAAGATGGTAAGTTGTTTTGTTGAAAATAATGCGATAGTGTTCTTTGGTCAACACGTGGCAATCAACGGTTTTAGAATACCAGCTATTTCGCAAAATAATTGCGTGCTAAAGTTCCGCGGTTAAAAAATGCGACTTCCATTGGATTAGACTTGTGAAAGATCCAAGGGCGATCACATTATTAAGTTGCAAGGATGTTAATGCAAGGTGAGAGTTATAGCTGCCGTGGGGCCGAGCGGTTCGTATGTTGATAATTGGGGTTAAACCAATAGTTGAATGTTGACAAGGCAAACATACATACATATTATGATTGGTGGCTGAAGTTATTTGAATGGGTGCACATATAAACATTATGCATGTATGAGTTGATGCATTTGATCAATGTTTTATTCCAAAGTCGATTTTTGTATAAGATGAATAAGCCAGGGGTCAATCTAAGGTATATTTTGGTTGCTAGTGCCTTGGTACTATTAAAGTCGAGATATTAAAAACCATATATAAATGTTGGGTTGGATTATAAAAGGCGAATGTTAATTCGCATTTTCATAAAGGGTGAGAGCCGAAGTTAAGCTTTGGGTTTAATTTGAAATTCGAATATTTATTCAGTTTATCATAAGATGGGGTTTAGAACATAACCACCCCAATATAAAGCTTCTGCATAAGATAATGAAATATGAGTTGTATTTCTGTGTGGTTTTTACAACCATAAATGAAGAAGCTTCCGCAATGATTATTGAGTCTGCCCAGATTTAAAATTATTTGGGAAATTTTTTTTGGAATGTAGTTTATATGCACAAGAGTTGTTAATGTGGGTTTGGCGGGGTACCCTGCCATCAAATTTCATAATCCACGACCCAATTCTAAATGAACATGATGCTATAGGACTATTCCTATTTATTCGGGTCATACATGACATAGGAAGAATGTTAGTCCTCTGCCATACCATTCTCTCTAATTCTAGTAAATATACTTGACATGGGGATAATATCCCTAATCTGGGCCAAAGTACTTGATACATGGAGAATGTCAGTCCACGATGCTATCTCATCAACACTCATTCTCAATGAGAGAGGCATTCTCAACAAGTCAAAGCTTGTCTATGAGGTATATAAAATTCGCTCAGGATAGAGGTTTTGTAAGAATATCAACAATCTACTTATCAGTATAGACATATTGGATCAACAATCTACTTATCATGGATGAAGTGGTACTTGATCGCAATGTCTTTTGACCTGTCAAGTAAAATTGGGTTTTTTGTTAGCTTCACACAACATTGACTATCACAACATATCACGGTCGGCTCAAGCACATGATCAAACAGTCTCACAAGTAACTTTCAAATCGATACTACTTCACAACTCGCTAAGTTAGCTGCAATATATTCTCCCTCAACAGTACTGAGTGCATCAGATGTCTGCTTCCTGCTCGTCCACTAAATCATAGTGGAGCCTAAATTGAAACAACCTCATAAGGTACTCTTTCTATCTTCAACACTCCCTGCCCAATCTACATCGATATAGCCCTATAGTTGTATTCAACCTTTGAGAGATATCACAAATCAAATTCAACCATACCACACAAGTATCTCAATATGTGCTTTGCTGCTATCCAGTGATCATGTCTTGGTTCCACCTAGAATTGGATCAACATGTTCACCGCAAATCAAATGTCTGTCCTGGTATTAAAAAAATACATCAACAACCCAATTGGCATTTGGTACATGGGTGGATCTACCAAATCAAACATAGTGTCTCTCAACTTTCTCATATTTGTAACCATGGGAGTTGACATCGACTTACAGTCCATCATTCCAAATTTTTGTAGGATATTGATGAAATATTTTCCTTTATCAAGAAATATTTTATTGGGATTCTATGATATTTCTAGCCCCAAATAGTAGTGCATCAAACCAAGGTAATTCATATAAAATTTAGAGGCCAAATACCTCTTAATTCGAATAATGAGATGCTCCACACTGGTAAAAAAAAATCATCAACATATAATAATAAAATTACAGGTTCATTCTTCTCGACCTTGAAGTATAGGTTTGGATTAGCATCACTTTTGGAGAAACCAAGTCTTGTCAAATAATTTTCAATTCTTGTATACAAGGCACTCGATGCTTACTTAAGTCCATACAAGGCTTTCTTCAACCCACAAACATGAGAATCTCTACCATGGACCTGAAAACCTTTAGCTTTTTCAATATACACTTCTTCCTCCATTACACCATTAAGAAAATAAGTCTTTACATCCATTTGATGTAAGTTCAAACCCATAAATAAGCAATAAAAATAATAAATCTAATGATAGTGTACCTGGTAATCAGAACAAAGGCCTCCTCATAATATTCTCCCTCTTTTTGGGAGAACCCTCTAGCCATAAATCTTGCCTTCTATTTGTCAATACTACCATCCACTGCATGCTTGATCTTGTATATCCATTTGGAGGAAACTTTTGATTTTCCTTCAGGTCTAGGCACAATCTCCCATACATCATTCTTCATAATAGATTGATATTATTCCAACATCACATCCTTCCATACTTATTGTCTAAATGATTCTTCATAGGTGGGAGGTTCAAAATCTATAAGATTAGTCATTAAAGTTGCATAACTGGAATACCTCTTTGGTCTCTTACTTTCTCTGAAGGAGCCATGTGGTGTTGCATGTCCTTTTGCGTCCTGCAAAGTGGATGTAAGCCATATTGGTCTCTTCCTAATTTCAGGAACAAAAATCAAATCCATTGGTTCTCCTGGCCCTTCTGGCTCAACTAGATGATGTTCAAAATGTTTTGCAGTATTGTATGGATAAGTAACTTCTTCTTTCTTGGGAGCTTGATGTTCTTCGTCCTCATCAAATTCCATGGGAACTTCTATGGATTTATAATAGGCCACATTCTCATCAAATGTCATAACCCTGCTAAGATAATCATATATTTTATATGCCTTTGATGACTCACTACATGCAACGAATATTTATTTCTTTCCTAAAGGCTCTAAATTTCTTCTTTTATCTTTCGGTACATGAATATAAATAGGAAAAATAAATATTCTCAAATGATCAACTCGAGGTTTCTTTCTGGTGAATGCCTATTCAAGGGTCTTGTCTTCCAAGATTTCATGAGTACTTCTATTTTGAATGTAGATGGTAGTCATAAATGATACACTCCACAGAAACATAGGTAAGCCTTTATCACGCATAATTGACTTAATGGATCCTTCAATGGTCTTATTATTTCTTTCAACAAATCCATTTTGTTGTGGATTATAAGGTATTATCAACTCCCTCTTAATCCTAGATTATTTGCAAAAGGAAACAAGCTCCTTGGAAGTATATTCTCCTCCATGATCAGATCTTAGGATCTTAATATTCTTTACTTTAAATTTGTTGACTTTAGCCAGTTGAATTCCTGAAACTTGTAAAAGGCTTCATCATTCAACTTGATGAAGTAAATCCACCCCTTGTGAGAGAAATCATCAATAAAGGTTACATAGTATAAAGATCCTCCAAGAGATTTCACTGGCATTAAACCACATACATCATAACAAACTAGATCTAAGCCTTCCTTAGATCTACTTTCGTTGTGTGGAAAAGGCTTCTTGACATTCTTCCCAAGTGCACATCCTTTACACACTCCTTCATGTTCCTGCAAATATGGAACACCTGCAACCATTTTATTTAAGTTTGGAAAAGATTTACAATGAAGGTGAGCATATATTCTATGCCAAAGCTCACATGGATTAATATCATTATGTACAAGTTATTGAGTAGGTTGTTTCAAAAGTCTATACAACCTTCCTTCACAAACTCTAATTAATTTATCAGAATCTATACTGAAGCCCTTGGGCCAAATAAGAAATTTTCCATCAAAAAATTCTACCCTTTATCCTTATCTTCCAAGCATGAAATAGAAACCAAATTATTCTTCAAACCTGGTACATATAATATGTTGCTAAGATGAACATTATCACCTGATTCTAGCTCAATGGATGTCTTCCAAATGCCTTTGATTGCATAATTGTTGTTGTCTCCAAGTTCCACCTTTTGTGACAATCTTCTTTCCATTAGACTTGTGAGTTTGTATTGATCTCCCATCATGTGCCTTGAGGCACCACTATCCACTAGCCACAAGTCTTCACTATCTAAAATAGAACCAGTAAGAGCAGAGAAATAGAAAATTTCTTTATTACCTGGATTTTCATTTTTAGGTTTCTTTAGAAGTTCTTCAAAATATGTTGTGGAGGCATGCTTCTTTCCTTTTCTCTTTCTATCATTCAATATTTTAGAACAATCATGTCTAAAGTGACCAAACTTGTGACATTGATAACATTGAAATTTTGACATATCTCTCTTTCCTTGAGGGGCAAATCTTCTTTCTTCAGGTCTTCTTCCTCCATTTCTTCGTAACTTCTTTCTTCCATCCTTCTTAAAACATGTTGCATGCACTTTAGAATCACCTTATTCAAATATATGGATCCTTCCTCTTAACATGAGTCTTGATTCTTTTTGAGTACATGTTTTCCATAGTTCATCAAACCTCTTTTCTAACACATATTCCTGTTGAAAATGAGTTCCATGATTGAGGTAAACAATTAAGTGTTGTAGTCACTAGTTCCTTTTCATGAATGATTTCATCAATCACTTGAAGTTTGATATCTCAATTGAGAAATCCTCATAAAATATGATGATATAGTATCATTCCTTGTAATTCTAACATCACGAAACTCATTCTTCAAACTCATTGCTTGACCAATATTTTTTATAGTGCACAGACCAATTATGGCACCATACATTTTCTTTGAAGAGTTAAGATTTGAAATATATGGTCTCAAACGATATATGATGGAATTTATAATGATAATTCTTGTTGTAATATCATATTTCCCAAATTTCAATTTCTCCTCATCTTTCCTATTCAATGACCTTTCTTTTCACAATACCCAAGAGATCCTCCTTTGCAAGAAGACGATCAATCCTTGTTTCCCAAGACCTAAAGTTTGTGGCTCCTTCTAATTAGTTTTATGCCTTCATATGGGAACCCATAGTTATGGAAAAGCAAATAAATTGTAGATTTAGGGATTTTCTTAGGAGTGGTCACTTACCAAAGCTTCTTCAAGAGTGATCTTAACGTCCTTTTCATCACCAAAGCTTTGATACCATGTTGAGTTTTCAAGTGCAAACGAGACAAGAACTAATTTGTGAAACACAGATAGTTATTTCAAATGATATAGATATTTTTTTTAACAATCCAGTATATCATTAATAAATTACACTTCATAAATTCAACCATAAAACCATAAATATAGTAGAGATAAAAATACTCAAAGAGAACACAAGATTCACCTTGGGAAAACCCAACAACCTTTTATTTAGAGAAATTCTTTAGTTCAGCAAGAGATACATTTAATGTTTCTAGTTAACTATGAGGTTAAATAGACCAACAATGCTTATGGTCAAACTTGGTCAACAACCATCAAGTTAAGCTTCCCAATCTGCCCAATAATTTGCTCTGATCTAATATTCCCTAGGCCGAATTTCAGCCTCCAGAATATTCCTAGAAAAATTGGCCTTCCAAAATTTTGGCCTGCCCAAAAATTGTTTCCTAGAATTTCAACATGCCTAGAAATTGTTTCCCAAAAAGTCACACATGCGAGGTCTAGAGACAAAAATGTGAGTTAGAGAGAATTAGAGAGATATTCGTCCTTATTTTTGTCCTTCTTATCCTTCGCTTGGATTCCCAAAAGTTGTCTTTCTTGTGAGTAGCTGAATGATGCCTTTGTGGAGGAGGTTAAATGACTTTATATAGTGATCTTCATATCCATAATGGGTGTGTCTCTTCATTGGGATGACTTGAATTGAGGGAGGGCCAAATTGACTATTTTGGAGCCAAAAATTCAAAATTCAGATTTTAAATTTTTCTCTTTCAAATCCGACATGAAGAACATGTCTTATAATAATTCTTTCAAGGCCGAAATAATCAAAATGACATGAAGAACATGTCTTACAAATTCTTTATACATCACAAGGGTTAAAATATAAATTAAGAAGGCCAACCATAACTACAAAAATTCAACACCCTAAATGTGTGATAGCAACTTGTTGATTGTTAGGGAAGCTTGGGTTAATATAGTTGACACTTCCACTTACGGGTTCTATCTGGGGTTAGGTTAATGTAGTTGATACTCCAACATATAGAATGTGGAAGATGAAAGTAGGTTAGGGAGGAAGAATGATTCTATTTTAGTTTCAAATGTTGCTTGGGGATTAGATGCATCTTTCTTATTTTGTCTCTTGGTTTCTACCATGTTTAAACCACTCATTTTGATTCCTTGTTAGTACGTTAAGTGGGATGATCAATTATTGATGAATTATTGTAATTTTGTTCGTTAAGATTTACTTGATTTGTTGTCTTGAATTCTTTATTGTGATAAAATTTCAACTATACGCGAGGGAAATAATTTTCTATTGCTAGTACCCGTGCAAATTATGAGTATGCTAGCTATGTATACATAACCTGCACAAGTACACTAGTATAATTACTTGATTTATTGATTACTAAAATAGGTTATTAACTATTTAATTATAAGTTAATGGTTATGTAAATTATATTCCATATAAATATATAGCAACATTAATGTTATCACCTAAAAAGTAATCACCTAGCCATATTTTACTAGGGTGATCAAAATGCACCATGTAGTATGGGTTTTACATATTAAAACCCACTTTCACCATAAAAAATAATTTAGTGAACCACTTTTCCTAAGTTATTTTTGTTTAATTAATTTATCCATATGAAAATAACCCCAAATTTTTTTTAACTTCATGTTATTTTCATATTCAATCATTTATGTGAAAATAATCAAATTTGTTTTCATTCACATTTACCATTTCCATATGAATAATTAAATAAATCATTATTTATTTATTATTCCTTAATCATTTCAACATTCCCATAGAAATAATTTATTAAATCATTATTTAATAATTTATCAAATCATTATTTAATAACTATTTCTAACTTATTTGACCATTTCATCTATAAATAATTAAAAAATATAGTTTTGTTTATTTATTATTTCACCCACTTTTATTTATTATCTACATTAATCATTATTTTTTGAGTTAGTTAACTAAATAAATATTATTGATTGTTTCTTTCATCTTTTCATCTCCCAAAAATAATAAAATACCCGTAACAGTTAAATCTTGATTTGTTCCAACAAATATTTTATTATTTGATGATATCAAGACTAATATAACATTTTATTATAAAAATAGAGGTCTTTTCTGCACTCTCTACACCATGGCCATCTTCATCGTTGTCACTTTGATTTTATGACTTTCAAACTCTCCATTTGAGTTATGCACATTAATTTTGCCCACCACATACTAGAAAGAGGAAATCCTTCAACCACAGGAAAGAAAGCAAAGAACCCTCTCACAGAGGAGGTCGTGGTGACCTCTGTTAAACTATATTTCCTCCATAGTTGTATTTCACTTATTTATGAAATAAAATTGCTTTTTCCATGGATATAAGTATGTGGTGTTATTTGTATTTTTTCATATTTTGAATTTTGATATAGGTCCTTTACCAAATATTTTTTTATGTAGGTATGATATCTATACTTTTGAGATTACCATTTAGGGTTACAATCCCATTTTTTATTGTCATCATGCTCTAAACCACAGTGGGAAGATTTTTTGCTAACCTATTTTTGCATATTTCTAGCTAAAAGTTAAATACCCTCATTAACATTGACTATGAGTTGGTATGATGAATTAAATGGGTATATTAGATTCTTATTGATTATTGGTTGGGGAATATTGTCGAGTTGCATTTACAAGCTAGCATGGAAAGAAAGACTTTGTAATATATTTTATGCAATTCATTGAGTATTTTATTTTAATTAACTTTTTCCCAAAATCTAGAAGGTTGGTTTGATAGATATTAATGAGGGTGGTTGAGGAGGCTCAAAGGGTGGTTGTACAAAAAATTGAAAAAATAGAGAAATAAGTGGTGGGGCCATGTGAGTTGGAGGTTGGAGCTTGTCATGAGATCTGATAATTATTAGAAGAAATATTTTCTTGTGACAATTTTCTAAAAGCATATTATGCTTTGTTGTTCTTAGAGTCATGGGCACAGTGGGCCAATAAACTAAAAAGTTTCTTGGAGATAAGAAGATAGCTAGACTTCTATTTGGTTGGAAGGATGATTTTGTTCCACTATCGGTAAGTGGAAAAATAAGTCTTTGGAGGCATCATCCTACTGCTTATTGTACTACCCTACAATTGATCAAATTTAATCGAGGAGGAGGTATTTTTTTTTGTTTCTATTTAAATGTTTAAATATTAAAGTAAAGGTGTGATGCTACTAATTTATTTTAAATGTATCCTGGAAAAGATTGTTTAAATCCAAATATATCATTTGGAAAATGTAAAACAATTATGGTTGTTATAGGTCAATTTGGGCATCATCCCCCATGACCTGGTCAAACTGGACATCATCCCTAGGACTAATGAAATAGGGTCTATCGTCCCCTTATATTTTAGATGTTATATGCCCTAAGAGAAGAACAATTCATTCATGGCTTCTATTGTGAGATTTCCAAGGTTTGAAGTATATGTTAGATCACTTATTGACTCACCAACACAACCTCTAAAGGAAATAACTGCGTTGTAGTGCCAAATCATCCATTCAAGGGTGCACTGCTGTGCACTTCCCGACATTCAAGAGTGCATTGGTCACCTAGGAGCAGAATTTTCATTGTTTCGGGAATCTCCACATGGCCAGTGCCTTCTAGAAGAGTCCATATGTATCAAAATTTGAATCCAAGTGTCCATCTAACACTTTTGAACTTGGGAACATGTATTTCCTATTATTAAAAAGTCATTCACTAAGAAACTACCATCAATTTCCTTATAAATTGAGCACTCATTCTAGTGCTAGAGAAGGAAGAATTTTGGTAAAGTTGTGCTGTTGAATTCTCATTTGAGAGAGTGAGAGTAATGATATGCTGCTGGTATGATGTTGGATGTGATGAGGCTAGAATGAAGTTGGAACTGGTTGGCAACAAATCGATCCATTGGTTGTAACCTCCCCCTTCTACTCTTTAATAAATATTGTTGTTCATTTTCTCATACATATGCCTCTATTTCTTGTATAATGGATTCCTGAATGATATATGTATTTCATATTTAATCGATTTGATTGAGTAAGATAAGTAGATATTTGTATATTACATGTTGTTTGCTGTCCTCTGTTTTTGTTTGCAGGAATCAATCTAGCGATTTGAGTTGGATTGAGAGTGACGACAACAACGACAAAAGGAGAAGGAGAAATGATTGAATCACAAGTAAGCTCTTTCACCATTCTATATATCTGCCTGTTTTAGAGAAAGTGATAGTAATTCTTTCCTCTGTTGTTCTTAGTGAGTAGCACCACACTTAGGGAATTTGGTTTATCCGTAGATCACAATTCCGCATAACAAATTGGTGACTCCACTGGGGAGATGCGATCATTCCTGGTGTTTTTTCCTCTGTTTATCCTCATTAGTAGCATCTACTTTCAGTTATTAGACATTTGAATGAAATAATTGAATTATAAGTGTGTTATGTTGCTTGGTTTTTCAATCCCTGCTGCGCCCAACGCACTGTTGGTCAAGGCACATTGCACTTCAGTGCACTGTCTCCCACTCAGGGGTGCTCTACAACGCACTGTCTCCCCTTAGAGATTTGTTTCCCCCTTAGCTAACCAAATTCCATCCAAATTTTTCATTGCTATCATTCTTAGCCATTTCTTTGCTGTATTCTCAAATGTCTGATACCTCTTAGAGACCAGTGAACTTTCCCGATTCTTCCTCCTTTGAAAAGTAAATTTGTTCAATGTATCTTTAGTGTTTTTATTTATCATTGGAAAATAAAATTCAAAGTATTTTATTTTTGCATTAGATCAATTTTTGTTCGAAAAGGAATTTGTTGTTTCATTCCTCGTTTCCTGTAGGAAAAATTGTAGTTCTATTCTTCATTTCTCCTAAAAGAGAAATTATTATTTTATTCCTCGTTTCTCAAAAAATAAAACACTTGTTTGATTGATTTATGCATATAGTTTCCTTTCTTTCATTCACATTAAGGGAGTTGTAAAGAAAAACATGCATGTGCATATAGTGAATTGTGTGTTTTGCATAGGAACAAGTTAGGAAAGATACATTTTAGTTTGTGATCTTTGTTGTTTGTTCTAAAACTGTTTGCTCTTTCACTTAGTAGCTAGGAATTTCATTGAAAAAGCTAAATTGAAAAGTTTGCTTATCATTTAGTTTGCATTTTTAGGAATTTCCATCACATCATGCGGTGAACCTCAAAGATTTTTTTTTAAACAAGATCAACATAAAATTTACATCAATTTACCTAAGAAAGCATTGGAACATTAACAATAACATTTAGAAGGTCTAGGCTAGAGATGTGTTTCGACGTCGTTAAACATAGCAACTGTTGCTAACTTGTTTGTGATACATTCTGAGTGTGATACCTCACTCCACGTACGTAATTATATCAGAGCTCATCCACGTACCTTCAGGTATATAGGGTAGTGTTCTAGTACGAAAAGTATAAGGTGGTGCTCTCATTGTGCGGTTTCGCATTAGACAGCGCTAATATGGACTTGGGCCTCCAATTACCTTTGGGTATATTTGGGAGGACAACTTTAGGTTGATATCCATTCATAGGTAACCGAGTCGGCCACCTTGTAACTTGTGATACACCAAACACAACATTTGGGGAGATTTGCAGTTTGTACTTCTTGGTTCGCCAGGAGTATTCTGCAGTTCACAATTGCTTGGTAAACCTTTTGCCTAGAATTACCCTTTAATTTTGTTTATTTGCTTTTGTTCATAAAATAAATCAATCATTGTGGAAGAAGAACATCCCTTTTCCCGTCGTTCGCGTAGAATAGCACTGAAACCACCTTTACCACCGGAAGCCATTTCTGGTCGGCGAAGGTGACATCATTCTACCGAAACTAGTACTATCAGTACCTCTGGTGCGACATCATCCTCACATATACCAGAGTCGTCTCGAGTTGTTTCTACAAATCTTGGTTCATCTACTATTGTCGAGACAGAGTCTTCACAGCTACCTGTGGTCACAATCCATCTAATCAGTGAGACCATATCTCCCGAACCCGACGTTGTTTAACTGGAAGTTGACCCGGATCCTGTTGTTATTTTACCAGAACATCTAGATCTCGAAGTCGAACAACCAGAAGTTATTCTTGTATCGGTCGCCCCATAATCTATTATAGCCATTGAGTCTCCCATATCACGCAATCAACCACCTGAAATATACTTCAGGCATGATGACAAAATCCTTCCACGTGGTTTGATTTCGATTGAAGAAATACCACAAGACGAAACATCTTCGACTGCAACCCATTTTTGATCGGAGCTTTATCTTTACGAGAATTTTCTTCAATCACCTCATTCTGATTTCTTTGATCCCGTGTCAATTTGAGTTCCTGTAGATCCTGTAGGTTATACATTGGGTCGTATAACCATGCCTGAGACAATATTTTCGGCTGTACCATCTATTCTACTTGCGAAAATACCTGCTCTTTCTACCCCGTCGATGTTTACCACATCACCAAAGTCACATCTAACCCATCGTCTCACCTGGTTACCAATATTTTTCTGGAACCTTCTCTGGTGCATCCTCAAACCCATGGAATTCACCAATGTCATCATTTGGTATTATATCTAGTACATCTCTAATGAGTACTGAACAACTTGATCCTTTATATGCATCATCAGGGCAATATCAAGCTAGTCCATTTGGGTATATTCCATCTAGTACAATTTCAACTAGACTCCTGACATTTGGAGAACAATATTTTCCATCTTATTATACTCTTCATGCTGGGGGGAAACCTATGGTCACCCATTTTGACAGTACTCCATCGTTATTTGGTCATCCTAATGTTGGAATGACTATTTTTCAGTGGCAACCCATTCTACCCATCCAACCACAAATGGTTGTACAATAATATCAACCGATTCAACCTGCTGCACCCACATCTACTCCACTTGTTAATACATCCTTACCCATGTTACAGGCTCAAAGTGGTGTACCTCAAATGTCTTAGGTAGGTCCTTCCACCCAATACCCTCAAGTATTGGGCCATCATACTCCAAATTATTCGACTGGTTTACAACAACCTCCTGTATCTAGAATTATTTATTCACAAGTTGGATTACCATATTATGGGATGTCATAGCCACAACCGGGTTTTACCTATTCACAACTGAATCCAAGCTATTCTAGTTTGGGTTATAACCTTCGTGGATAGGCACCTTGGCAGCCACAAGAGCAAATGCAACAACCCTCATTTCAACAAGTAGTGTACCTAGGTTTTGGTCAACATAATCCTCAAGCGTTTACTTATCAAAACAACCCCTATCTAGGTTACCAACAACAAATTCCTTATGCTGGTGCTCAAAGGATTGTTTCACAAGAAATTCCATCATACCCTGGCTACTCTCAAATTCCATCAATTTTTGCTGTTTTCCACTGCATCCACCGCATTCATCTCTGCTGCGCTGCCATTCTCCTAGTCTTCCACAACATCCATCCTCCTTCCCGCATGTTTTTCATTAAAATGTTTCTTGCCTTTTTGCAGGGTTACAGGCGGTGGAAACCGCCATTGCTCACAGGCACTGTCATAGTGACACAGAGCGTAGAGAAGGCCATTTTCCGAGCTAGAGATTGCAGAGAAAATTCCTGGGAAGGTTTTTGAATGAAACATTCCATTAAAGAACCAGTGTTTAACTCTGTAAAACCCCCAGTGCCATTAAAATTACATTTTTACAGACAGAGACAGTCACAGAAGCGGCAAAGAGTATCAGTGAAGAATTAAAGAAGTTTAAATCCTGTTAGTGATGATTTTAAGCTCTAATTCAGTGTTTAATGGGCGAATGTACCAGATTTAAGACCTTATGATTAACACAAAAGGCCTAATGAGGCCTAAAGCACAAAAAAAAATCTTATCAGTGTCTCACATCAGCAGAAGGTTCTTTCCCGAGAGAGGAAAAGTTCCCATACTGTTACTACTCTTCATCAGTGTTCCCGAGGAGATCTACACCCTGACAGAAAGTCCTAATGTTGCCAGACCATTTGTTACATAGTATGGCAGACCTGAAGGTCATTTATGTGCCTTTTTCTTATCCCAGAGTACTATAGAGTACTACAGCTGAGAGTACATCAAAGAACATACCTGGAGTTAATATCAGCCCGTCGAAGACCACTCTTTCATCTAAAGAGTACTGAAGATCAATGCACAGATATTAAGATAGAATGGGCCTCAAGCCATTCTTCTTCCTCTATTTTAATGTTTCATTTAAAGTTCTATCTACCTCCTCTACCTCTCTTTAGCTATAAAACTCATAAGGAAACATATTGAAAAGTTTGTTGATCGGATACCTGTGAATTGTAAGCTGTTTCTATTGAGATATAGTTTTGTTGGCGAAGTTTTAAAATAAGTTGAGGAGATGATTTCAGACTGAATATCAATCTGTTGGAAAATGTTGTATATGACTGGTGTTTCTCTTTAATATGACAAGCACATTTCTTTGGATCCTGATTTAAAGCAACGGTGACGTGTTCTTCCTTTGTCTCTGTTTTCCTTCTGTAATTCATTATATTTCATTTCTCTGGTAAGAATCAGAAATATGGCTTAGGAAATACCCTTGCATGGTACCCTGATGCTCGTGCTCTTCTTATCTTTGATGTTTTCTACTGATTGTGTTATCTGAGAACTAATTCAAGATAATTTAACTAGTGTAGTAGCTGTTATTCACTGCTAATTGATGTATGAATTTATGAATCCGTTCTTAGATGTTCTTGTTTGGTTTTAATTGAAAGAATTGGGATAATGGGAGTTTAGAATGCTGATTCTATCTCACTAGGGTCTTTTTCAATTAGTTGAACCTTTCTAAGTTCCCTTAAGTTGAATGTCGAAGCATTGAAAGTTCAAAGCCTTTCTCTGATCTTAGGCTTCACCTTTGTGTTTAAATCTTAAGTGTTTCTTGTTGTCTGAAGAGTTAGCCTTTTAGGGGTTAGAACATAGGTGTTTAAGGCATGCCCTGTCCCTAGATATGATTCCTAAGTGGTCACCTCAGAGGTTTCCTTGTCATTCACCTTCATTCCTTATCATTTCATACCATACTATCATCTTTAAAGATCCTCTGTTTTAGATGACTAGCCCAATTGAAAGCCTTGGATACTGAATAGCAAGTAAACCCTTTTATGAATCCATTTCCCAATGGTCTCGAGTGTTCTCTGAATTATCTCCCCTTTGCCTAAGTCCTCTTTGCTCACCCTTTGTCTTATATTGAACCCTTCTTTCATGTTTCCCAACAACCAACCAAACAAAACAAACAAAAACCTCCATGCCTTATAACTAGCCTAATACCTTGAAACTAAACTTCAAAGACATATACCTTTGCCTTTATAGAGAGATCCCTCTCTAGACCTAGGAGGGCTAGATCCTAAGGTCCCAAAGTGGTTTTTATGTTGTCTTATCTTTTGGTAGAGCCAAACCTGCCAAAACATAGGAACCCCAACATAATGGCGACTCCACTGGGTAGAAAAATTTGAGTGCCCTTAACTGCTATATCTGGTCTTGTGTCCCATTGTCGTCACCAACATAATGGCGACTCCACTGGGGAAATTTGAGTAAAATACACCTTTAAACACTTCTAAGAACTCAAAGAAGACCATAGTAGCCTGAGTTTGGTGGTTAATCACTGTGGTGGACAGTAACCTTCTTGAAACATTCTAAACCTTCCACCTGGCGACTCCATAGTTCCTTAACGATTAAAAGACTCCATTGGTGATCAGTAGGCTTGCTGATTATCTTGGTTTTCACAAGACTCCACTGGGAGACCAGATTTCATTACAACATCAGCCATATTAGAAGAAACAAGTAGGGTTAAGCTTCTTGGTTAAGAGACGGACATACTGGATTCAAGAACAGTTTATAAAAGAGCTTATCCTAACCCAAACCCACTTGAAATAGTTGAACACCCTGAGAAAATTCTTAGGAAATCTCCCACCCCTAGAAAGCCAACTATTTCCAAACACATCCATAGAGCTAACTCTGCACCAGAAAACTTTACAGTCCTATCAGACACTCATTTTGACTTAGACTTACCAAGAAGTTTACCTAAAACTAGGTCATTCAGTGCTCTAGACCAGTCAGACCTTGAGCTTCCTCGTTCACCATCTCACAGTGGTCAACACATTAGAGATAGAGAGACCCCACCATCTACACCTCCTGATATTCATTTCATTCAAAACTTGGGGCTCTATCACCCTAAATCAGCTCAACAGAGTGTTGCTGGTCCTAGTATTCCTGTCATCCACATACTTGCTGCTCAAGCCCAAGATTTACCTCCACAAAACACCATTATGGCAGCCTGGTATGCACCACTAGTGTTGGCACAGCCTCTAGTACCTTTACCCAATGATTATTAGTCAAAAATCCCGCATTTCACTGCAAAAGAGTCTACCACAACTCAACACCATGTAGATAGGATGGAATATTCCTTTGACTATATGGAGATAGATGATGAGACAGTCAAGATGAGAATCTTTGCCCAAAGTTTAGGAGGAGATGTGAAGAAGTGGTTTAAAGGCCTGCCTCCTAATAGTATCCATGATCTTCTCTCTTTATATCAATCCTTCATAAACAAATGGGAAGTCAAGACCAACCCTCTCCAAATCTTAGCAGAATACAAGAATCTTAAAAGAAATGTAGGAGGGAGAGTCCATGATTATTCTACAAGGTTTAACAGTGTTTACAACGCTCTTCCTCCACACATGAAACCTCCCCAAGGAATTTCCCTAGTGAAGTATCCTGAAGGCTTTGATGCTGACATGGCCTACCAGCTTAGGGAGAGAGATTACAACACATTGGAAGATATGAAAAAATGCGCAGTGAGTGTAGAAGCTAACCTGATTGAAAAGAGAGCCAGAATGAGGTCTGAGAAAAAGGTAACATATAGGGATGACACATCAGCTTCCACATCCGATCCCAAGTATGACAACCTAGCCAAAACCATGGAGAGACTAGGAAAAATGGTGGAAAATTTGACTGTCCAAGTCAGAAACCAGAACAGAAACCAAAATCATAACCAGAACCAGAACTTTAGGAGAAACAACCCTCCAAACAGACAGAGAGACTCTAATCAACAAGTCATACCCCCATTTCAAGAGAATTTCCTTAATGAGGATGAGGGGATAATAGAAGAGTCCAAGGGAACCACAATAAACATGGTGGAAATACAAAAATCAATCCACAACTATTCCACAGAAGACAATCAGACCTCACACTCACATTGGGATGAGGAAAGGTTAGAATCTGAGGATTATAGGCTAGGATTTGAAAATGCCATCATGCAGGTCAGAGAATAGTATGAACTTAGAAGCAAGAAGAGCTTAGACAATTCCAAACCAAAAGCCTCTGAGATCACCATTAAGAAAAGGTATGAGAAAACTCCTAAGGTGACCGCTGAAAGCAACAAATCAGTAGCTGAGAGTTCTGGGAAGAACAAAGAAAAAGACAGCCAAAATACTGATAAACAAAGCCAACAAACTAGCAGTACCTGCAGCTAATTCCCCTGATAAAATAGCTACAAACACTGTACATAGTGATAATCAACACCCTAATTCTACCACTAAAGTAGTGGCTAACAAAACCAAGTTGAGTCTTACAAAGATTCAATCTCCCTTCAATTTGGAGAGTGAGATTGCTAAAATTAAAATTTCTGTCCCACTCTCTGAGCTGGCCACTCAGGATGTATATAAAGGCCAAATTTTGAAAGCTTTAAATCTAGGAGAAAACAGTGACACTGTCAATCTAAGTGATGATCAACCAGCCCTTCTGTTTGTTCCAAAGATAAAAGGTAAGTTTTAGGAAGGGGTAGTACCTCTTTTTTATATCAGCCTCAATATCCATGACAAGATCCTTCACAACGCAATGCATGACTCTTGGGCATCACACAACCTAATGCCTAAGGTAGTTATGGAGAAGTTAGGCCTAGAGATAACCCGACCTTATAAGGATTTGTATTCATTTGACTCTAGCAGAGTGAAGTGCCTTGGCCTAATCAAAGACCTTTGTGTCAACCTGACCCAGATTCCAGCAAAATTCATGCTTATGGATGTTGTAGTGGCATATGTGCCACCTAAGTATGGTATGCTATTGTCAAGGTCATGGGGAGCCAAGCTGCAAGGTAAAATGCAGATGGATGGGTCATATGCCACAATCCCTGTCTTTAGCCAGCTTAGGAGACTGTATAGAGAGGCACAAATGAAGTTCATGGTTAGCAGCCTTGAAAAACCTGAAAATTCACCTCTGTACTCTGTACACACTGATATGGACTCCTTTATCCTTTGAAACGATGAATCCATAGACGAGCCAAAGCTAGAAGACAGAGATGTAAGCAATAGGGTAGAACCCATAGATTTTAACATAATATCCACTCTAGACGTAGAAGAAAATGAAGAAGAAACCTTTGGATAGTGCACTGAATCTGAAACTCAGAGTAAACAAAACCAAGACTACAAACAACTGACTGGTCATCTCTCTGAACTCCATACACATCATGAAGAACAAAACACTTCACACCACGGTGTAGACCCCACAATACAACATATCAGTGAAACCAACATTAGGGAGGAAAATGATGATAAACCAGAAAACAATCCCTTGTGGAGAATGAATTTCGATGGGTCTTGCACTAGAAAGAATGCAGGAGCGGGAGTGTGGTTACATAACACCGAGAGTGACTATGCTGATAGTCATGCCTTCAGATTGGACTTTAAATGTACAAACAATATCACAGAGTATGAGGCTCTCATCCTAGGCTTGAATCTATTGAAAAAACTAGGAGCCCGAAGGATAGCAGTACACGGAGACTCTGAGTTAATCATAAAACAAGTGAACGGAGAATACAAAACGAAGCACCCTAGATTGAGAGCATACAGAAATGATGCTATGGATTTACTGAGAACCTTTGTAGAATATGAGCTGGTGTTTGTTCCTAGGAGTGAGAACATAATTGCGAATGGATTAGCCTGCATAGATAGTTCATTTCATAAATCACCTAGTGACAAAGAAATCATCATTCAAACGAAATATAGACTTGCAGTGCCTAATAATGAGAAATATTGGTAAGCTTTTGAGGGTGACAAGCAGATAGAGGATTTCCTGATTGGCAGGAACGAGTTTGAATTCTCCGATTCAGACTCTAAATCCGATGAAAGCTGCCTGAGTGAAGAGCCCCCCGATGAATAAAGATAACCACATAACGTAGAAATAAACATGTTAAATAAAGAACTTGGAACTCAAACCGAAGAGTATAAGAACGCAGAAAAAAAAGAAATAGAGGTGTTGCAGTCCAAAGATAAGAATATACCCAGAGGACTGGCGCCTTTAGAGGACCTTTTTGATTTTAATGACGTAGCGAAGAAACCCACTATAGAACATTCAGACTATGATGTCGAGGAATGTAACATAGGCACCGAGGATAAGCCTAAGATGATAAAATTGGCTAAGTCCTTGCCCGCAGACATGAAAAAGAAATATATCGACTTATTTAAAGAGTTCATTGATGTGTTTTCCTGGAGCTACGAGGACTTAAAAGCCTATGATACGAAGATTATCCAGCACAAGATCCCTTTGAAAGAAAACCAAAAACCCTTCAGACAGAAACTTCACAGAATTAACCCGAAACAACTGCCTCTAGTCGAAAAGGAAATCAAGAAGATGTATGAGGCAGAAATTATAGTGCCTGTGAGGTTCTCCGATTGGGTTTCCAACCTTGTAGCTGTGTGAAAGAAGACATGTGAGATCAGACCGTGCATCGATTTCAGAAACCTTAATAGAGCTTCACTTAAAGACAATTACCCCCTACTAAAGATGGAACACATCCTGCAGAGGGTAGTTGGCTCAAAAAGGATCTCCCTGTTAGATGGTTTTTTAGGCTATAACCAAGTTTTAGTACTCCCAGAAGACCAACTCAAGACAGCTTTCACCACTCCATGGGGCACTTTTATGTACGTAAAAATGCCTTTTAGACTGATTAACGCTGGTGCAACCTTCCAACGAGCAATGGACATAGCCTTTTCGAAGGAAATAGGGCACTTTATTGTCATCTATCTAGATGACATAACAGTCTATTCTAAGAGTTTTTGAAAAATTTAGAAGGTTCGGTCTGTCTTTAAATCCCAAGAAGACTGTGTTCAGGCTTCAAGAAGGAAAGCTTCTTGGCCATATTATATCAGAGAAGGGAATTAAAATAGACCTGCAAAGAGTTGAGGGAATACTTCAGATTAGTCACCTGAGAAACATTAAAGAATTGCAATCCTTTATTGGGAAAATTAACTTCTTAAGGAGGTTTATTCCCAACTTGGCTGAGCACCTCAGGGATATGACAAACATGATGAAAAAAGATGTAGGATTTAAGTGGACAGTAGAGGCTAAAAAATCTTTTGAATTAGTTAAACTTGCGCTCACCTGAGCACCTGTCCTAATCAGCCCTGATTTCTCAAAAGAATTCCTTATATTCTCCTTTGCCTCCGAGCATACAGTGGCTGTAGTTTTGCTGCAAAAAAATCCAGAGGGGCATGAACAATCCATTGCTTTCTTCAGCAAAGCTCTGAGGGATGTGCCCTTAAAATATAAAATAATGGAAAAACATGCCTATGCCTTGGTAAAGGCCTTGAAAGACTTTAGGGTGTATATATTGCATTCTCACATCATTGCCTACGTGCCAAACATAGTGGTGAAAGAGATTTTTTCCCAAGATCTGGATGGAAAGAGGGGAAAATGGATTGTTGTAATATTAGAGTATGACCTGGAAATAAAACCCACAAAACTGATCAAAGGTCATGGCTTGGCCTAACTAATGGCTGAATCTAACCTGCAAGCCCTTGACATAAACATGGTTGATGCCTTAGATGAACATGAAGGATTACCTGATCCAACTGTTGAGGAACAATTTCAAAAATGTCCCTGGTATTCTGACATCCTGTATGTACTCACAAACCTCAATGCCCCTCGTGAATTATCAAAGACTAAGGCTAGATTTCTAAGTTGAAGGCTAGAAACTATTGCATACTGAATGAATGTTTATACTGGAAAAATGCAAATGGTTTGCTGCTTAAATGTCTGCCTGAAAATGAAGCAGAGAGGATTAAACAAGAGTTCCATGCAGGAGAGTGTGGAGGCCATTTAAACTGGAAAGCCACTGCTAACAAAATACTTAGAGCTGGCTATTACTGGCCTACACTTTTCAATGACATCCACAAAATGATAATTGCCTGCCATAAGTGCCAGATTTTTGAGGGCAAAAGGAAGCTCCTCCCTTTACCATTATAGCCTATAACTATTGAAGCTCCCTTTCAACAATGGGGCCTAGATTTCATAGGGGAAATACACCCTGCATATTCTTCTCAACACAAGTGGATTCTTACAGCCACAGACTATTTCACAAAATGGATAGAGGCCATCCCTTCTAGGAATGCCACAAATTCCGTTATCATTAAATTCCTTGAAGTTCACATCCTCTCTAGGTTTGGCTGCCCTAGGAAGATAATCACTGATAATGCTGCTGGTTTTGGATCCAAGAAAATGATTGATTTTTTTCACAGGTATCAGATAGCACTTGGTCATTCAACGGCTTATGACCCACAAGGTAATGGGTTAGTTGAATCATCAAACAAGAGCTTGGTGACCATTATCAAAAAGCTGTTTGAAGAGAATAAGAGATCATGGCATAACAAAATAGTGCACGCTTTGTGGGCTGACAGGCTAAAAACAAAGAAATCCATTGGAATGTCACCATATCAGCTTGGTTATGGAACAGAGGCAGTGTTTCCTACCAGCCTAGGGGTACCAATGATTAAAATAGTCCAAGAGATCCAGACAGAAGAGGACAACATGGTAAGGAGGATAAATCAAACAATTCATCTCCAACAAACAAGAGAATAAGTCTATAATAGAGCTCTGAAAGTACAAGAAAATATAAAAATTTTGTTTGATAAGAGAACAAAGGCTTGTGACTTCAAAATTGGAGACAAGGTTTTAAAGTGGGACTCTAGGAGAGAAGACAAAGGAAAGCATGGCAAATTTGACAATTTGTGGGAGGGTCCTTACATCATACAATCTACCATTGGTCCAAATGACTTTTTTCTGCAAGAGCTAGATGGTACAAATCTGTTTGGGGGTCCTGTCAATGGCAGGATGCTCAAGCATTACTACTACTAATTTCCAGTTTACAGTTTTCATTTCCATTGTAAATACCACTGCAGTGTTTTGTTTTCAAGAAAAAGAGAAAATTTTTCAAAAAAGAGAGAAAGAGAGGTTCAGACATGCTTAAAACTTGAACCTATGAAGTGCAAAATATTGGCTCTACCATGATCAAAACCTGAGCCAAAGGAAGTAAAGAAGCTGGTTCTAATATTCTCAAAATCTAAACCAGCAAAGAAAAAAGAAGAATCAGCTCTAACAAACCCAAAAATAGAGTTGAAATGAAGAAGAGAAAGTGACTCTAACAAGCTCAAAACTTGAGTCACAAATAAAAGAAGGATGCTTCAAAGTTTCAAAATTTCAAGCCTTCAAATTTTGTTTTCAAGTTTCTGCAATTTCAGTTCATGTGCAGCTATCTTTATGTCATGGATCCATAGCAAACCAGACTGTCTAATCTTGGTTTGACTGTTTTTAAATTTCTGTTGTAGAATGTAGAGAAAGAAATCTGCTAGACAGTTCAATCCTAGCAGATATTAGATTAGGTAGAGAAGCTATGAGACCAACTGTTTAATCTAGCCTCATGGAGGAATAAGGGTAGAATTAGATTAGTTTGCTTCTGCTTTCAATAAAAAAAAATGATGAAGAAGGTCTGCAAATTCAAATGCACCTTGAAGAAAAAATGTTAGGACTGTAGGATGGGTAGGTAGATTGTTTGGGAAATGTTTTCTGCTGACTTAATATCCATCATGTTTGTAGTAGCTGAATCAAAGAAGAAAAGATGGTTCAAAGATCAGGCATCTGGCCTACTTCCCAAAGAATATTTCTGAAGTTCTTGACATCTTCAAGAAGATGCCATCCCCATGTGGAGCCATTGTTAGCCACCTATAAATTTTTTGTCAAGCGAACAGGTGGCTAAATATTTTTCTGAGTCTCCAAGAGATACATTTCCTCTGAAAATCTCTCATTCTTGAAGCCTCTGTGTGACCTTTTCCTTTGAAAAGATCTTCACTGCTGTTTCCATCAAAAAAGCCTGACTATCTGTGAAAAAATTATGCTCAGAAAAGCCTCCATTTGCCCCTTTGTATCCCTACAAAATTCCCCATTTTAACCCTTTTTCCCCTTCTCAAATTTTCCCCTTTAACCCCCAAAATCCATTCCTAAGTCTTCTAAACCACCTAATTCCCCTTTTCAAACCATGTGAAATCCCTTCATTTGGTGAAAACCCCCTTTTTCCCCTTACTGGAACCCTTCTCTAAGCCTTAAAAACCCTCTTTTTTGGCTTAAAAAACACTTATTTTCTCATTATAGGCTTTATCCCCTTTCGGCTAAGCCCCTAACCACTTCCCCTCCATGAAATCGGGTGCTAAGACCAAGTGCTAAACCATACAACACTTATTGCAATCGGAAGGTTAGTCGGGAGCGCATTTCTTTGTTAAAGTGAAATCTTCCGATGCGAGGAGGAAATGTTTTGTTGGCCACGGGTGCAATACCTGCCGTCGATCTGTGAAGATCTAATGGCTCACGCAAATCTCACCGCGCGCTCATAACGTTCATTCGTTACCCTCCGATTAAGATCTCCACCGTTGATCCTTAAGTAATCCAACGGCCATCGCACCACCGCCTCAATCGCCAATCGCAAATTTTAAAATGTGCCACTTTCTGTCTCCCTGATTGGATCCTGGCCGTTGAATCCATAATAACCAACGGCCAGGATTTGATCTCACTCTGCCCCCGCGTCCCCGATTGGCCACCCCCGATCCAATCGCAGCCATCAATCTTTCGCCGATCCAACGGTTCACATGTAATCACAAGTTCTAACCATCAGAGTTTTTGGCCCTGCCATCCTCCGGTGTGATTAGATCGTAGCCGTTCATCCCCATGCATCCAACGGCTCATATTCTTCCGGCCCACTCACCGGCTCCTTCGCCTTCACTGTCCCTCTTCAGATCTCAGCCGTGCATTCCATAGATCGAATGGCCCACATTAAAACCACCATTGACCTGTCCCCACCTTATCGACCGCGCACGTTCCCATATCACGCTCCGTCTTGCACTGTCAGATCTCACAGTCCCAGATCCAACGGCTAGCATCCGTATTGCGTAAATTTGGCATCCGAGCTTTAACAGTTTGAAATAACGCGATATGGGTGGTTTTATTTTGCCACGTGTTAGCTGGAAAGCTATATCGCGTGATTTTGGGCGAAATTCAAAACCACTCCTTTTCAACGCGAAAACAATTGTTTTCTCCGAAAACCACTTCCCCCTTTTTCTGCCTCCGAAATTCCATCAGAAGATCCCGACCGTTGATCTGTACAGATCAACGGCCCTCATTCCATCGCGTTCTCCATTCGCATTTCTTTCATCGGGCTACCATAGAAGTTCCATCGAAGCATCCCAGCCATTGATCTCCTTCTGAGATCTAATGGTCCACAATCAATCGCCCTCTGTCCATGCCGGTCCCACCATTCAAGGCCCGATTTCATTGGAATTTTAGCAATTTCCTTTATATTCTGCCAAAGTGTAACTTTTAATGTTTTAAATTAAAAAGTTTTTTCATTCCATCTGACCCTCTAAGGCCATTCCATCAGTTAATCACCGCAATTGATCAATACCACCAGATCTGATCGAACGGTCCACGACTATTCCTCCATCAGGCCTCCATCATACCATTTTCTCGGCATTGAACATCAATTTTTGCTGTTTTCCACTGCATCCACCGCATTCATCTCTGCTGCGCTACCATTCTCCCAGTCTTCCACAGCATCCATCCTCCTTCCCGCATGTTTTTCATTAACATGTTTATTGCCTTTTTGTTTGGTTACAGGCGATGGAAACCGTCATTGTTCACAGTCACTGTCATAGTGACATAGAGCGCAGAGAAGGCCATTTTCCAAGCCAAATATTGCAGAGAAAATGCCTGGGAAGGTTTTTGAATGAAACATTCCATTAAAGAACCAGTGTTTAACTCTGTAAAACCCCCAGCGCCATTAAAATTACATTTTCACAGACAGAGACAGTCACAGAAGTGGCAAAGAGTATCAGTGAAGAATTAAAGAGGTTTAAAGCCCGTTAGTGATGATTTTAAGCTCTAATTCAGTGTTTAATAGGCGAATGTACCATATTGAAGACCTTATGATTAACACAAAAGGTCTAATGAGGCCTAAAGCACAAAAAACAATCTTATCATTGTCTCACATCAGCAGAAGGTTCTTTCCCGGGAGAGGACAGGTTCCCATACTGTTACTACTCTTCATCAGTGTTCCCAAGGAGATCTACACCCTGACAGAAAGTCCTAATGTTGCCAGAGCATTTTTTACACAGTATGGTAGACCTGAAGGTCATTTATCTGCCTTTTTCTTATCCCGGAGTACTACAGAGTACTACAGCAGAGAGTACATTAAAGAACATACCTGGAGTTAATATTAGCCTATCAAAGACCACTCTTTCATCCAAAGAGTACGGAAGATCAATGCATAGATATTAAGACATAATGGGCCTCGAGCCATTCTTCTTCCTCTGTTTTAATGTTTCATTTAAAGTTATATCTACCTCCTCTACCTCTCTTTAGCTATAAAACTCATAAGAAAACATATTGAAAATGTTGTTGATCGGATACCTGTGAATTGTAAGCTGTTTCTCTTGAGATATAGTTCTGTGTGAAAAGTTGTAAAATTAGTTGAGAAGATGATTTCAGACTGAATATCAAGTTGTTGGACAATTTTGTATATGACTGGTGTTGCTCTTTAATATGACAAGCACATTTCTTTGGATCCTGATTTAAAGCAGTGGTGATGTGTTCTTCCCTTGTCTTTGTTTTCCTTTTGTAATTCATTACATTTCATTTCTCTGGTAAGAATCAGAAATCTAGCTTAGGATATACCCTTGCATGGTACCCTAATGCTCTTACTCTTCTTATCTTTGATGTTTTCTACTAATTGTATATTTGAGAACTAATTCAAGATAATTTAACCAGTGTAGTAGCTGTTATTCATTGCTAACTGATGTATGAATTTATGAATCCGTTATTAGATGTTCTTGTCTGGTTTTAATTGAAAGAATTGGGATACTGGGAGTTTAGAATGCTGATTCTATCTCACTAGGGTCTTTTTCAATCAGTTGAACCTTTCTAAGTTCCCTTAAGTTGAATGTCGAAGCATTGAAAGTTCAAAGCCTTTCTCTGATCTTAGGCTTCACATTTGTGTTTAAATCTTAAGTGTTTCTTGTTGTCTGAAGAGTTAGCCTTTTAGGGGTTGGATCATAGGTGTTTAAGGCATGCCCTGTCCCTAGATCTGATTCCTAAGTGGTCACCTCGGAGGTTTCCTTGTCATTCACCTTCATTCCTTATCATTTCATACCATACTATCATCTTTAAAGATCCTCTGTTTTAGATGACTAGCCCAATTGAAAGCCTTGGATACTGAATAGCAAGTAAACCCTTTTATGACTCCATTGCCCAATTGTCTTGAGTGTTCTCTGAATTATCTCCCCTTTGCCTAAATCCTATTTTCTCACCCTTTGTCTTATATTGAACCCTTCTTTCATGTTTCCCAACAACCAAACAAACAAAACAAAAAAAAACCTCCGTGCCTTATAACTAGCCTAATACCTTGAAACTAAACTTCAAAGACATATACCTTTGCCTTTATAGAGAGATCCCTCTCTAGACCTAGGAGGGCTAGATCCTGAGGTCCCAAAGTGGTTTTTATGTTGTCTTATCTTTTGGTAGAGCAAAACCTGCCAAAACATAGGAACCCCAACAACATCATCACTGAAGAGCAGGTCATTTCTTGTGCCTAGTACTTATATTTTATTTATACTTAGTCTGGCAGTATCTACGAGAAAATTCCCAATGCGCCGCAATCTAATTTTACTGTTCCTCCTCCATCTAAGGACTCTCATGTCGATGACGGTATGATCGGTACTGCAAGAACACATCACTCTGCTGCATCTGATCCTACACCTTCTTCTGAAATTCATGCCCTGTCATCTGACAAAGGAAAAATGTGACAAGCAACCCGGAAGTAAGAAAAAGGGGGAATCAAAGAAAAAACAAACTTCTACCCCACAGGAACGATCATTTGATCAACAAAATGGAAATCAGAAACCTCGTTACTCTTGCATAGTATGTAGTGAGGAGCACTTTGTTCTAGGCTATCCTCACTGCGCTGAATTATCAAAATTGATTAAGACCTCGCATGCATCCGCTGTGTTGACAGATCCATTTCCGAATCTAGACACAAATTTGGTTGCTACAGATCCAACTTCTAGTTCCCAAGTGCTTATGATTTTTGTCACGAAGCCAACAATTGATGTTTTGGTGTCAACGCATAATAAATATTAGGGTAATCAGGCTACTGATCAACCTACTAACTCGACCACGAATCCGTCTACAGAATCTATTCCGCCAACTGCTATTCCCGAGTTAACAATAAAACCACCGAAGGGAGTCATCCATAAATCGAGATTCATTCCTCAAGCCCGAGCTGCTCAAAATTATAATAAAGTTGAAGATTTGGCTCAATCCCCTTCAGCTATGTCGATGCTTGAGATACTTCAAAATTGTCCCTCCTAGAAGAAGGCTTTCTTGTCGGCAATTGGTGGAATCGATTTGACAGATTCCAATATTATAGTCTTTAATGATACATGATATGTGCCGTTATTACCATCAGAATTGGCATTCTCCATCCAAGTAAATGTTCGCAATCACCTCGTTCATCGTACTATTATTGATGAGGTAGAATATATGTGCATTGTGTCTCTAAACTGCTGGAAGTCACTTCTCTCGCCGTGCCTATCTCAATCACCTATGACGTTGAAAGCTTTCAACGAACGTACGTATAAGCCTTGTGGTATCATCAATAACTTGCATGTTGAACTAGGGGGAAAAATAGTAAATATTGAAGTTGAGGTCTTTGATGGACTCCTTGATCACAAAATTTTACTCGGAATGCCATGGGTATATGCTATGACTGCGATCGTCTCTACATATTTTAGAATGATTTCCTTTCCACATAAAGGTGTTATCACAGTAATCAATCAACTATCCTTCTTTGCCTCCAGTTCCCAGGTAACTGGAAGCATTCCGTTAGTTCATGCACCCCAACTAGCACTTCAAAACATTGGTGTAGGAATCTTAAAGGATTCTTCCCTAATGGGAACCTTTGCATTACCGCCACTTGCGAAGTCGACAGAAATTGCAAACATAGAGACCCGCTACATGATATCTTCCACTCCATCTGCCTTAAGGAAGATTACAGGTGATACTGAAGTTGTTATGATGGATGAAATTTTACCACCCAAACCAATTGAGCTAGCATAGCAATCAGTCTACATGGCTTGGGAGGTGAATATGAAATCATAGTCGCCGATCGTTTGGGTTGATCATTCATTAGATTTTGGTACTCAATCTGATCCTTTTTCATCCACTTTCTTGACATATGAGAATATTGTGGAATCCATGATGCCAGAAGGAGAACCATGGGAAGATCATCATCATCATTCCCGTCTTCAGGATTATGAAGAAGATAATATTATTGAACTATATCACCTATCGATCAAAACATTAATTTTGAATTCTTTTCCCATTAATGCAATCGAATTCGAGCAAAAAATATCAAATATTGAAGAAACCATTTCTATTGATATTTCAACCAAACCCAACGTTGTAGAAAACATTCATGTCGGCATGTCTTGTTCTCAACTAGAACTCGAAACTTATTGCTCTCTCTTTCATGAATTATGTGATATATTTTCTTGGTCTTATAAGGAAATTCCAAGCATAGATACTAGTATCATTGAACACACCATTAACATGTACCCTGATGTCAGACTGGTACGTCAATGCCTTTGTCTTGTTCATCCGAAGAAGGTTGCTGCCATTAAAGCAGAATTTGAAATTTTTTTGCGTGCTGGTTCCATTTACCCTATTATGCTAACTGATTGGGTTTCTTGTTATGAAGAAACAATGGAAAATCAGAGTGTGTGTCAATTATCGGGATGTCAATCTTGCTTGTCCAAAAGACAACTATCCTACTCTCTTTATCGACCAGATTATTGATGATTGTGCTAGATGTGATATATTTTCATTCATGGATGGATTTTCTGGCTACAATCAAATCAATATCTGAACAGAGGATTAATACAAGACAACATTCATCTGTCCCTGGGGAAAATTCGCTTATTGGAAACTCCCATTTGGTTTAAAGAATGCTGGGGAAAATTTTCACAGAGCAATGGATTATGCTTTCAATGACATCAAGCACATTGTTCAACCTTATCTAGACGATTTACCCGCACATTCACGAAACCAGACTGATCACCTGATGCATTTGAGAGCTATATTTCTACGATGCCGACACTACAAAATATGCCTCAATCCACATAAATGTGTGTTTTATGTTGGTTCTGGTCATTTGCTAGGATTCTTCGTCTCAAAAGACAAAATTCGAATCGACCCACTGAAGGTCCAGACTATTCTTGATTTTCCCATGCCAACAAATTTTCTTAGTTACAGAAACTTCAAGGAAAGGCTAACTTCCTAAGGAGGTTCATACCCAACTACGCCGAAATGGCTAAAGGATTTAATCAACTCTTGAAACAGGGGATTCCCTTCCATTGGGATAAGGTTACGCAAGCTTCTTTTGATAATATCAAGGATACACTTGTCTGGGCGTCATTAATATATCCCCCCAATTATCAGAGTGATTATTTCTTATATATCACTGTGGCTGATACGACCATTGCTATGGTATAGGTCCAAGAAGAAGATGGGATAGAACATTCGATATATTATTTGAGTCGTAATCTCAATGATACATAAATGAAGTATTCATACATTCAAAAGGTCACCTTGGCGGCCGTTCAAGCCGTCCAAATATTTCGCCACTATATCCTGTTTCGAAAGACCATTGTCATTTTGGATTGCAACCCCATGACTTACATTATGTCATGTCAATTTTTGGGGGGAAAGTATTCAAAATGGATTGTCATTTTACAGGAATTTGATTTGGAATTCATCAAATCCAATTTAAATAAGTAGTTAGTTTTGGCTGAGCTTCTCTGCAACATTCCCTCTTATAGTACTGTTACTACATCGGAACCATCAATTCCTGATGAGTCGCTGTTTCTGATCGGATCATCTGATCCTTGGTATGGGGATTTTATCATTTATCTCCAGATCCAGACTGTTTGGCCAGATACCTCTCACTCTGAACAATGACGTATTCGATACCAAGCCAAAGATTATCTGATTGTCGGCGATACACTTTATCATTATGATGTCAATACAATTTTAAGGTGGTGCCTCACTAATGAGGAGGCCGAGAAGGTTTTAAATGATTTTCATGTTGGGGCTTGTGGTGGACACTTTTCTGGATATGCTACCATGCATAAGATACTTCGTGCTAGTTACTTTTGGCCTACCATATTTCACGATTGCATCCTCGTGGTCAGAAGTTGTCATGCGTGCCAGATATTTGATCGTAAAATCTGAAAACTGCCAGCATCGATGCATCCTGTTATCGCTATGGGACCATTTGAAAAATGGTGCATTGAATTCATGACCTACAACCCTCGTTCGTCTAGGGGGGCATGGTTATATTATTTTCACAGTAGACTACTTTACCAAGCGGGCCAAAGAGATGCCTACATTCAACAACACAGGAAAAACAACTCAATTATTCTTTTTCAATCATGTCATCTTACGGTTTGGTGTTCTACAGGCTATAGTGACAGATCATGGTAAGCATTTTCACAATCACATGATGAATGAGTTGATTGCCAAATTAGGACTGTCGCATGATAGTTATACTCCTTATTATCCACAATCGAATGGACAAGTTGAGGCTATTAACAAGATTATTAAATGAATGATTCAACGAATGATAGGAGTTCATAAACGAAATTGGCATTTGATCCTGTACTCGACTTTGTGGGCATACCAAACCTCGGTGAGAAATGCAACTAGATTTACCCCCTTTCAATTGTTGTATGGTCTAGAAGCTATCTTTCGTATCCAATGTCAAATAACGTCATTAAAACTCACCGTTGACTTGTTACCTGACACCTCTTCTGAAGAAGCACGTATTTTTAACCTCATCCATCTTGATGAAATGTGTCGTGTAGCCTTATTGGCCAATGAAGTGCATAATATACGTAAAAAGGCGCAATACAACAAGCATGTCCAACTTCCGATCTTCTCAAAGGGTGACCTGGTCTTACTTTATGATCAGGAAGCTGATGTAATAGGTACAGTAAAATTCGAACCATTATGGCATGGCCCCTATATCGTCAAAAGAGTTCTTGCTAAGGGTGCCTACGAGTTGGTAGATTATGATGGAATTCCATTGGCGCAACCCCGAAATGGGTTGTATCTGAAACGTTACTATGCTTAAACATGAGCATAGTGAACTATTGTATTATATTGTATATATGCTGTTGATTTGCATTTACTATCTTAGTTTGTTTTTCTAGAGTTTTCTTGAATTTATTAATTAGCTTTACATTTCATCGCAGATTTATGAATCTTTGGAACCATTCATTGGGTATGCTGATCGTGCTAGTCGTAGTATGAAAAATCTATCCTCTGCAGCGTGGGACATTTTCGCTCCGAATGACGAGTTAGTGAGTTTTCAAGGGATTTGTATCGGTTGATATATAAACAATATCGCTGAGTATAGCATGTTGATTGAACTTCTCTGATGCCATTTCATTTGGTATTAACCGCATCATCATTAGGTTAGACTCACAACTTGTGGTACTACAACTTACTAGTGTTTATATTGTCAGAAATCCAACACTGCATCGTATGTTCCTACGAGTTCAAATTTTGGAAAGACATTTTTATTTCATTCAATATCAACACATTTACAGAAAATTGAACACATTAACTGATTCCTTAGCGAATCTTGTTATAAACAGACATTTGCAACACATGTAAAGACATATTTTCAATTCACGTCACATAATTGAATAGGATTGCGCAATAAAAATAAGAAAACATTGAAAAAAAATAGGTAGATAGTTATAGGTTTTTACAAAATTTTTACCCAAAACACATTGGCCATCTGACCTCAAAATGTATGCAAAATGTCAAAAGTAAACTAGTGATGCTTGTGATAACATGCTATTGTTCTAGCTATCCTACGTAATAACCGTATCCAACAGTTAGGAATGCCAATAGTATGGCGCCGAAATCTCACGGGTAACTCTTCGATTCAACAATACGGAATCCCGAGAGTCAATCCCTCTATGTGTTGCTATAGCTCAGAGTCTCGGCCATATCCAAATCCTGAAGGACTGCTCTATCGACGACCCTCTCTGCTGGCTCATCTGCTCTCTACTCTGGCTGACCCACTGGTCGAGGTCGACCTACATCTACATTACATAAAAACTCTAGTTTAGTCTTGGGAAACATCAAAAAAAAAAAAAAACATGTATAAACCTTAGAAAAATAAAAAAACATGGTCAAAAAATTCTTACCAATTGCACCCCATTGAGCGCCGTCTGGTAGAGCCAAGTCTGGATCTCCTCGGAAGTCTATGCCTGGATATGCATAATCATCAAAGATGACCATCTGTCATTTGAACCAGGTGAAAAATGTAGTCGAGAACATGATATTTGTTTGAACAACATGTCTAGCCATCAATTCTACCCATCTCTGCATCCTTGGATCTCTAGGGCCAAATATACCCAATGTAACATGCTGAGGCTGCATCAATGGAATCCGCTCTAAGAAAAAATAAATAAGAATCGAACCATAGTTGAAATTCTTCTTCCTTCCTCCCTTTGCCTTGGTCAAATATTCTTTCATTTGAAAGAGGACAGCTTCACCGCAGTTAAAAACTGTTGGTTCCAAACACTCTAGTGCATATTGCATGTATGATCTATTTGCCACATGTAGTGTAGCAATACCAGCAATCTTTGCAATAGTGAATAGGATGGTCCTCAAAGGCAAGTCACGTACATCACAGATGTTTGTTTTTCCATCCTTAATAGGTTCAGTCTTTGGATTGAAATACTGCGTTGCCCTTTGAGTGAAATAAATTTACACTAAGGGGCTCAAAACCCTAAAAATTTGCAATGAAATGAAACATAAAAGCTACTGAAGGAAAGAGAAGGTTCATAGCCCCATCCTGGATTGAACGATAAGGAAAATCGTCCACAGAATCTGTCGCAATCAACTGCTGAAGTTCGGGGGAAAAATTGGTTCAAAGCTCCAAATTTCAAATGGTAAAAATGAATGGTAAAAACTCTTTTAATTAGTCATTTGATTATTTCAAAAAACAATTTTAATGCTATGACTATCGTTTTTATTCATTTTTTTCTATGAAACAGGTATTTTTAATCCGTTTGATGGTGTTCTGAATAGGTCTTACAACTGATACAATGGATTAGTCGTGCACACTTATTCAAGAATGATTTGACGACAAAGCATACTTTTATCCTTATTTTTCGAGCTTTGATAAAAATGAAAAAGGACTTGAAGCACACTTTTATCTCTTTTCCAAGCTTTGATAACAATGAAAAAAGGAACCCATGGAGTCTTATTTTAGCTCTTTTCAGACTCTGATAATGTGAAAAGATTTCCGAGCACTTGTCTTTTCAATCTCATAAAAGTAAATGAAACAACATCTACTCAGTATAAGTTTAACCCTTTTCCGGACTGAGATAGATTATTTACGAAAAAGGAAAACCTTAGTCGAACATGGCTAGGAGGTTCTCTTAGGTATAATTTTACACTTTTTAGGACCTGAGTGAAAAATTTACGGAAAAGGTCTCATGGAGTTTTCTTTTGTCCTCTTTTTCAAACTCTGTAAATATGAAAAAGGATTGGGTTGTCACTGTCGTTAGGCTCGTTAAAACATAAAATAGTGATGGGCTTGTCGATCATGGAAAGAATCGAGTTTCATTTATCGCTAGACTCGTTAAATTATTAAATAGTGATGCATTCACCCGAAGGATTGAATTATATATCAAGCATATGTTATCCTCCTAAATCTTGTTAAAAAATAAAGAGGTACTAGTCGACAAATGAACGGGGAAAATTTGGGAAAGCGAACTGAACACTTTATGGTAGCAGGTTTCTCTTGAACATGACACTTTCACTCCATCATCATGAATTTTTAGGGTGGGTAATCTTCTTGATGATTCATTCATACCTATGGTTCATCATACCTTCACTTTGGTTTTGGGTCAATGCTGCCAACTCATCTCAGTGTCGCCGATATGTTCAAGAGAAGTCATCCAATGAATACTCATGCTTCTGCAATACTCATAAACCTTCATTTTCATGATAGTCATCCCTGAAAATTTCAGTATATCAAGTCACATTTTGTCTCCGAAATCAGTAACTCTCGTTTCACGATAAAGTGGTTTCCTGTCAACATCAACTCATCATCCAAGAGGTTTTCTTAGAAACATCATCTTCCAGTACCTTGAGGCTTGTTACATCATTGACAAGTTTCTCTCTTTCGGACCTTTGACCGAAACATTTTGTTTGGTGTTCAACATAAAATCATCTATTCATGCCTTAAAAACTGTACTGTATTACCTTGAGAGCCATTAACATCAATGGTGGTTCTCTCACATTTGTTAACAACTCACATTTGTAAAGTTCCAAATCTAGAACTCTCTGCTCCATCGGGAATATCTTAGGATATTCCAATTCCTTCTTCAGTGAGACACCACAAGTACATTCCAGAGATTGAATGTGGGGGCATTTACAGGATATGTCTCCTTCCAAAGAATGGAGAGATCCTGAGGCTAGCTGGCCCTTCATAGACTCTGTCTATGGATATGCAATATTCCACCTCGGGAATTTCTGCTACAGGGTCCTTGAGGACGATGTATAAGGAATTATCTACAAAAATAAGGAAAAACACCACTGGGATGCCCTAGAAAACATCTAATACAACTTCCTTGCAGAAAATGAGCTCAAATAAATAACTCTAGAGGGGTTATTCAGACCTCCCCAATATAGGTCTCTAAAACAATGCTCAATGATAGAGCTTACAACAACATATGAACATTAATATAAGCTCTGCAATTCTGAAATGAACCATAAGATGGAAAATGCTACAGCCATCATTATATTATAATATCAGCAGTAAAATACAGAAATATAATGAGGAATAAACCCCATCATTCAATGAGAATCCACCTCCAATGATTAAGCAACAAAGTACCTGAGTTGCTGCAACTCCACAAAATGCCGGAGAGCAGTGAATGCGCTGTCTCTATGAAGGTATGAGCTGCTGAATATGAATAAACGTACATGTGGCTGAAGGAATACAAATAATATCCCAATAACATAAAAATGGGCCGAAATACAAGATTTCTAGCCAATCTAGGAGAGATTGCTAGAAATGCCGGAAAATACAAAATGTGACAACAGAGTTGTCACTGCAACTGAAATGAGACATGAATGAGGCTGTGGCTGATCTGAAATCTAATTTCCCTCCTCTGATAATGTCTCTAAGCACAAAGGGCTGATCCCTTTGTCTCAAAAACACACTCCTGATGAGCTCTCTGAACCCTCCTCACACTGCCATCATAAAGTAACGCAGTTCTACCATGGACTGCGTAGTGGGAGATGATGAATACTTGGCCAAGTGCCAAAGATATGAAATGAAGCCCGAGAATCCTCCTTGCAGCTCCTCCAATGAATATATCACTCCTCCACTAAGGGAAAAAAGTCAAGAGAGACTCCATGAGTTCCTCTCTTGCTGCACCCAGCAACACAACGTCCTCTCTGCTGCAGAGCTAACGCTATACGTGATGAATGTAGCTATGTCCAATGCTGGATTGAGGAAAATTAGCTCAATCCTCATCCTTCCTTGAGGAAGAGGTAGGGATTCCCGACCGGGAACACCCTAGTGCCGGAGGGCACCACCACCCTGCTAAACAACCCGGGGATGAAAGCCTTTGCAGACCCAATTCTAAACTCCAAACATGATGAAAATGGGCTTCCATCTCCTCCATATAAATAAAGGGAACTCTTCTCCACAAAGGTCCCACCAATTAGGGTTTCGACCCTCATGTGAGTGTCTTTCCTCCAAAACTGCGCAGCTTCTCTAGGAAGCCTCTCCTCCCTGAGTAGCGCTTTTGACTTTAGTCAAAGGTGACTAAATCAAGTGAGCTGGGTTCCATTCACACCCTTAGGTGTTTATTTCAGCTGCTTATTTGTTTGATTTTTACATAAGGAGTGTTATTTATTCATCTAAAAGGGGCTAAGGTGTCTCCTTCCCCATTTTATTAAACAAAAATAAAATGTGCAACTATAATGTTCCATTTTAGCTTGAGGCTAAAAATTGGGAATATTACAACATCATTGGCTAGTAATCAAATAATGTCTTACCATGTTCGACTACAAATCATATATTTTCATGGCTAGACTTGTACCCAAATGATCGAGTGAATGAGATAAGAAGACCCCGGATCTAGTTTCATCCATCCGAGCTGTGATTTCAGGATTGTTGTACACATCATTTGTACGATGGCTTTACATACAGATCGTCATCCGAACATGGGCCTATATCTGTAGGCATGTCTGTATTGGGAAAAATTCCAATGTAGATGACTTTCTAAACTATGTAAATGTTATTAGATAGTCTATGTGCTGAGCATGGGAATGCCTCCCTCAAAAATTCATGATCAAGATGAAATTATCATGATGTAATGTATTGTAAGATTGATGCAGGTCACCGCTCCACTTCAGTTTTGGCTCATCACATTGTAAATCATCTCATCCAAATACTATTATTATTATTTTGACTTCATGGTTTAGGGGGAAGATGTTATAGGTCAATTTGGGAATCATCCCCCATGACCTAGTCAAACTGGACATCATCCCCAGGACCAATGAAATAGGGTTTATCATCCCCTTATATTTCAGTTGCTATATGCCCTAAGAGAAGAAAAATTCATTCATGGCCTCTATTGTGAGATTTCCAAGGTTTGAAGTATTTGTTATATCACTTATTGACTCACCAATGTAGCCTCCAAAGGGAATAAATACGTTCTAGTGCCAAATCCTCCATTCAAGGGTGCACTGCAGTGCACTTCCCGACATTCAAGAGTTAGTTGGTCACCTGGGAGTGGAATCCTCATTTTTCCGGGAATATCCACATGGCCAGTGCCTTCTAGAAGAGTCCATATGTGTCAAACTTCAAATCGAGGTGTCCATCTAACACCTCTGAACTTGGGAACATGTTTTTCCTATTATTAGAAAGTCATTCATTGAGAAAATACCACCATTTTTCCTATAAATTAAGCACTCATTATAGTGCTAGGGAAGGAAGAATTTTGGTAAATTTATGCTATTGGATTCTCATTTGAGAGAGTTAAAGTAATGATATGCTGCTGGTATGATGTTGGATGTGATGAGGCTGGAATGAAGCTGGAGCTGGTTGGAAACAAATTGATCCATTGGTTTTAACCTTCCCCTGCTACTCTTTAATAAATATTTATGTTCATTTTCACATACATATGCCTCTATTTCTTGTATAATGGATTCTTGAATGACATATGTATTTCATATCTAATCGATTTGATTGAGTAAGATAAGTAGATATCTGTATATTGCATGTTGTTTGCTATTCTTTGTTTGTGTTTGCAGGAATCAATCTGGCGATTTGAGTTGGATTGAGAGCGACAAAAACAATGACAGAAGGAGAATGAGGAAAGATTTAATCACAAGTAGGATATTTCACCATTCTGTATATCTGCTTGTTTTAGAGAAAGTGATAGTAATTCTTTCCTCTATTGTTCTAAGTGACTAGAAACACACTTAGGGAATTTGGTTTATCCGTAGATCACAATTTTGCATAACAATGGTTATGTTATACTTATATTCCATTTAAAGAGAAAAACAATTATGTTACAACAAATATATTAAAGCATACATGTTTAAATGAGTAAATATTATTGCATAGAGTCCCATGAAGATGTGCTACATTTGGTATCATGAACTACACTCAAAGAATGGGGCCAAAAGGGCCATCATCATTGTGTAAATTATTGGACACATAATCCTTCAGGACTGTTGTATCATTGTAAATAATTTTCAAATAGAAGGAGAAATATGAACAGATAGGTGAATATGAAAATTCAATAAACACTATGGAAGATGAAACCAAGATTCATCTTCTGGTATGAATATGAATGCCCATTAATGAAAATAATATAAATATGAGATTTAGAGTTACACCTAAACATGAAATGGTATCAGATCTATGGAGGTTTTATTAACTCCATGATTCTCACACTAGTCCTTCCATCCCTAACTTTTATATATGTAGCATGCCTCTACTATGCAGAAATGCTAGAAACCTTAATCATTCTTATCTGTGCCCATAATGAACTTAGAATATTCCCATGGAAATTCCTCCCTCAATGGATATTTACTTTATCTACTCCCACACCAACTCTTTGTTGAAACTCCACACATAGATCACCATTGACTTAATTCCTTCCCTGAAATGGCCTCTTTTAAAACTAATGACCACCCATTTAGCCTCATTATGTGAGGAAAGTTGAAGTGAATCCATCAACCAAACTCCATGAAGGAAATATGTCATCGTAAAGTACTTAGAATAAGGTTTCAAGCTCAAAAATTAGTGTTTCATTAGATGATATCTTACTACTAATATGTTGGCATCAAGCCCACAAAACCATGATGATTTTTGCTAAGTCAATTTTTAGGGAGATGTGGTGTCGACAACAAAGTTTGAACTTGTGTGAGCTTTGGTAACCTCCATGGTGGAAGTTGGTATATACCATATACATACAAGTGGTGAACCAAGGCACAATAAAATATGACAATCATTGATAGTGGCCCTACTCTCTGATACAAAAAAGAGTTATGGTGAACCCAAGCGGACAAAGCTATGGTGAAGCTAAGTGAGCAAAGTTATTGTGAAGCTAAGTGAGAAGAGATACGGTGAAACAAACATGGAAAAAACTATGGTGAATCTATTGTGGACATAGCTATGGCGAACCTCATGTGTTGAGCACACTCTCTTTACTATTTTGCAAAGCCTCTTTATAGCGAAAGGGTAGCACACATGCAAAGAACCCTAAAAAGTTAAATGAAGTATGTGTTAGGGAATTAGTGGTAGTTCATACATCTAGTCGAGAGCTATGTAATAGAATTAATTCAAATGAAATTATTACCTATGGCATAGTTATATAGACCTAAATTCTCAACAATGAAGGAAATGAGAAGGTTTGGCTATTAATTATGCACAAAAATTTTCTTTGAGAAAGAAATAGGATTTCAACAAATTTCCGCAAGATATACACATTGTATTTATTCCTCTACTTGTAAATGATTTTTTTTGAGGATGCATTATCTCAATCCCGTTTCCCATTTGACGTTTTTCGACAAGGAGAAATACCTTGAGTGGTTTAGAAATATCAAAAGTACATCGATTGGAATGAATTATGGTATTCCATCTATAAGGAGAGGCCAAAAAAAATTTGAATATGAATGGGATTAGAGGCACAATGAAATCCTAGTGGACCTATCAAGCATAGATTAACCAAAGAGCTTTCCATATAGAAGAATAAATACAAGAAAGCATATGCCCTGATTACCATGACCATAAGTAAATAAATAAGCCAACACATTTTCTGCATTAATGGTTCCTTTGGTGCATTTAAAAAATTGAAGGATTTGTATGACTCTCACTTAAAGTTGGAATTTATACAATTGTTGTTAAAGCTCTTTAACCTTGAGTGTATGTTATGTAGCCAAATCACAAAATAGAAGACAATATAGATCAACAACTTATAAATCAACCTCTTCAAGGGGGAAACCTCCTTTAGATTACATAAATGAAAAAATCTTGGATGATTCAAATGACAAAACCTCCTTTCTATATATAGGGGTCTATGGGGTCATAATATAATCAGAGTCGACATAACAATAATAATGTAAGGGCACAACAATAACAATAGTGGGCTTCTATGGGGCACAATAATAACAATATGGGGACTACATGGGTCCAACAATAACAATAAGGGGGCTACACTAACAATAAAAATAAGGGGATACACTAACATGCCCCTATCCTTCAAAAAATTGTCGTCCTCAATGGTTGAGTAGTTATGGAGGCTTTTGTATAAAATTCTCATCCTCCCATGAGGAATATTCAGTGGGTAAGTTCTTCCACTTTATGATATACTCTGAAATTGATCGATTTCGTAGCTATCGAGTTCTTGTTTCTGTGACTACTTCAGGTTCCAATATGATTTTTCCTTCCTCCTCAAGTTCTGAAAATATTGTTTGAACTTAGATCTTGTCACCTATAACCTTATTTAAGCATGAAACATGGAAAACTAGGTGCACTCGGGAAGATGCTGGATGTTAGGTCCCTATAATACTAGTGTATCCCCTTATTGTTATTGTTATTATAACCCTCTTATTGTTATTTTTTTTCCCATGTAGTCCCCATATTGTTATTATTGTGCCCCATAAAAGCCCACTATTGTTATTGTTGTGCCCTTACATTTTTATTGTTATGTCGGCTAGGACTATATTGTGAACCATTGGAATTCTATATATAGAAAGGAGGTTTTGTCATTTGTATCATCCAAGAACTGTTCATTTATGTAATGTAAAGGAGGTTTCCCCTCGAAGTGGCTCATTTCTAAGGTGTTGATCTCTCTTTTATTCTATTTTTGGAGTTGTTTTCATAACATTTGGTATAAGAGCTTTGGATTATAGGGTTTCACTACTTCAAACAGGTCATCATGGACTTTTCACTATAGATTTTTTTCTATGAAGGTTCAGAAGCTAAAAAACAAATCCATTTGCAAAGAAATCTTGAGGAAATTCGTGTAAAAATTTCAGAGATTGGTTCGCAATATTTTCGGAGATATGATCTGTGGAAGTTAGGGTTTTTTCAGGCTCCCGAATTTCATCTCAAATAGGTGACCTTGGGAAAATCGTTATAACTCTCTCTCTGAGAATTAGATTGGAATTCTGTAAAAAGTGGCTGAAATAACAAAGACTATAGTTTCTTGTGTATCAATTTCATAGCCTAAGGAGGAAAAAATGACACATGGCACGCCGTACAAGTTCGATCTACTGATCCAATCAGAGGGATAATACAGTACCTAAGATCAAATATTTGGGATATGAAATTATAGAGTCACATCAATTTCAATATTAAGCTCCTTAAAAGCAAAAAAAAAGTGTGTATTTTTTATTTTTTATTTTTTTCGAATTGTAAGTCTTGTTTGAAAAATCAGTCTAAAGTGATTGCAAGGGCATATTGAAGCATAGATATTAGTATTGGGTTTTAAAATGCCCCCTAAAAATAATTAAAAACCCATTAAGCCCTCATAAATCTCTACTATAACACATGAAGAGGAAGAAATGAAGTATGATATATCAAAATTACGGTACCAAGTGCAACAAATTTTGATCTTACAAAGAGAAATCAAAGATGACATAGATGGTTTAAAAGAATAAATGGAGGCTAAGTTCGACGGTTTGAAGGAAATGAAAGATAATATGGATGATAAAGTAGTGTAAGATCACATCGATCATAAACAAAAAGTTCTCCAACTCTCAAAGGATAACCTAACTTTGGTGCAGAATCAAATGAGACAATAGGAAGATCAATATCGCAACAAAAGAAGTTCTAAAGCAGTCACAAAAACAAGAATTCGACAACTACAAAATTGATAAATTTCAGAGTATCTCAACAAGTGGAAGAACTTACCCGCTGAAGATTCCACATGGGATAATGCAAATTTTATACAGAAGCATTGAGAAATAAACAAGCGTCGAGGACAACACTTTTTTTAAGGAGAGGGGAATGTTAGGTCCCTATAATACTAGTGTATCCCCTTATTTTTATTGTTAGTATAACCCCCTTATTGTTATTGTTTTTCCCATGTACTTCCCATATTGTTATTATAATACCCCATAGAAGCCCATTATTGTTATTGTTGTGCCCTTACATTGTTATTGTTATGTCGGCTAGGATTATATTGTGACCCATTGAACTCCTATATATTGTAGAAATTATACAAACATGTGTATATCAATGGATTCAATCCGATCTAACAATGTACTAAAGCTAGATATTGAATCCTTCTACAAATTAATTGAGGAAATTAAACACAATTGCTAATCACATGAAGCAAAGGAAGAATCAAATCAAACCACAACGCAAATAATTTCTTGGGGAAATATTGCTACTCAAAACCCCTCTATCATATATTGTATATTCCACAAGAAATCATGAAACAATTACAATGCACTCTTCTCACAAGAGTCTCCTGCAATCTACCTATCGTATCACACTGATCCAGACAAAATCGGGCCAAAACTTAGCTAATTATTAGCATGTCTTCAGCCTACCTTGCTCATGTAATTCCTGATGAATGCAATCCCTATTCTTTAGGAATTCCAGCCTTCCTCAACTGCATTGATTATCATGGGCATCTTGTGGTGTTTTAACTGCATCTGGGTAGCCTGCTAATATCACAACTGATAGTAAAATTCCCTTTAACCTTTGTCTCAAATGGGTCTCCACTGGAACTGACATGCATGCAACTATTAATAGTAAATCATCAGCTTCATGGCAGATCACTGATTGTGAATTAAATAGTATTTAATTCACTTGATCTCTCACTAGTGCAACAAACAGTTACAACTAGTTCAACTGACTTTAACTCACCTAATTGAGTTAACTGATTACTCATTCATTAAACTCATGCACTTAACTAAAACTTGAACTCTAAAACACATAGAATCACTCTGCATGCCTCACCAACCACCCTCAACTCGAATTCCATGAGCTAACTAAGTTTATCACACTCAGTTAACTATTACAAGTGATCATGAGATAAGATTACATTTTATTGTTCAATTTAATTAAGGGATAATTAAATTTGACACATTTCCAATTTATCAAATAAATTGAATTTCACACTAATGTATTGCTAGGACCCATCATTACATGAATTGTGGTCCCACACTAGTGTAGGTGCTATAATGTTGTTTCTGGATGCCAATTTCACTGTTTCTTGTTGCAAACTTGAACACTCCCTCTCAACAAGAAAGGAATGTCCTTGCATGTGCACATGCACCTCTTGCATGCGGCATGCAACTCTTGCATGCAACACTTCTCTAGTGTTTCTCGTACTTGAAACTTTTTCATGCAACACTTCCAAAACTGAATAGTCTCGAAACAACTGAATTAGTATAATGCATTTGTCTTCAGATTCTTTTGACTGCTGATACCTACTGCACATGTCTACTGGACTCTGTGCGTTGTTGACATTTGCATCCATGCACTCTGCACTTTTTCCAACTTTGATATGCGCTTCAGTATCTGACACCTGTCATCTGATTTCTGTCTTCCTGACATCTGACTGCATCAATCTAGCCGATCCTGCTACTGTTGTACTATGGGCTCCTCGTGGCCAGTTCGATCCATGAGACACACCATCTCTAGGACCCTGCCCAAATTTATTCTTGGGATTAATTTTATACATCACCCCAACTCACACCTGGAAGTATAGTTGCATGTAATCCCTCTGCCCATTTGGCTCGAAATTTCTCTGCTTGAGTGGTTTCTACCACTCCATGATCCTCTGCATGTGGCTACTCCACATCTTGAGGTTCATTCTTTGGAACAAGGAGTTCCTCATTTGCATGCAAATATAGCTCCCTCTCAAGGGAAAATCACATGGATTTATCACACTTCCCCATGGTGCATCCCTTGCATGTGTCTATCTGTGCAAGAGTACCCTTTGGAAGCTCCGTAGAAATCTGCTGCATGACCTTCAAAGCTCCATGGTGTAACTCACCCTCATCCCAACTCACCACTTTGTCTGCTTTACTTATCAATGTTGTGCAGCCATCTACATCAATTTTATAGAGATTCTTCACATGAATCCTAATATTCTTGTCTTTTCCTATTGCTTTGTGTCGAAGTATTTCCTTCACTGGAAACAACATCATAGCCTCTATCCTCCAACATTGCGACTGAAACTAAATTTTTCTTCAAGCCTGGTACATGCATTACATCTTTTAATAAAAATGGTTTACCTGGATGTCTCTGGAAAGTAACGCTACCAATCCCAGTAGCGCTATACCTTCGATCGTCACCCATTTCCTCCAAGCTACTAAAAATTTCTTTGTTTCCCGTCATGTGGAAAGATGTGCCACTATCCAAGTACCACCCTGATCCCATTGTACTTGACACCATGCATGCAATGAGTGAGAATTCAAGCTCAAATTGCGAGGCCAAAGCCTCACCAGCTTCAGATCCTGAAGCCTTCTCGTTCTTCTTATTTTGTGGACAATTAGTGGCATAATGTCCATGCTCGTGACAGTGTAAACACTTCACTCTGGACATGTCGCGCTTCTTGCCATCTTTGCCAGAATCAGATTTGGAATGGAATTTATTTCTTTTCCCCTTCTTCGCCTTAACATCCAGAGCACAATCTTCTTCATCATCATTATTAGATGAAGATCCATCCCTGGTATTCCGCTTGAATTCTTCTTGCACCAAATCCGACCAAAGTCGTTCCTAATCTTGCAGATTTTCCCTTCCATTGACAGAGTCCTGATAACTATGCCAACCCTTGGGAAGTCCTAGAAGAGCTAGGCTCACGAAGTCATCATCAACGACAGTAATGCCAACGCTCCCAAGCTTATCCCAACATTGGACAAACTTTGTTAAATATTTCAGCATGGTGTCGCCTTTCTCCATTTTGATCTTTCTGAGTTTATCCTTCAGTGCCAATTTTCTATGATCACTGCTGCTCTGAAACAGATTTTTCAAAGCCTTCCACATTGAATATGGAGTATTTTTTCCATGGAGACTTGAGACAATGTAGTCTCATACTCCCTCCAATAAGATCCTCCTCGCCTTTGCAACTTTCTTTTTCCAAGCATAAATATTTGCAACATCTGTTACAGTGGGTTTGGGAACAACATTTTCAATGAATTCCTTCAACCCATTGGCCTCCAGTACTGCCTCCATACTGTCTTTCCAAGAAATATAGTTAGAGCTACCCTCAAGTGCATACTCCAATCTCAAGCCATTGAAAGCCATTTCGATCTTGAATCACCTGTAGCACCAAGAATGTCTTCTGCAAATTCGAATTCTATTTAGTCACAAACTCAACTTCTCCTTCACTATAGTGATTTCTTGTGCTCTGATACCATGTAGGAATTATAAAAACATGTGTATATCAATGGATTCAATCTGATCTAACAATTTACTAAAGCTAGATACTGAATCCTTCTACAAATCAATTTCGGAAATTAAACACAATCGCCAATCACATGAAGCAAAGAAAGAATCAAATTAAACCACAAAACAAATAATTTCCTGGGGAAATCTTGCTGCTCAAAACCCCTCTATCATATATTGTATATTCCACAAGGAATCATGAAACAATTACAATGCACTCTTCTCACAATAGTCTCCTGCAATTTGCCTATCGTCTCACACTGATCCAGACAAAATCGGGCCAACAATTGGCCAATTATTAGCCTGTCTTCAGCTTGCCTTGCTCAAGAAATTCCTGATGAATGCAATCCCTATTCTTTAGGAATTTCAACCTTCCTCAACTACGCTGAGTATCATGGGCATCCTGTGGTGTTTTAACTGCATCTTGGCAACCTGCTAATATAAAAACTGATAGTCAACTTCCCTTTAACCTTTGTCTCAACTGAGTCTTCACTGGAACTAACATGCATGCAACTATTAATAGTAAAACATCAGTTGCATGGTAGATCAATGATTATGAATTAAATAATATTTAATTCACTTGATCTCTCACTAGTGCAAAAAATAGTTACAACTAGTTCAACTGACTTTAACTCACCTAACTTAGTTAACATATTACTCATGCATTAAACTCATGCACTTAACTGCAACTTGAACTCTAAAACACATATAATCACTCTGCATGCCTCACCAACCACCCTCAACTCGAATTCCATGAGCTAATTGAGTTTATCACACTCAGTTAACTATTACAAGTGATCATGATATAAGATTACATTTTATTGTCCAATTTAATTAAGGGATAATTAAATTTGACACATTTCCAATTTATCAAATAAATTGAATTTCACACTAATGTATCGCTAGGACCCATCATTACATGACCTATGGTCCCACACTAGTGTAGGTGCTATAATGTTGTTTCTGGATGCCAATTTCACTGTTTCTTGTTGCAAAATTCAAAATATATAGAAAGGAGGTTTTGTCATTTGTATCATCCAAGAATTGCTCATTTATGTAATGTAAATGAGGCTGCGCCCTTAAAGTGGCTCATTTCTAAGGTGTTGATATCTCTTTTCTTCTATTTTTTGAGCTGGTTTCATAACAATATGAGGACTACATGGGTCCAAAAATAACAATAAGGGGGCTACTGTTAGGTCCCTATATTACTAGTGTAGTCCCTTAATATTGTTAGTGTATCCCCCTTATTGTTATTGTTGTACCCCTGTAACCCCAATACTTTTATTATTGTGCCCTAAGATTATTATTGTTGGGTCGGCTAGGATTATATTGTGACCCCATGGACTCCTATATATAAAAGGAGGTTTTTTCATTTGTATCATCCAAGAATTGTTCATTTATGTAATGTAAAGGAGGTTTCCCCCTCAAAGTGTCTTATTTCTAAGGCGTTGATCTCTCTTTTCTTCTATTTTTGGAGTTGGTTTCATAACATTTGGTATCAGAGTTTTGGATTTTAGGGTTTCGCTACTCCAAACAGGTAATCGTGGCATTTTATCTATAACGTTTTTTCTACGAAGCTTCAGAAGCTGAAATTATTTTCACGTGAATCGGAAATCCTGAGGAATTTCGTGTAAAAATATCAGATCTTAGTTCGCAATATTTTTGGAGACATGATCTATGGATGTTAGGGTTTTTCTAGGCTCACAAATTTCATCTTAAAGAGGTGACCGTGGGAAAATCGTCATAACTTTCTGTATGAGCATCAGATTGGAATTATGTAAAAAGTGGCCACATGCACACGGACTATAGTTTCCTGTGTATCAATTTTATAGTTGAAGGAGGAAACAGTGACATGTGGCACTCCGTACAAGTTCGCTCTACTAAACAAGGCCATATTTAGGTCATTGTGGGAGATTGGGCATAAATTTACCTCAAAGAATCCAAATCAGGTCAGACCTGTGGCATTAGAAAGAAGATTCGGAGGGCTACTACAAGACCAAATTTAAGATATTGAAGATCCAAAATCACAGAGATAATTCAGTTTCAATATGGAGCTCCTCAAAAGCAAGAAAAATGTGTGCATTTTTTTTCCGAATTGCATAAGCCTTGTTTGAAGAATCGGTTTGAATTGATTCCAAGGGCATATTGTAGAATCGATGTCAGTATTGGGTTCTAAAATTCCCCCTAAAAAGAATTCAACACCCATTAAGCCTTCAAAAGGGTCTACTATGACTCATGAAGATGAAGAAGTGCAACATGACATATCAAAATTACACGAGCAAGTGCACCAAATTTCGCTCTCGCAAAGAGCAACAAAAAATGAAATGGAAGTTTTGAAGAAAGGCGTGGAAGCTAAGATGGATGGTTTGAAGAATGGCATGGAAGCTAATATGGATAGCATGAAAGTTGGCATGGAAGATGGCATGGAAGCTAAGATCGATGAAAAAATGGACAACATGAAGAATGATCTAAAAATAGACATGGCAGGTTTGACAGAGTTGATACAAGAAATTTTTCTGAATGGCGAAAAGATAGTAGAAGAAACGCATGAAGAGAACAAAATAAATTTTAATCATGATTTCATAAACTCTAATGTTGGATGAAAGACCCACCATATTTCAAAGATTGATATGAGGAATTTTGATGGCAAGGATCTCGTAACATGGATACTACAGATGGAGAAATATTTTGATCTCAATAATGTGAAAAACACACAAAAGGTATTCATTGCAACTTTATATTTAGAACAAAATACATTTGTATGTTATTGATGGCTTTGCTCCCGTAAAAAAATTGTGACTTGGTCTATTTTTACGGAGGAAATGATAACACATTATGAGGATACAAAGAGGAATACCTTTTTTAGCTAATTGATAAATCTCAAACAAAAGTGTTCAGTGGTGGAGCACATTGAGGACTTCCAAAAATTGAATATAAGGGTAACTGATATTCCAGAGGAACACATGATTGATGTCTTCATAGGGACTTTAAAGGATAACATCCAACATAAGGTTCACGTTTGGGAATCTGATTCATTGGAGAAGGCATTCGGGTTGGCAAGAAAAATTGAATGTAAAATAATGGCGAAAAGGAAGCCTACCACTCCCATCTATAAAGATGGAAGTGTTGCTACTCCTAGACTTCCACAACCTACAAGTTTGACACAACAACAATTGGAAGAAAAAAGAGCAAAAGGGATTTTCTATAGTTGTGATAGAAAATACAATAAAGGTAATAAGTGTGCTGAGAAGAAATTATTTTACACAGATTGTGAAGAGGAGGAAGAAAATGAACAGGAAACTTCAAAAGAAGAGGATATACACCAGGAACCGACCCTAGAAGACGAAGAAATGAGTTCGACCATATCGTGTAATGCATTGGAAGTAATTACCACTCCTTAAACTCTCAATATAGAAGGACATATCAAGAAGAAAAATTTAATAGTGTTGATTGATTCGAGTAGTACCCATAATTTATTCATTGTAAGGTAGCCAAGGAATTGAATTGTTTCCTATACCCAACACCAGCATTTCAAGTGATGGTTGCAAATGGAGGAAATATAAATTGCTCTGGAAAATTCCATAATATCAAGCTAACCATGGGGGAATATGTATTGAATAGTACAATTCTTTCCATTCCAATGGGAGGTGTTGATGTTGTACTAGGAGTAAAATGGTTACAATCTTTGGGGACGTTAGCTTTTAATTTTCAAGAAATTTTCTTGAATTTTTTTTTTTTTTTTTTTTTTAAGAAGGAAATGAAGTCAAATTACAGGGTATCGTAGGGAAGCCAGGAAAGAAAATAAGCTCTAATGTCATGACAAAGCTTCTGAAGAAAGAAAAACGAGGCGTAATTACACAATTATGATCACTATAATTTCCAACATCAAAATCATCTATTTCTCCAGATCTCCAAAAAGTCTTGGACAATCATTCCAGGGTGTTTGAAACTCCCAAAGGACTCCCACCTATTCCTAATCATGATCATGCTATTAATTTGATTCCAGGAAGTGTTCCTCCAAACATCAGGCCTTATAGATATCCTTATGTTCAAAAGAGCGAAATTGAACGTATGATTGCAGAAATGTTAGAGGCTGGTATAATTCAACCTAGTCAAAGTTCTTTCTCTGCTCTAGTAGTATTGGTGCACAAGAAGGATGGGTCATGGCGCATGTGTCTAGATTATAGGGAGCTCAATAAGCTCACTATTAAAGATAAATTTCCCATTCATGTGATTGATTAATTACATGGAGCAATTTATTTTACCAAGTTGGATCTTCATTCAGGATATCATCAAATTAGAATGAAGACTGAAGATATTCCGAAAAAAAACATTTCGAACTCATGAAGGTCATTATGAATTTTTGGTCATGCATTTTTGCCTTAGCAATGCACATTCTACATTTCAAGGGTTGATGAATTCTATTTTCAAGCCCTTCCTTATAAAATTTGTGATAGTATTTTTTGATGATATACTAATCTACAACAAGTCTTGGAAGGATCATGTTCAACATGTTTACAGGGTGCTCAAACTATTGGAGGAGAAATAATTATATGAAAAAACATCCAAATTCTTCTTTGGAGTACAAGAGGTGGAATATCTGGGTGTATCTCACGAGGGTGTTAAGGTAGACCCTAACAAAATTAAATCCATTAAGGAATAGAAAGGCCCCACAACCATAAAGTAGTTGCGAGGATTTCTCGGGTTAACAGGGTATTATCACAAGTTTGTTAAGAATTATGGGAGAATAGCATCACCTCTAACGACATTATTGAAGAAAGATAAATTTTCATGGACTCCTAAAGAAAATAAGGCCTTTGAACATCTTAAAGAGGCAATGTGCCTAACACCGGTCTTAGCTACGCCAAACTTCACAAAAACCTTTATTGTGGAATGTGATGCCTCTGAAAATGGATTTGGTGCTATTTTAATGCAAGAAGGAAGAACCATTTCTTTTGAAAGTCATCCAATAAAAGGAAAGTATTTACAGAAAGCTATTTATGAGAAGGAAATGTTAGCAATACTACATGCACTAAAGAAATGGCGACCTTACCTAATGGGAAGACACTTCAAGGTAAAAAGTGATCATGATAGTCTTGAACATTTTTTGGAACAAAGACTATCTTCAGAAGAGTAGCAAAAGTGGGTCACAAAGATGTTGGGTTATGATTTTCAAATAATCTACAAAAAAGGGAAGCTAAATGTTGTTGTAGATGCACTCTCAAGAAAGAATGAAGAGGTGGAAGCATCTCTTTGTGCCATTTCTATTATCCAACCATATTGGATAACCGAAGCATGGGACGAATGGAATAAGGATGAAGAAGTGTGGACACTCATTAAAAAGTTACAGCAAGATCCTAGTACATCTGATACATTTAGTTGGAAAAATGATTCCTTATGGTACAAATATCACTTATATCTTTTTAAGAATTCCCAACTAAAACAAAATATTATTTTGGAATTTCAGACTTCTCCTTTAGGAGGACACTCAGGATTTTTAAAAACTTACCACAGGGTGAAGAAATATTTTTTTTGGGATGGCCTTAAATCTGATATTCAAAACTTTGAGGCAGAATTTTTGGTTTTCCAGCAAAACAAAGTTGACAAAATTAAGACCCTAGGTCTTATACATCCTTTATCCATTCCAAGTCAACGTTGGGAGGATATTTCAATGGATTTTATCATAGGTTTACCTAAGTCCGAAGGCAAGAGTGTTTTCATGGTGGTAGTTGATAGAATTACCAAGTATGCTCACTTTTGTGCATTATCTCATCTATTTAAAGCAAGTAAAATTTCTAATACATCTATGGAAACAATTAAAAAGATACATGGAAACCCAAAGGTTATTGTAAGCGGCAGAGATCCCATTTTTACTGGAAATTTTTGGATGGAATTATTTTCTTGTTTGGGTACTCAACTAGCTCATAGCTCATCTTATCATCCTCAATCCGATGGTCAAACTGAGATAGTGAATAAATGTTTGGAAGGATATCTTTGTTGTTTTGTATATGACAAACAAACACAATGGGTCAAGTGGTTACCTCTCGCTGAATTGTGGTATTACACTTCCTTCCATACTGTAGCAAAAATGACCCCATTTATGGCACTTTATGGAAATCATCCACCATCCATCACATCATATTTAAGATAAAATTCTAAGGTTCAAGCAGTGGAAGATCACATCGAGCATCAACAAGAAGTTCTCCAACTCTTAAAGGATAACCTAAATTTAGCACAAAATCGAATGAAACAACAGGAAGATCAACATCGTAGCGAGAGAAGTTTTGATGTAGGAAATTGGGTATTTTTACAGCTACAACGATACAAAAAAATGTCCCTCAAACAAGCTAGGAAGGATAATAAATTATAGCCAAAGTACTATGGTCCTTACAAGGTGTTGCAAAATATTGGTACTATGGCATACAAATTGGAGCTTCCTGCTTCTTCTCAAGTGCACCCAGTTTTCCATGTTTCATGCTTAAAGAAGGTTATAGGTGAAAAACTTCAAGTTCAAACAATATTGCCAAAAATTGATGAGGAAGGAAAAATCATATTGGAACCTGAAGCAGTCATGGAAACAAGAACTCGACAACTACGAAATTGATCAATTTCAGAGTATCTCATCAAGTGGAAGAACTTACCCACTGAAGATTCTACATGGAAGGATAATAATTTTATACAGAAGCACCTAGAGCTACTCAAGTGTTGAGGACAAAAATTTTTTGAAGGAGAGAGGAATGTTAGGTCCCTATATTACTAGTATAGTCCCTTATTATTGTTAGTGTAACCCCCTTATTGTTATTGTTGTACCCCTGTAACCCCAATATTGTTATTATTGTGCCCTAAGATTATTATTGTTAAGTCGGCTAGGATTATATTGTGACCCCATTGACTCGTATATATAAAAGGAGGTTTTTTCATTTTTATCATCCAAGAATTTTTCATTTATGTAATGTAAAGGAGGTTTCCCCCTTAAAGTGGCTTATTTCTAAGGCGTTGATCTCTCTTTTCTTCTATTTTTGGAGCTGGTTTCATAAGAGCTACACTAACAATACAAATTAGGGGATACACTAACATGCCCCTATCCTTAAAAAAAGTGTTGTCCTCAATGGTTGAGTAGTTATGGAGGCTTATGTATAAAATTATCATCCTCCCATGATGAATCTTCAGCGGGCAAGTTCTTCCACTTCAAGAGGTACTCTGAAATTGATTGATTTCGTAGCTGTCGAGTTCTTGTTTCTGTGACTGCATTAGGTTCCAATATGATTTTTCCTTCCTCATCAAGTTTTGAAAATATTGTTTGAACTGGGAGCTTGTCACTTATAACTTTATTTAAGCATGAAACATGGAAAACTAGGTGCTTGGAGAAGATCTTTGAAAGCTCCAATTTGTATGCCATAGTACCAATATTTTGTAACACCTTGTAAGGACCATAATACTTTGGTGAAAATTTATTATCCTTCTTATCCTGCTTGAGGGACATTTGTTGGTATGGTTGTAGCCTTAAAAATACCCAGTTGCCTACATCAAAACTTCTTTCGTTGCGATGTTGATCTACCTGTTGTTTTATTTGATTCTGCGCCAAAGTGGGGTTATCCTTTGAGAGTTAGAGAACTTGTTGTTGATGCTGGATGTGATATTCCATTGTGAACCTTAGAATTTTATCTTAAATATGATGTGATGGACAATGGATGATATCCATAAAGTGCCATAAATGGGGTCATTTTTGCTGCAGTATGGAAGGAAGTGTTATACCACCATTCGGCCAAAGGTAACCACTTGACCCATTGTGTTTGTTTATTAGATACAAAGCAAAAAAAATATCCTTCCTAACATTTGTTCACTATCTCAATTTTCCCATCAGATTGAGGATGATAAGATGATCTATGAGCTAATTGAGTACCTAGACAAAAAAATAATTATGTCCAAAAATTTCCAGTGAAAATGGGATCGCTGTCACTTAAAATAATCTTTGGGTTTCCATGTAGATTTTGAATTGTTTCCATAAATGCAATATCAATTGTACTAGCTTTAAATGGATGCGATGATGCACAAAAGTGTGCATACTTGGTAAGTCTATCAACTACCACCATGATGGCACTATTTCCTTTAGAATTGGGTAAATCTATGATAAAATCGATTGAAACCTCCTCCCAACATTGAATTGGAATGGAAAAAGCTTGTAACAGATCCGGGGTCTTAATTGTCTTAACTTTATTTTGTTGTTAAACCAAACACTCCGCCACAAACTTTTGAATATCATATTTAAGGTCATCCCAAAAAAATCCTTCTTAACCCTTTGGTAAGTTTTTAAAAATATCAAGTGCCCTCCTAAGGGAGAGGTATGCAATTCCAAAAGAATCTTTTTTTTTTGATTTGGGAATTCTTGAAAAGATATAATTGATCTTTGTACCATAATGAATAATTTTTCAAGCTAATTGTATCGGATGTACTGGGATATTGCTGCAAATTTTGAATGAGTGCCCACACTTCCTAATAATTCTTCCATTCATCCCTTGCTTCGGTTATCCAATCTGGTTGGATAATAGAATTACACAAAGTAATGCTTCCACATCCTCATCCTTTCTTGAGAGTGCATCTGCAACAAAATTTTGCTTCCCTTTTTTGTAGATGATTTCAAAGTCATAAACCAACATCTTTGTGACCCATTTTTGTTGCTCTTCTGAAGATAATATTTGTTCTGAAAAGTATTTAAGAATATCATGAATTTTTTTACCTTGAAGCGTCTTCCCATTAGGTAAAGTCTCCATTTCTTAAGTGCATGTAGTATTGCCAACATTTCCTTCTGATAAATAGGTTTTTGTAAATACTTTCCTTTGATTGGGCGACTTTCAAAAGCAATAGGTATTCCTTCTTGCATTAAAACAACACTAATTCCATTTCCCGAGGCATCACATTCCACAATAAAGGTTTTTGTGAAGTCTGGCGTAGCTAAGACCGGTGCTTGCACATTGCCTCTTTAAGATGTTCAAGGCCTTATTTGCTTATGGAGTCCAAGAAAATGCATCTTTCTCCAGTAATGTTGTTAAAGGTGTTGCTATTCTCCCATAATTATTAATAAAATTGTGATAGTACCCTGTCAACCTGAGAAATCCTTGCAGATGCTTTATGTTTGTGGGGATTTTCCATTCCTTAATGGCTTTAATTTTGATAGGGTCTACCTTAACACCATCATGAGATACAATATGAACTCGATATTCCACCTCCTATACTCCAAAGAAAAATTTGGAGGTTTTTTCATATAATTGTTTCTCCTCTAATAGTCTGAGCACCCTGTCAATGTGTTGAACATGATCCTTCCAAGACTTGTTGTAGATTAGTATATCATCAAAAAATACTAACACAAATTTTCTAAGGAAGGGTTTGAAAATGGAATTCATCAAACCTTGAAATGTAAAAGGTGCATTGGTAAGGTCAAAAGGAATGACCAAAAATTCATAATGACCCTCATGAGTTTTAAATGATTTTTTTAGAATGTCTCCAGTCTTTATTCTTATTTGATGATATCCTGAATGAGTATCCAACTTGGTGAAGTAAATTTCTCCATGTAATTCATCCAATAATTTGTCAATGACAAGAATGGGAAATTTATCTTTAATAGTGAGCTTGTTGAGCTCCCTATAATCGGGACACATGTGCCATGATTAATCCTTCTTGTGCACCGATACCACTGGAGTAGACAAATAACTTTGACTAGGTTGAATTATACCGGCCTCTAGCATTTCTGCAACCATACGTTCCATCTCACTCTTTTTTGGATAAGGATATCTGTAAGGCCCGATGTTTGGAGGAACACTTCCTAGAATCAAATGAATAACATGATCATGATCACGAATAGTTGGGAGGCCTTTTTGAGTCTCAAACACCTTGGAATGATTGTCCAAGAATTTTTGGAGATATGGAGAAATAGATGATTTCGATGTTTGAACGTGTAGCGAGCATAATTGTGCAATTACACCTTGTTGTTATTTCTTCAGAAGCTTTGTCATGAAATTAGAGCTGATTATCTTTCATTTTTTCCCTGTGATACCCCATAATTCAACTTCCTTTCCTTCCAAAAAAAATTTCAAGAAACGTTCTTGAAAATTAAAAGCTATAGTCCCCAAAAATTGTAACCATTGGACTCTTAGTACAACATCAACACCACCCATTGGAATAGAAAGCATTGGACTATTCAATACATATTCCCCTAAAGTTAGCTGGATATTATGGAACTTTCTAGAGAAATTTATAGTTCCTCCATTTTCAACCATCACTTGATACTCTGGTGCTGGATATAGGAAGAAATTCAATTCCTTGGATATCTTACAACGAATAAAATTATGGGTACTACCCAAATCAATCAACACTATTACCTTTTTTTTTTCTTGATATATCCTTCTATATTGAGAGTTTTAGGAGTGGTAATTCCTACCAATGCATTACAAGATATGGTTGGATTAATTTCTTCCTTCTTTGGGGTTGGTTCCTGTTGTATATCCTCCTCTTTTGATGTTTTTTTTTTTCTTACTCCTTTTTACAATATATGTAAAATAATTTCTTCTCGGCACACTTATGACCTTTAGTGTATTTGATATCACAACTATAACAAATAAATTTTGCTCTTTTTTCCTCCAATTTTTGTGGTGTCAACCTTGTAGGTTGTGGAAGGCTAGAAGGAGCAACATTTCCATATTTATAGTTGTGATTGGTAGAATTCCTTATTGCCATAATTTTGCTTTAAATTTTTCTTGCCACCCTGAATGCCTTCTCCAATGAATCAGGTTCCCAAAGGTGAAAATCATGTTGGATGTTGTACTTTAAAGTCCATATGAATACATCAATCCTATGATCCTCTGGAATATATGCTACCCTGATATTCAATTTTTTGAAGTCCTCAATGTGCTCTGCCATTGTACCCTTTTGTTTGAGATTTATCAATTGGTCAAAGAAGGTGTTTCTCTTTGCATCCTCATAATGTGCTATCATTTCCTTCGTAAAAATTGACCAAGTGACAAATGGTTTACGAGAACAAAGCCATCGATACCATATAAAATGATTGGGTTCTAAATGTTGAGTCTCAAAAGTGTTCTCCATATTCATACATATTTCCATTATGTCATTACCATTCAGCTCTCATTTCATAACTATCTGACCTAAAACCCTACATCAAGTAACCATTTTCATAAATATATGGGTTAGGATCCTTGTCTTCCAAAGTTATTTATTTTATGTGTTTAAAGTCAATTTATGATTAGAAACTAGAAAATTAACATAGTTTCATATATCTATATATGTGTTATGAGTTTTGTGACATGTGTAGGTCAAAAGGAAGCTTTTAAAAGACCTTTATGTGGCCTCCCAAAACCAAATTCGAATTTGAGTGGAGAATATCATGGGATCATGAGGACATGTGTGTCATTTCCTTTTTGTATTGAAACTCTAAGAAAATATGTGTCTCATTTCTTATTTGTATTGAAACTCTAAAAAGACATGTGTCTTATCATTTCCTATTTTGATTGTAACTCTAGAGATAGAGGGAGAGATTCAAGGACTCTCATTAATGAGATAACTTCTCATATTTTTGTATAAAAAGGGGAAGCTTTTTCCTATCAAGAGTAGTGAAAAATAGGAGAAGAAGAGAAAGGATTAGAGATTTTTTGTAACAAAGCTTAAGATGGAATGGGATGTAGATTTGTGAGTTTATCAATAAAGAAGTTCAGTTCTTTGATGCTATTTTGATTACAACTTTAAGGAGCTGAATAATTTCACCAAATTGGTAGCAGAGGGCCCTTGGTATTCGAGGAGGTTTTACATGTTTTCTAGATAAGTCATTTTCAATTCTGTTTTGTCATATTTCCTTACTTAGACTGCTTTCTGAAATCATAGCTTTTAGCATTATGTTTCATGTCATTTACTTAGATAAAATATCCTCATGATATTGCAGTTACTCTCTTTCTCAAGCTCTTCCAATACATCTCTATTAAATGAATGGGATTCAATTGTGATATTCTGAATTATTAGCATTTAATTTTCTGTTATTTAGTTAAAAAGAAGATCCTCGTTATATTGCAGTTAGTCTCTTTCAAAATCTTTTCCAATAAACCTCTAATTCATGAATGAGACTAAGTTGTAATATTGTGAGTTATTGATTGTTTTGCTTCATAGAAGAGCCTTATCACATTATGATTAATCTCTTTCAAAAGCTCTTCCAATAAACCTCTAACTCATGAATGAGATTTAGTTGTAATGTTATAAGTTGTTTCAACATTTCATAGGAGATCCTTACTACATTATAGTAATCTTTTTCTCAAGCTCTTCCAATAAACTTCTATAAAATGAATGAGATTTCACTATAATGTTTTAAGTTACTGTTTGTTTCAGCGTTTCCTTTTATGTTTTAGGAGATCCTCATTGCATTAGAATTAATATTTTTCACAAGCTCTTCCAACAAATCTCTAACTAAATGAATTAGATTAAGTTATAGTGTTTTGAGTTACTTTTCATTTCATGAATGTTTATTCAAAAGCTGTAATATCCATGGATTAGGACTCTCTTTTTTCATCATTTTCTAGTTAGGAACATAACTTGCAAATAAACTCTGTTTTAATTCATTTATTAACATTTCATTTTCTCCCTTTTGAAATAGATCTAACTTCATATTTTTATCATAGAGTAGCATACTAAGAATCAAACATAAAAACCCCAAAACATCAATAAAACACTAAAAACAACGAAGTAAGAAAAAGGGATACTTAGGCACATATAGTGCATCACACTTCATCAGTTTACTATCCTTGGTCAATAATTTATGTTAGAAATTTAGGACACTAAATTGACTAAACACTAAATATAAAGTTGTAATGCGTACCTTTTATGAGTGTTTCACATCACGGAGATCAAAATATTACTTCATTTCTAGTTTCCATGTTACTAGATACTTGCCATTAAACTTCCTCATATCGATATTTGGAATGTGGTGGTTCTAAAACCCAACATTGGAGTTTCTAAAATCACAATTCATATTCCTTTATCCTCATCATGATTTTCATGGATTACCTTGTCACCACCAGGAAGCCTTTCTGCAACAAGCTTGTCAAACCTTCCATGTTATATTTTAAACCATCCTTGTCCCCTTTTAATGCATCCTTAAAATATTCCATTTTTTTCTTCTATTCCATCTATCTTAGCTTCCATTTCATTTTTGGTTACTTTATGCGAGAGCGAAATTTGTTCACTTGGTCTGGTAATTTTGATATATCATGTTGCAATTATTCCTCTTCATGTGTCATAGTAGAGATTTCTGAGGGGTTAATGGATGTGGAATTATTTTTTGAAGGAATTTTAGAACCCAATACTAATATCTATTCTTCAATATGCCCTTGGAATCACTTAAAACTATTTTTTCAAGCAAATGTTACGCAATTAAAAAACAAATACACATCTTTTTCTTGCTTTTGAGGAGATCGATATTGAACCTGATGTATCTATGTGATTTAAGATCCCCAAGATTTTAACTTTGGTTATGTAGTATCCCTCTGAGTCTTCTTTCCAATGCGATAGGATAAACCCAATTTGGATTCTTCAAGGTAAAGTTATGCTTGATCTCGCACGATGACCTGATTATAGACTGGTTTAGTAGAGCGAGCGCATACGGAGTGCCACGAGTCATTGTTTCAACCTTCATCCCTAAAATTGATACATGAAAAATTGAAGTCTGTTCAATTTCTATCACTTTTTATAGAATTCAAATCCGATGCCTGAAACGAAGGTTATGATGATTTTCCCTCTATCGCCTGTTTGAGATTAAATTCTATAGCATGTAAAAATCCCTAAATTCTTCAGATCATATATCCGAAAATATAGAGAACCAAGATATGAAATTCATATACGATATTCACCAGTATTTCAAATCTACATGGTTTCAATTTAAGCTTTTGAAGCTTTGTAGAAAAAAATTTATAGCAAAAATTCCAAGATGACCTGTTTCAAGAAGCAAAACACTATAATCCAATGCTATGATACCAAATGTTATGCAACCAACTCACAAAATAGAAGAAAATATAGATCAAAGACTTATAAATAAACCTCTTTGAGGGGGAAAAATCCTTTACATTACATAAATTATCAATTCTTGGATGATTCAAATGAAAAAACCTCCTTTCTATATATAGGGTTCTAATGGGTCACAATATAATGAAAACCAACATAACAATAATAATGTAAGGGCACAACAATAACAATACTAGGCTTATATGGGGCACAATAATAACTATATGGTTAATATATGGGTACACTAATAACAATATGGGGGCTACACTAACAATAAAAACAAGGAAATATATTAGTCTTATAGGGACCTAACATTTGAAGGATGAAAATCCCATCGATTTAACTTTAAAGATCGAAACCATCATGAATGACATTGGAGTGAAGATAGAACTTCTTGCCCCAACTTTCATTAAGGCCCTCTACACTACATAATCTCACTATCTTGAGTCCCTGCAAACTAGTGGCCAAATGAAGTCATGACATTTGACTTTCTAGTGGAGAAAATTACAAAACATGAGAAAGCCTTTGGAAAGAAGAAGAAGATAACTCAAACCATTGAAGAGAGAGTGTGATTTAATCATAAATGGAAGAATTAATCACATGGTCCTTCTAGAGGAGAAATCAACAAAAGATGACATAAAGAAAAACTGTATATGTAGGGGATGGACACAACCAAGGGGAGAGAACCAAATATTCATTGTATTCATTACAATGAAAATGGACAAATGCATCAACATGAAAAATCCATTGGGAGGAGATAAAAGACAAACAATATTAGAAAGAATACATAGGTAGTGATTCTAACAAAAGATAAAGCACCTAAATTTTTTCACTGCATTACTTCCCATTGCAATAGTATAGTAACTAAATATTTGTTTCATACTTCATTTGTTTCTTGGAGAGATTCCTAGCTGCTTGACATACGTGCAGGATGTCACATGGCCTTCCATAGATACTTATTTTAATATTTTAGTGACATATAGATGTCATAATGTATTTTGAAAATAAATCAAGTCTCAAACCTTTGGGAATTAGGCTTAAATGCCTATATTCCCTAATTTTTTCTACATGGTGTACTCAATCTTCAAAGTTATGAAGAAATTTGTTTTCCCTTGTGCACAATTGACAAAAATTCCACTCCATTCACATTTATTATGGAAAAGTAGAAATAATGAAGGATTACAACAATGTGGTTGTCATGACAAGGTGGAGGATGAAATACTACAAAAGCTAAAATGGATATTTTCTCATGCACAAAATTATGCATATCTTTCTCATCACGATGAAGGTACATTACCATCTAGCCTTCTATGACATGCTAGATTTGGACATATAAATTATAATAACCTTTTTTCATTGAAAAATAATGATGTTTTTGGATGTGGCCCACTATTCCTAGGCAATGTGATGCTTATGTCCTTGGAAAACATAGTAAACAACCCTTCCTCGATTTCTCTTCTAGAGCATGTAGAAAACATGCACCAATACATTATGATTTATGTGCCCCCATGCCTATTCTGTCTATTGATGAAAATAAATATATGATAAATTTTATGATGATTAAATGAAGATGTGGGTGCACTTGTTGAAAGATAAATGTTAATCTTTTGAAACTTTTAAATATTTTCGTGTATGGATTCAAAGTGAAGCACAATCAAATATTGGATCTAATTTTATTGATAATGGAAGAAAATATACATATAATGAATTTTAAAACTATATTTCCCAACATGGAATTCAACATCAAACCATAGTCCCATATAATCCCCAATGAAATGGTGCAGTTGAAATAATGAATATGGTTAATTCCATGATGTTTTTGAAAAATGTAAAGTATATGTTTTGGGTTGATGCAATTATATGTGTAGTATATGTGAAATTAAATTGTGCATCTCACACTTTTAAGAATATTACTCCTTATGAGATGTGGAGTGGTTGTATTCCTTCGATGCAGGATCTCAAGGTCTTTGGTTCCACATGTTATGCCTTGATATGTAAGGAGCAAAGAAAAAAGCTTGATGCAAGGAGTTGGAAGTGTGTCTTCTTGGGGTAATCAAATACCACCAATAAATATAGTGTTTATGATGAGGTAAGCAAGAAGTTTATTCTTTCCAAAGATGTAATTTTTCTTGAATCTTCCAAGAATGACAACATTGTTAAGCAACAACTTGATTCGCTAGATAGATTCATTTATGTAAAGACATATCATGAATTTGATGATGATATCCACATCTTGAGGGGGGATCCTTATCTTGGATCAATCTTTGGAATCTCCTTTTGAAGCACAATCTTCCCCTCATGCATTTCTGACCACTTCATCAAATCATAAAAGATCATTTGAATAATGTGATTGAGACAATTGAAAGGACGAATATTGATGCAACACCATCTCTAAAAGGTCCACCAAAATGGATTATCAAAACACTTGAAAATGTTCATCCTAAGGAGGTCAAAAATATAGTGATCAAAGGTTCCACCACACCAAATCAAGGTGGTGTACATAATTCTAATCTAGGTGATTTATGATGATATGGATGTTTCATATGATTGTGAATTGAATTTATATACTACTTTTGAACCATCTTCCTTTGAAGAAGTTGCCTCTCATGATGAGTGGAAAGAATAAATGTAGATGTAGTATGCTGCCATCATCAAGAATGGGGCATAGAAGTTGGTGGACCATTCATTTGGAACCAAACTAATTGGTAGCAAGTTGGTCTCCAAGAACAAGTACAAATCAGATGGCTCGCCTGACAAGCACAAAGCAAGGATCATGGCAAAATAACTTGCACAAAAAAGGCTTTGATTATTAAAATAATTTTTCTCCCATAGAAAAATGGGTCACCATTTGCACTATCTTTTCCTTAGAAAAATAGAATGGATGGAAATTCATCAAATGTATGTGAATACCACCTTCTTGAATGGAGACTCTAAAGAGAAAGTCTTCATGTCTCAACTAGAAGGTTTTCTTGTAAAGGGATGGGAAAAAAAAGTAATCAAACTCATTAAATCCTTATATGGTTTGAAACAATCCTTGCTAGCTTGGTATAAAAAGTTAATTGAGCATCTTGTCAAATTGATTCTCAAACACTTTTATCTTTATGATGCAATTTTATTTTTCAATAAATATGGAAAAACTATTGCATATGATGCATTGTATGTATATGATCTGATAATGACAAGGAATAATGAAAGCTATGTTGCATCCATAAAGAAAGAGCTGAAGAAGGGATTTGAGGTGATATATTTGGGACATATTCAATACTACTTGGGCATTGAAGTGACTCAACATCCAAAGTACATATTCATATCCCAAAATAAGTACATTGGATAACTATTGAATAGGTTTGGCATGGTTGAATGTAACCATATTTATGCTCCAATAGAACAAAATTTGAAGATCACATCAAAATAAGGGAATGAACTTGAGGATTCAACCAAGTACATACAACTTATGGGAAGGATTATCTACCTTACCACCACCATACAAACATTCCATTTGTTGTTGGAATTATTTCCGGGTTCATGCTAAAACCTTGTGAAGGACATTGGTTTATTGTAAAAAGAGTTTCAAAATACTTGAAGGGAACTCAAGACTTTGGACTCGAAGTATTCCAAAGTGGATGAATTCAACTTGATTGGATATTCTAATATATACTTTGATGGGGATAATAAATTGCACTATTGATTTCAATCTATTCCATTAGTCTTGTATTAGTAAATGTCTCCTAGAGATCACACAAACAATTAGTTCCAACATATTCCATAAAAAAGGTAGAATATGCGGCAGTTGAAAAATCAACAAAGGAAATTGTGTGGCTCAGGAAAATACTAGAATATTTCTAGGGGAAACACGTCAATTCTAATCCTCTTAAGGTTGACAATACTTTTATAATCAAGTTGGAAAATAATCCTAGACTCCATGATTGAACTAAACACATCAATACAAAGTATCATTTGATTCGATATCATGTATGGGCTGAGACTATTCATTTGAGACATTGTTCCACAAATGACCGAATTGCAAACATCTTCACCAAGGCAATTATAAGATAAAAGTTTGAAAAGTTTAGAATGATGCTTGGGCCCAAAAACACCCCTTCGGTTTAAGTGGGGGAATGTTGGACATATAATAATTTGGGATTTTTGAGTCATTGTAAATAATTTCACTACAAGGAAAATACATTGTAGCAAAGGTTTTTGTAGAAGCCCTTATAAAAATAGCCCAAAAATCCATATGTAGCAGAGGTGGCCAGGCGGATGTTTTAGCAGATGTTTTTTGGATGGTGTGTATACGATATAAAAACGCATCGGTTCTTTACTATCCATAAAATCATCGGTGCTACATATAACATGGTGCACCGTGGAAATTTTTTTTTATATATAAAAAACAAAAATTATTCTCTAAATAACACAACGCATCGGTTCCCTTAATGTAGTAAAATGTCACAGTGCATACCACTAAGTAGCACCGCTATATTTTTTAAATTAAAAAAAATGCAGTGCTATTTTCCAATTATGCACTAGTGCAGTAAAGATACTAAAACAACGTAGGGAACATACGAAAGAGCACCGCTAGGATTTTTTTAAATTTTAAAAATAGAGTGGTGCTATAGTCAGACTACCTGTATTAGAATGCCACGGGGCATCTTAAGAAAAGCAGTGTGATAATTTTTTTAATTTTAAAAAAGGCGGTGCTCTTGGATAAATTCCGCACTAGTGTGGTTAGAGTAACGCACCAGAGGAGGGTTAAATAAAAAAAACCCTCCCAACTATAAATTTCATTTTTACCATCTATAGTGCTGGAGACTATGAAGCATTGGTGCCACTATTGCCTCATGTAAGTGCTCTGATGTTATTTATTATCTTTCTCACCATCCTTCAGTACTGTGCTCACTACATGACTTTCTAATTTTTTCAAACCGTGCTAAATTTTTTTTTTCTCCATTACGTGTCCACAATGCCTCCTCAACAACCAAATGTATAGGAAATGTCTATTTTTCTATCTAATTTATTTTTTTAGCTAGTTAGAATTGAAAATTAGGTTAATTTTTCCGTAGTTTTTGAAAAAAAAACTATCCCTACTCGGTGGATTCAATATATTCGGCTTGCACCGATAGCGGTGCACCCTGTAAATTTACATGGTACACCACATTTTGGTGCGTGAACATAATGCATCATGATTGTTGTGGTGTGTTTCGTAAATAAAAATTCATAGGGAATACCATAAATTGTACGTCATTGCATTACTTTCGATACATTTATATTTACCAAACACAAAAAAAAAAAATAATATTTAAAAATATAGTTATAGATCGGTGTGTTCGATAACCTGAACGTTTTGTGCCAGTGCGAAAATGCTATACATGCACATGTAATATTTCCAATTTTTCACAAAATAATTGGAATATTAGAGTTCTTAATTTTCTTAATTAATTAAGTAAATAAAAGGGTCGAGGAACCCATAATCCTCAAAGATGAATAAGATCCACTTTTTGGTGTGTGAATGTGGATTAATTAAACATAGATCTACATAATGGAGTAGTGGAGCAGCTACTAATGTGAATGGAGTGGAGATCATGTCTCATTAATGAGATAGATCATGGAGGTTGAAGCAGTCAACTGAGATAATGGAGAGAATCTAATGTAAGATCATAAAGCATTCATGATGAAATGATGGAGGAAGTAGTGCATTTAATGCACACATGATGGAGAGGGTGCACATTGCATGTAGACATGATGGAGGACTTGGAGAGACAGTGCAGTCAACCATGGAGGATTATGTCCACATGAAAAACACAGTTTATAGGTGGGACAGGGCTTGGGAAGGCTCACTTTGTATATAAGGAAGATGAAGGAAACATTGGAGGCAGGATTTAGTTTTATGATTTGTGATTTGTTTAGATCTGGAGTTGTCTTTTGACATTCCATGCACTCTTATGCTGTTTATCTAAGAATGCAGTGCTGTTTAGCACAGGGTGTTCTCGAGCGGGAATCCAACCCTTACCCACGGGGGACTTGTGTGCCTACTCTGGGAAGGTATTCTGAGCTTCCATTTCATCATCAGGCATTGGTTCCATAGTGTTCCAACTCTATGTAGAACATCCATATTTAGAAATTGCATTATTTCTGAAGATCAGTTTGGGAGGAGGAGGTTGTCTCCAGTATTCCAGTTGGAGAATCGGTGAAGGATTATTCTTGTCACCTTGAGCTTCAAGATAAGTATTCCTGGAGTCTCATTTCAGATATGGCATCAGACCAAACACTATTGACCTCCTATCAGTAGCAATCCCATCAAGGATTGCGCAGTCCATCATTTTAGATTCAGAGGAGGAAGGAAGTTTCTAGCACTTCAGCTAGGAATCCTATGAGGGATCATCCCCTCACCTTGCCATCACTGTTTCCATCATCCTAGAGCTTATTGCAGCATATTTCAGCAGGAATTGAGTCTCTCTCTCTTGTACAACACAGTTTATCAAGCTGTTGTGTTTGTAGCAGCTGCATCTTGAAGGAGGAGGCAAAAGGGACAAGATCTCAAGCTTCTAGCTTGGAGATCTAAAGAAGGGATCAACCCTTCAAGCTTAGATATATTTGTGTAACATATTTCAGCCCTCTTTGGATTAGATCTAGCTTCATATTTGCATAACCCAGCAGACTAGGGATTAAACACCAAGAGGGTAAATTTCCAATCTCATAGATATGGAATTTCCTTTTTGGGTTATCTTGGGTTGCCATCATAGAGCCCAGATATAGAATCTTGGCATCATCAGAGCTCCTAAGCTCCATATATCTACATTTTGATTTCAGTCAGCAGTCACATGTTCATTATCTACTGAAGGGACAAAGCAGTATTTCTTCCTGCAACTCTCTAGTTATGCAATGCTTGCTATAGCATGCTTTCAAGGTCACTCTAGGCCATCTCTTTGGCTAGAGTACCTCATATTTTTCTCACAGTTGTAATTGAATCATATCCACATAATAAAATGGCTCATCTATTTTTTGTATATCTGTGTTGATCATGTTTATACATGTACATTTTCTGTGTTTCAAATATTGTGTTTGTGTATCAATGCATTATTCGATTTTGGGATATTACTATGGTATCGGAGCATGATCTTTGGCTCAACTTGTGGACATTATTGACAACATATGAAAAGAAGATAGTAGAGATATACTATAATGTAGGGATTAAGTTTTTCCTCAAATTTCTTCAGAGCTATGAAGGATCTCTCCAAAGAGATCAATGAAACAAGAAGAGAAAGGCAAAGAGAAACCTAAAGAGGGTTTCAGGATGAAGAAGGTCCCAGTACTTCTTATCAGCAAAGAAGACCAGAGAATCATAGATCTCCTCATAGATCTACTATGCCCACTTTCTTTGAAGAAGGTGAATGGTATAGAAATAAAGAAATAAGAGAACCCAAGATTCATGAGACTCTCAGTCTATATCTTGAAGAGTACAAGGCACAATCTATAGCATTCAAGGAGAATCTAACTCTCCAAAAATTCTTCAAACTCGAAGAAGAAATAATATCCTATAGCAATAATAGAAGGAAGAGGCACAATAGATTCTATTTTCCTACACATGATGGATCTTCTTCAAGCACTATTAAGGCTTGGAGGAAATATTTAGATGCATTTTTTAGGCTACATCTTGTAGCTGAAAAGGAGTCTGTTCAGATTACAACACTTCATCTTCATGATGAAGCCAATGATTGGTGGTTTGGTCACATGGAACATGCAAATGTGACTGAATATTCAGATTTCTTTCACAAGTTGAGAAAGAAGTTTGATGTGAGAAAACCAGAGATGTGTCCCAAAGAGACATTTCCTAAGGAAGAAAAGAAGGATGTCATTCTTTTTACTCTGGACAGAGAGTCACTACATTCACCACCAGCTGCAGAAGTACTTGTATCCAGAGGAGAGACACTTGCATCTTTGCAAGATAGTCTAAATCTCTTAACACATAGAGTCCCATGCATGATTCATGAGATTCATGATGAGGAGGAGAGAGATACCAGCGCTGGTACACTTGTAGAAGTGCAACCATCATTCTTACCAGCAGTTGGAGAGATCATTGCACCGAAAGAGGAAACTCTTGTGATATTGCAAGATGTTTCTGAGTATTAGTTGATCCAAGCTATGCATCCACTTTCATCTCATATTGTTTCAGTACCTCTTATTGAAACCTATGGAGACATGCCATCAGGGCTAATGCATGACCAAGCGTTAGAACAACATGTTGATTTGGAGCAGCATCATATCACTGCGCAGAGGACCCTTGATCTAATCAAGGAAGAGATGAAGAACCATCCTAGTTTGTCATTGATGAACTAGATTCAACCCTTTGAGTTGAAGTGTATAGTTTCAGGAGATCGGATGAGTATGATCCTATGTACAATGGATGGCTACGAGTTCAACATTGTGCCTTGCTTTGAGACATCACATGTTTTATCTTACAGATCTACAACGCTGTTAATAAGCAGCAATGAGAAGAAGAGGACCCATTCCTTATGAGAGAAATCAAATGGCAGCTTCATTCATGAAGCAATGCAGAAGAATATGGTAGATGGTAGACATCTTGAGATGGGAAATCTTTTACCCTTTCAAGATGACTCTTTCTCAATGAGCATCTCACAGCTCATAGAGAAACCTCTACCTGCAGTAGATCCAGAACCTTATTGGTTTTGGAGGCCATTGATGAGAAGAATATCTCATGGAGAGGTCTCATTGGAGGGTCACTTCAACATTTCATGGAGTGCAAAGTTCTTCATCGGTTTGAGGTGGATGGTATTCTACAAAGGGAGGATACCTTGTTTATGAAAAACATCATTCATCATCCACATTAGGATGAGTGGGCGGGGATGATAAGAAAGGGGTTGCATGGCCACTTGAAAATATATGACATGGGCCAGCAAGAAGCTTGGTTATGCTGGTTTCTCTTGGGTGAGTTTGGTTACTACCCAAAGGATCCTATCTCTTTGATCCATGCCTTGAATAACACTCATGTAATGAAGAAGGAGGCATGGCTGCACTGGCTACTCTTGGGTGAGTATTGTTACCACCCAATAGATCATATTTCTTTGACTCATGCATTGTGTATCAATGATAGAATGCAGCAAAAGAAGGCATGTTAACTTTGGTTGTCCTTGAGAGAGTTTGGCCATCATATGACATCTCCTATGTCTATGTGTTTTATATTGTGTAAAACTTGGTACTCTCATGATGTGTAATAATGGTGTTTTCTTGTATTGGGATGATGTGACATTTCAGATGTCTATCAGTATGTTTTTACTCCATGACGCACATGAGGAGGAGAAAAGGAAGCAAGATCTCTTGTTTCTTTGGTTTCTTTTGGGGGAGTTTGGCTTGTACATATTGCATGGTTAGATGGGGGATGGCAGCAAGAGGCCTTACTCCAGTGGTTACTATTGGGAGAATATGGTTTGACATCTTTGTCTACCCATATGTATCTATTTCTTCTTTTGCATAATGTTGGAATGATGCTTGGATCCAACAAGGCCAACAGGGCTAAAGATGAGGGCATGCCAATGCTCAATATACTTCATGAAACATGGGATGAAGAAATGATTTGTGAGATGGGACTTTTTATTTGTGGGAAGAACCACTTTATTTTATGTATCTCGTGTATTGATGATGATGTTAAACAACATATGGTTGTCACTTGGTACTTCTTGGAGAAGGAGGGACATCTAACCACACAGTTGGAAGTCACACTATGCATTCTTGAGAGACAACTTTGGAACCAAACATGCATAACACATTGTAGCAGATGGAGGAGGCCTTCCTTATGTGGATGCCATTTGGAGGGGAATAGATGGCTTTGAATCTACTTTTTTAGTTGCTTGAGGACAAGCAAAATTTTTCCAGGGAGGACTGTAATATTCCCAATTTTTCACAAAATAATTGGAATATTAGAGTTCTTAATTTTCTTAATTAATTAAGTAAATAAAAGGGTGGAGGGACCCATAATACTCAAAGATGAATAAGATCCACTTTTTGGTGTGTGAATGTGGATTAATTAAACATAGATATACATAATGGAGTAGTGGAGGAGCTACTAATGTGAATGGAGTGGAGATCATGTCTCATTAATGAGATAGATCATGGAGATTGAAGCAGTCAACTGAGATCATAGAGGGAATCTAATGTAAGATCATAGAGAATTCATGATGAAGTGATGGAGGAAGTAGTGCATTTAATGCACAGATGATGGAGAGGGTGCACATTGCATGTAGACATGATGGAGGACTTGGAGAGACAGCGCAATCAACCATGGAGGATTATGTCCAAATGAACAACGTAGTTTAGAGGTGGGCTAGGGCTTGGGAAGGCTCACTTTATATATTAGGAAGATGAAGGAAACATTGGAGGCATGCTTTAGTTTTATGATTTGTGATCTGTTTAGATCTGCAGTTGTATTTTGACATTCCATGCACTCTTATGCTGTTTAGCTAAGTTTGCAATGCTATTTAGCACAAGGTGTTCCCGAGCAGGAATCCCACCCTTACCCACGAGGGACTTGTGTGCCTAATCTGGGAAGGTATTCTGAGCTTCCATTTCATCATCAAGCATTGGTTCCATAGTGTTACAACTCTCTACAGAACATCCATATTTAGAAATTGCGTTATTTATGAAGATCAATTTCAGAGGAGGAGGTTGTCTTCAGTATTCCAGTTGGGGAATCAGTGAAGGATTATTCCTATCACCTTGAGCTCAAGATCAAAATTCCCAGAGCCTAATTTCAGATCTGGCATCAGGCCAAAAATTATTGACCTCCTATCAGCAACAGTCCCATTAAGGATTGCACAATCCATCATTGTAGATCTGAAGGAGGAAGGAAGTTTCTAGCACTTCAACTAGGAATCCTATGAGGGATCATCCCCTCACCTTTCCATCACTGTTTCCATTAGCTTGGATCATATTGCAGCATATTTCAGTAGGCATTGAGTCTCTCCCTCTTGTACAACACAATTTATCCAGTTTTTGTGTTTGTAGCAATTGCATCTTGAAGGAGGAGGCAGAAGAGACAAGATCTCAAGCTTCTAGCTTAGAGATCTGAAGAAGGGATCAGCCCTTCAATCTTATATCTATTTGTATAACATATTTAAGCCATATTTAGATCAGATCTAGCTTCAAATCTGCATAATCCAGCAAACCAGGGATCAAACACCAAGAGGGTAAATTTCTGATCTCATAGATCTGGAATTTCGTTTTTGGGTTATCTTGGGTTGCCATCATAGAGCCCAGATCTAGAATATTGGCATCATCAGAGCTCCTGAGCCCTATATATCTCCATTTTACTTTCATCCAACAGTCATATATTCATTATCTATTGAAGGGAAAAATCAGTGTTGCTTCCTGCAGCTCTCCAGTTACGCAGTGCTTGCTATAACATGCTTTTAGGGTCACTCTAGGCCATCTCTTTGGCTAGAGTACCTCATATTTTGATCACTGATGTAACTGAATCATCTCCACATAATAAAATGGCTAATATATTCTGTGTATAGCTATGTTGATCATGTTTATACATGTACATTTTCTGTGTTTCAATTATTGTGTTTGTGTATCAATGCATTATTCCATTTTGGGATATGACAACACATCGGTGCACAAGTATGACACATTGCTATGAAAAATTAAATTTTCGAACCAAAAACAGTGCGTCATCCTTATGTGCACACCGACGTCGGTGAAATTATGTTTGGAAGCGCTCCGGAGCTGGTGCATGACTAAGTTTTGAGCACACCAATGATTTTATTATGTTTTTAATTGAAACTTATGTTTCCATATTTATAAATATATGTTTCATTTAATTAAAAAAAAATTATAATTTTATGTAAGAGGATGATGTATTTTATATTTCATTCATGTAGCAGAGACGTCGGCATAGGAAGCAACAATAGGAGCAGGAGAAGTAGGCGTACCAATGAAATATGGTTGAAACATGGGAGGAAAAAGAGAGGGAGATGGATTTATACAATTTCCCTATTACTACAGTGACCAGAGCACTCTTAAGGCATGTAGGACTCCTCAAGAACTATGAGGAGGCTACATCCCCGAAGACACACTCTGTATTTTTGGTGCATCTGATTCGCCGATGGAGTGCACATGAACAAGATTTCCATGTCGGTCCTGGTGCATGGTATAGGCCCACTGAGGAGGACATATAATTTATCACTGGCCTATCCAAGAGGGGGGAGGATTTTCCGTAGTTCCCCGATGTCCCCCATGGGGTTGCATTTGAGATTCAGATTTCCTACACTCAGAGATATGTCGAGCCTCATGCGGTCTGGTGAACCCTGGTATTGCACCAAGAGTGCTACAACTCCCAGGGGTTGCATCCCTAATTTACTTTATCAACCTGGGGTTTGTACAAACTTGGAGGTGACAGTGATATATACATAGCAGATGCATTTTTCTCATGTCATCCTCTTCTGCTTTACGAAAGGGTGCTATTTCTTAAACTATGATAAGAAATGGAAAGAAAATTGCTGGAAGGAAATGAAAGAAAGGAAACTAACTTAAATTGTAGAAATGAAATGATAGAAATGAAACTAATTTAATTTGAAGAAAGGAAATGGAAGAAGGGAAAATAATTCAAATTACACTTAACTTGGCCAATAAGCTAAACACACCCTGCTTTATATATCATGCTCCTATCTATGCAGCTATTCATGACCTAATTCTAATATGAAGAGGTGTTTCTTGCAGTTTGGAGAAGAAAGGGTTAAAGGTGATAATGGAGGGCTTAACCACATGAAACAAGGTTTAGGGGAGTGAAAAAGGGGTTTACAACTTTATTAAAACTTTTAATATAAAAATAAATGCTTTGGAGAGGGAGGCCTTTAAAAGTCCGATGGAGGAGTTGTAAGACGCGGTGGCAATGCGATATGCGATATGCGATATCACAATATCTCAATATCAAAATGCTGGAGGGGAAGTGGATGTGATGTTAGGGAGCGGGAGCGAAATGAAATAGAATAGAAATTGGGAAATGTGAAATGCGATGGGATAGAAGTTGTGAAATTTGAAATGCGATGGGATAGAAATTGCGAAATTGCGAAATGTGATGGGAAAGAAATAGCGAAATGCGATGGGATAGAAATTGTGAAATGCGAAATGCGATGTGATAGAAATTGCGAAATTCAAAATGTGACGAGATGACGGGGTGGTAGGGCCGGTGGCAGAGCGCTTTAATAATATCGCAATAGAAAAACATGAGTGGTAAGTAATAATGAAGAGCGGATAGATATTTCTATTTGTGATGGAGTGAAAGGGAAATGTGGTAATTTAAAAGGTAAGGGTAAAGGGGTTTCCAATGTTTTGAAGATTTTTAATAATATATGGCGAAGGTAAGGCGCAAAGGAATATTGCTATCGGGGCCTGGAAGTGGAAGGTGTTAATAAGGACCAATTGGGAAATGAGATTGTGATTTACAGTAAGTCATAAAGGGAGAAGGGAAAGGTTGATTTCTAAAGGGTTCTTCAAATAATTTCATAATGATCGGTAAAGCTAAGGTGAAAGGGAAAATCACAGAGATGGTGATGAACGAAAAAGGAAGGAGATGGAGGATCCTACGAGATGCGAAATGTGATAGCGGGAATTTAAAGGAGGAAAGGAAGAGGTCAAAATTTTAATGGTTTTTGTGAATGAAAAGGGTGTGACAGCTGATAAGAAGAGAAAAAGGAGGGAAATGGAGGTGCAACAACAAGGTTTAGAAGTGTAACACAGAGATGGAGAGGAATTGGAAAATGAAGCGGAATGACTTAATGAACTTCTCTCGAAATTTTGATGCTTATTCCTGCAAAAAACCTTGTTGATCCATGCACGAAAAATTGATGAATGCACGAGTTTGTTAGTATGAATTCTTCGTCGAAGTGTACGAAAAGAACCACTTTAGCTACGCATAACTAATAGCCCTAACAACAATAATGGCTGCAAAACATCTTCAGATCTGCGATTAGTAGTTAAAATGCTGCGACAAACAGATCTATAAATGGAAAGACATTAAGCAGTAAAGTAAAGAGTTTGCTCCATGCATCCAACAGACAAGACAAGAACACGATTTTTGAATGAATTTTTATATTACAGGGCACCTGGGAGGAGACAAGAAGGTGTATCCAGATCTCCTCAATGGGATGGGTTCTTTGTAGTCCTCAGCACTTCAGATCTAAGCTTTCTCTCTCTTGTAGATGTAGAAAACCCAATGTAGAAGGTAGAGCTCAATGGGAGAAAAATGGCAGAAATGAGACCAAGTGTATAGATCCAGAGTGATCTAATATGCAACAAAAGGTGAAGAATGATGGGGAAAACCCTCCTATTTATAACAAAATATTGGGTCTTTCTAGATCTTGGTGCATGATTAAAATAATGTTAATCACATCTAGATCCCCCTCTATGGAATATTTTATTATTATTTGTTGGAGGGAAAGGGTGTTTGACTTGGGTCAAATCCCTTGATTAGTGAAAAATAAATAAATAAATGATTTATTTATCTTTTTAAGGAAGTGGTTGGGATATAATCAAATAAATAATGATTTATTTGATTAATGGTGGTTGATTTGGTCATATTTAACAAGGAATATTATTAAATAATTATTCCTAGAAGATAATAAGATAACTATGGGTTTATCTCATTAATTTCTTTGTTTTTGGGTTAAACATGACTGGGAATAATAATTAAATTATGGTTTAATTAATTATTCCTTTTGGGGTTTCCTAATTAACATAGTGAAAGCAGTTTTACTTGGGGTAAAACTGGTCTTGCATGGTGTACTTGGGTCCATCTAATGATGAAGAGTTAGATGACCAAAAAATGGTGTAATAGATTGCCCCCCAGCGTGCGAGTGTCAGGAGCAAATCGTATGACCGAAGTACGTTGTAAGAAGACAATCACTAGACAACAAAAGGGTATGTCAGAGAGAGAAATATGAGGTAGATAGTGTGCTGAAGGACTAGACCCCGAGGAGACGAGACTCGCAGGTGCAACAAGTCTCTGTTATGAGAGGGTACCTGTGCTGAAGGCGGCGGGGGAGGCATACCTATGCCCGCCGTGACAAAGTACAAAAGAATAGTGTGTCCAGTGAACAAGGGATCGAACCATAGAGTACAGCTGGCATAATCAAGAGCCAGATAAAAATACAATGAATAGTCTCACATACATGCTGTGCCTGGGATAACAGCCAGGACTAGTACAATATCATCTGAGTACATGAGATAAATACAACCCAAATTCCCCCTGTAAATGGGGAAGGGCTCACAAAATCTGACTGATACATGCAAATCATAGAGGTGCTGCAAGTGGCTAAGGCCAACATCATCAAAATCTGGAGCGGCATCAAAGGCTGCAATGAAGAGGTCATCCGGGCATGTGGGGGGCTACCTGCAGGGCCACCCCCTCATGAGGGCTGAAACATCTCACACACGCCCGGGAATCATCAGGAGCTGCTGCTGGGTCACTGGACTGTCCAGTATACGAATCTCGATCATGCTGAAAGGAGCTGGAGAAGCAATCAAGTCAAAGGGAGGTGAGAAATCCCCCTGCCTGATCCGAGGCACCGAACAAAAGTGGAAGCTGGAACCAAGGTACACCGCCCTCTAGACCTTGCTTCTGGAATAAATGTGCTGATGTCGACATAAGGAGGTCCGCCGTAGGTGAGGCAATGAGAGATCCTCAACTAAGGCACGAGAGAAGAACAATAGAGCGACGGACAGACTGACACTAATGATGATGGTGGAAATGGGAAGGATGGAGTGGCGAATGGACGACTTCCCTTGTTAGAGCATAAAGGGCATAAATGACATGGCAGCGACTGACACAATATCGAAAGGGACAGGGGACAGTGGGGCTGAAGGTCATGAGATGCGACACAAGAGAGGAACCAAGCAAAAAAGAATGGAGGGCTATAGTAGGGTGTAAAAGGATGCAGGATAGACTCCATGAATGCGATGATGACTCAACTCGGATGCTCTAAGCAAGGGCGACTAGATAGTGCTGCCACACAGTAAAGGCCCCAATGGGGGGTCATAGAAGCATGAGTACAAGGTGGGCACTCATGACGAAAATCAACACGAACATGGACAAGTAAGGGGGCGATGTGGTGCCCCAAGTACAAGTGTCGTAAGTGAGGAAATTCGATTTTAAGGAGTGGTAAAGTGACCCTTCGTGGAAAAATGTGTCCGGGTGAAGTATCAAATCACCAAAAACTAAGTAAAACCCATTTGAGAGCTCGGTGAGATCTATCTAGCGGTGCTGACGGTTCGTCGAACGGGGCTACGGTGTGGTCGCAGCAGTCGAAAGAAGAAATAGGGGTTCTCTTTTAATGAGGCAGTTTTCCCTCCAAAATCATTCATTTGCTATTGTTGCTGTGGTGAATGTGGAGAGGAGAGAAGGCCCTAAATCTTGCGGCGAACGTAGCGGACAAACCGACCGTTGGATTCGAGATCTGTCAGTTGGAGGTAAGAGGCCTAACCTTGCTCTTGCATTTTGATGGATTAGATTTGTAGTTTAGGGCCCAACACCCCAGAAACAGCCCCTCCCTCCTCTCTACGGCCGGGTCGCACTTTTTGGGGCAAAAAGTGCGACCCAGGACGCAGGTTTGAGGGCAAAAAGTGCGACCTGGTCCAGAAATGGGCAGAAAACTGCGACCTGGGAGAGGAGGGGGGCTTGGTGCTGTTTGATGGCTGGGAGTGGGGTTTTGGTGTGTGGTTATGGTTTGCCCGATCTGTACCCTGACAAAAAGAATGTGTTTGTGCAGGTATGGCAGAGTTACGGGTCAACTGGAGAGAGAGGGATCTGGGAACACTTCGGGCAGAGATCCAGGCGGATCAGGGCGTCCGTCGTGTATTGGCCAGATTTGGGGATCTCAAGTTTGTGGAGAACCCGTTGATGAGAGCAGGGGAATCATTACTGGCCCGGATTATCAGTTACTGGGATCCAGATCAGGAGATCTTTGTAGTGCAGGGGCACAGGATCGAACTGACGGTCCAGGATGTGTATTTCCTGACCGGCCTCCCACCATCGGGGATAGTGGGAGACACGCAGCCAGTGTTGCCGCGGGGGCGGCATATCATGGAGTTTGTGGAACGCCATTGTCGACCGGGTCTTCAAGTCAAGGGGACTCGAATATCGGTCGGGGATCTAGAGAGGCTAGAAACCCGTGCAGTGGCCGCAGCTGTGCTGCGAATCCTAGGCAGCCAGGCGTTCCATCACATCACCGGTGGGCAGATGATGATAGTGGAGAGTGTGTTGGGTGGGACCTACTTTGGGTGGGCCCAAATGATGTTGGTGTCGCTAAAGCGACGGTTGTCTCTATGCAGGCGGCAGGTGAATCATGATTGCTCATATGGGACTTTGTTGTGCTCCTTCTTCTTTGAGAAGATCCCGACCTTGCGGCCTCGTGTGCATCTTCCAGATGGGGGCCCGAGAGAGCCCAGGATGCGTCGTTGGGGACGACTACTCTGCAGAGGAGGAGGAGGGGCGGTCGGGTGAACATTTCGACCTGAGTTCTTTGCCCATTGGGATCAGATGCCGTTGTACATAGACGACTACCCTTATAGTGGGATGAGCTACTGTGGGGATCCGGATCTGCCACTTCCGCCTGGTCGAGTCTGGGGGCCCGATGGTAAGTGACAAATTGCTATTCTTAGATGGGCATGTTTAAAGTTTTTGAATAGTAAATAATGATACTGATTCATGGACTTTTGGTATGCAGATATAGCACCGGTAAAACCGGCCGGATATATGGGACGACCGGCAGCGTCTGGAGCTACGGGTCCGAGTGGATCGAGAACAGCGCAGAATGATGGTGCAGCCGCCCTACTGGAGGACATCCGCCGTAGATGTGAGCAGTTGTTGACCGGAGTATCAGAGCGCGGGTGGCAGGATTTAGACGACCAGTACATAGAGCCATGTGTTGGTCTCCCCTCGGAGTGGCGAGGTATCATGCGGCGCATGGCGATGGCTAGTCAAACTATGCGTGATCTACATGCTGCAGGGGCAGAGCCATTGGCCCGGGAGCCTCCAGATAGTGATTAGGGGCATATGGTGCCCCTTCTGATGTATGTGGGGGCAGGTGGTGCCCCCTAGAATGTATGGGGGGGGCATATGGTGCCCCCAGTTTTTTGGATTTTGTTTGTAACATGCTATGGGCATGTCGTATGTATATGTATGGGGGGCGTATGGTGCCCCCAGTTTTTGGAACATGCTATGGGCATGTTGTATGTATCAGAGTAGATGGAATCATCAATATATGGTTTGCGACACATATTATGGATATGCATCGTCTTTGGATGGTTGATTTAATGTTATTGTCTTGTATGAATTGTGTGTGATAAATGCCAATCTAGAACATGGTTTGCAATACTATCTATGTAGTGATTCTGGTCTCTGGGTATATGGTTGAAAGTGATGGTTTCAAACGCACGTATTAAGACTTTCACTCGTAAATAGCGTCTAAACAGCACAGGGTTATGCACACGATAAACACCATTTAGTTGCATGACAAGAAGCAAGGAATCCAAACGAACGTGCAGATGGCGAATGCGATGCAACAAAGCATCAGCTAGTAGGCCACGCACTGCATCGTATTCGGCCTGATTGTTGGTGGCAGAACCAATGCATACCCCGTTAGACAGAACGAGGTCATGCAAGGGGGTGAAGAGGGCCCACCCTGCCGAGGCAAGATTCCTGGAGTAGCGACTTGCACCATCGGCGTAACCGATAAAGGATGTGGACGGGGGGATGCGCAAGGTGGTGTGACAAGACAATACATGAGGGGATGAAAGGAAATGACAGCAGCGTGAGGGGGTAGAAGTCATCGAACGGTAATGGCGGGGGGAAGGGGAAGGATGAGCAAAACTCAAACAAGGTGATGTATGAGAGCTATCGGAAACATGGCGAGGACTCGGGCTGCGAAGGTCAACAGAGACACAAGTGGAGTGATCTCGAGCATCAAGGGACACCACGGGGGAGGTTGCAGACGGGCGAGGCTCCGAAGGTCGTGCAGAGGAGGATAGGTAAAGAATGGTGACTGTAGACTCCGTCATCTGGACATCAGGGGGGGGGATGTGGATGGGAGCGGGGGGATCCTCAGGCTGGTCTGCAGCATACTGCGCGAGAATGGGAGAGGCGGATTGATTTTTTTCAACCTCATACTCGCGGATCACCTCAAGGGAGGCACGGTAATGCGTCAGGTGAGGACAATGATGGGAGTAGTGGCCATGGACACCGCACAAAGCACAAGGCTTGTTGGTGCCGAGAGTCTTGGGGTTCTTGGAGACGGTCGAAGCAGGAGTGGGAGTTTCAGGGACCGTAGTGTCGGGGAACGCGACTTTTACCATGGGGCGAATACGGGGTAACTCGGGACAAGCATGGGTGGCATGACCGATGATATCACATAAGGCACAAGGCTTCGAGGGTGGGGGGGGAGCCGAGGTGGTTGTGGTGGTTTGGTCTTTGGTTGCCCCCTTGCGGGCTTTTCCTTTCTTCCCGGGAGCCGACTCAACAGGAGAAGGGTCCTGTGGAGGTGCTGGGGGCACAGTGACTATGGAGGAAGCGAGGGGGACCGGTTGAACCGGTGTCAAAGCCATGTAAGGTTTGGGGTGGCCAGGGGGGGTGGCGGCTGGGGGGTCAAGGTACCAAACCGGAATACCCAAGGTCAAGTTAGGGAGAGAAAGGGTGGCCATGACGGGGACGGAATATACTCCGGGAGGGGGAGCCAAGAAGGGGATCTGTCCAACAGGGTAATGACCAGGAGGAACGGCTCCAAGATGGTTAAGGCTAGGGGGGACCGAGCCTGGAGGATAAAGAGGTTTGGGGGTGCCAGCTGTAGGGGGAGGGCCAGAAAGAGGAGGTCCGGCTGGCTGAGATGGATGGCTAGGAGCGGGTTGCGGAGGGCGGGGAGGAGGGTGCGGGCTAGCCGAGGCAGGCCGTTTATGGGCAGCCTGAGACGATTGCATCATGCAAAAATTCGACAAGCTGGGATCAGTAACAGGAGGGGGAGGAAGGTGAGGAAAAGTACCAAGCAGGGTGGAATCTTTATAGACGCCGGGGGAGACACTGGTCAAAGAATCGACGGTTTGCTTGTTGGCTACAGAAGAGATGGTCGTCTCGGAGGCGGATGGAGACGGCGGCTCATGATACGATAGCCGGTCAATGGTGACTATCTTTCCATTATGTGGAAAAGACATCTTGCGGAAGACCGCGGATGGGACAACAGAAATGGCATAGGTGTAGCTTCGCCCAATAGAATTTTGTAGTCTAGAGGGGCGTCACGATTTCGACATCAACGCAAACAGCCTTACCTAAGGAAAGGATGGGACAGTTACGAAACAGGCCAATAGGCCGGGAGGCATGACCGTCCCACGCTCGAAGGGTGATCGTGGAAGGGGCCAGCTCAGGGGATCCGAGTTGCTTCCAAACCGAAGCGGACATCACACAGGTGGATGCCCCCTCATCAATTATACACCGGGATACAGTGGCGTTCCGGATTTTGACCGGGATTTGGAAAGCAACGGAAGGAGGAAGAGGAGGGTGGTCCGATTGAGTGGCGTCGAAAACAATCATTTGGTCATCAGCAGGATCAACAGCGCCCACGGCAGATAGTAGAGCCTTCCGTTGGGAAGGGCACGACTGGAGGAGTTCCAGTGTGGAAATGGCAACAGGGGATTGTGCCAAATCATCTACTATACTGTACGATTGGGCGGCTCGACCGGAAGCAGCATTTCGGCGTAATGGACCCTTTGGAATCTTTGGGTGAACCTCAACTTTGGGTTGAGGGATGTGTAAGGGGCCACTGGGTGTCGAAAGAGGCTCGGTAGAACCTGAAGATGGAGGCTCGGAAGCAGACTCAGCAGGAGGCTTGGGGTACTGGCGAGATCGAGTTTGAAGGTGAAGGTCGACGGAAGGGGACGGATCGGAGCGCATCATAAGGATCTGGTAGTCAGAGGAACCAGAAATGGACGAGGGTGTGGTTGCATGGCTGTCGGGGGGTTGGGTAGCCACGAATCCCTGTTGAGGGAAAGGATCAGTGAACACAGCTGGCTGGGTAGTGGCCACATTAGGAGGAGCGTGAGGGGAGGCGTGCTGTCCGCGCAATGTGGCTTGAGACTCCCACATCTGTCGCATCTGGGGTAAGAGAGGGCAATCGTGAGTGTAGTGACCGTAAACACCGCAACACGAACAGGGCTTGTTTGTGCGAAGCGGCCTGTCCGGCCTGGGCGGAATGCCCTGAGGCGGGTTGCTAGTGTTAGGGTCCACACCAGAATTGGGTCCTCGGTTACCGGGGGCAGATGGGTTCTGGTTGCCTCTCCGCCTTCTTTGAGAAGAAGGGGGATTAAACGCACCCTGCTGCGCAAATACTTGCCCTGGAGGGGGTTGTATGTGCTGTTGCAGGTTGTGAGGAGGCAAGGGAGGCGGAAGCGCATATGCTGGAGGAGCTGGCGCACCAGGCTGTGGATAAAAGTAAGGGTTGGGTTGGGCGACATTGAGGCAAGCAGGAGGTTGGGCAAAAGGAGGAGGCATGCCGTATCTCGGGATACATGTTGCCGGGAGGGGGCAGTGCGGAGGTGGCCGGGCCCCGAGACTAGAGACCATTGGCTCATAGGGAGCTCATTTAGTAAGGTGGGAAAGAGATCCAACAATACCGTCTGGGCGAATGAGATGCCCTCGCGCAATACCCCCAGCCTCGGGATGTCGGGGAGAATCTGGTATAAACATAACCCGATTGAGCGTAGATCAGGTCATATTTTAAAGCTATTTGGAGGGCGGCTTCTTCAGATTGAGGAAAGTGAGAGGCGACATCTTTGCCGATGGGAGACGGGAGGGTGCGAAGGAACCACTCCATGTAAACCCGATCTTCAAAGGGAGGGGCTCGACATAAGCTCCGTCTTCGTCGCCATTCCTGAACATGGGCAGAAAGGCGTGTGGAAGAGGATTGCTTAAATGAAGTCAAGAGCTCCGTACCAGTGTCGTATCGGAGAGGGAGCGGGAAGTACGACAAGAAGGCTTGGGCAAGAGTCTCGAACGTGGTATGGGAGGAAGTGGCCTGCTCGACATACCATTTAGAAGCTTCGCCGGTAAGCGTGCGTTGGAACAACCGAAGACGGATGGAGTCATCGGTAATGGAGTTGGAGGAACACCACATGTGGAAAGACCGGACGTGATTGGTTGGGTCTTCGCCATTAAGGCCCTCAAACTTAGGGATATCAGTGGGTAGCTTGGTGGGCATAGCGGGCCAGGTAGTATTATGGTGAATGGGGTCATTAATCAACTGATGGAAATCGGGAGGCCGAGGTACCGTAATGCATGAAGACAGGTGGTTTTATAGTGGTCGGTGATTCGTTCCGCTTAGACTAGGGCCGGCGATTAAGCCTAAGAGTCCCACGTTAGGCCCCGATCCAGACATGGTGAAGGCAAAGGGGAGAACCTAAGGAGAAGGGGGACCCGATGAATCAGAGAGGAGTTCTGAGAAGCATCAAGGTGGACTGCTCGACGATGACGGTGGCGGGAGCAGCCGATCAACCGAAACTGAGGATGAAGGCCAAGAAGTCTCCGGAAAGGCGCCTTGGGGGCGCAATGATGACAGGAAGAAGGAAACCGACAAGGGCAGAAAGGGACAGAATCAAGAAGGTCAAGGGCAGATAAGGTGCAGTGACGATTGATTTTAGAGTCTTTGCCAAGCGGTGTAAACCAGGCGCTTCTTCACTTAGGGTCAGTGTGTGGTGTGCGTTAATTTTAATTTTTAAACCCTTTCCGTTGTTGAGAGCAAAAAAGTGTGCAACGTAGCTGAAAATAAACCTACAGAGAACAGAATAAAAATTCTGAAATAACAGAAAAATAACAGCTACATATGCATCTATCAAACCCAAGAAAGTGGGTCTCTCAAAACTATGCTGAAAAGAAAGGGAAAACTATGGAAACACACACAAAGGAAGCTCAACAGATCTAGGGTCAAAGGGGACAGAGATCTGGAGAATAAAGCTGCAGATAAGGGGTGCAGATCACAGCCAAGAGACAGAGGCAAGGTGGCTGGAAAAAGGGAAATCAGCAAAAAACCGGGGGGGGGCAAGGCAGAGGCCTTTAGAAGAGGTCCAAACAAAACGACAAGAGGTGATTTGAAAGGAAAAGAGGCTGATTTCAATGGATCTGGAAGTGAGGTAACAGATCTGGAAAAAGAGGGGGATGAAGCTCTGAAACCGACGGCTGAAACAGCTGAAACTCTTCCACAAAAAGTGGAGGGTACTAAAGCCCTAAGGGGCTGGGTTCCCACTTAGAGGAGTAAAAACAGATCAGATCTTGGTCAAGGCGGGCTAAGACAGAGGCTGGAAAACCATGGCAGAAGCTGCAGCAAAACCCAGAAAAATTGCAGAAAAAATGTGGGAAAAAAGGCAGGTCACAGGTTCTGACCTGATCTGAGTTGAGGTCGCAGGAAACAGGCCAAAAGGTGCGTCCAGGTCGCAGGTTTTGGGCCAAAAGGTGCGACCCCCCCGTTCCGGCTGTTTCGGCGGCAGATTTTCTGAAAAATTGCCGTCTCAGGTGCGGCTGGTGTCGCTTACCTACGCAATAGGGCCAGAAACACACGGAAGTTAGAAATTTTAGGTTTTTAGGGTTTTATGTGAGAAAAATGACATGAAAAGAGAAAAACTAAGCAGCTAAAAAAGAAGCCCTAGGGCCTGAAGTAGCTGGATATGCAGGGATATGAAAAACGACAGCGGTCGTAATTTAAAACCCGTGTGGAGTCGCCATTTGTTAGTATGAATTCTTTGTCGAAGCGTACGAAAAAGAACCACTTTAGCTACGCATAACTAATAGCCCTAACAACAATAATGGCCGCAAAACATCTTCAGATCTGCAATTAGTAGTTAAAGTGCTGCAACAAACAGATCTATAAATGGAAAGACATTAAGCAGTAAAGTAAAGAGTTTGCTCCATGCATCCAACAGACAAGACAAGAACATGATTTTGAATGAATTTTTATATTACAGGGCACCTGGGAGGAAACAAGAAGGTGTATCCAGATCTCCTCAATGGGATGGGTTCTTTGTAGTCCTCAGCACTTCAGATCTAAGCTTTCTCTCTCTTGTAGATGTAGCAAACCCAATGTAGAAGGTAGAGCTCAATGGGAGCAACAATGGCAGAAAATGAGACCAAGTGTATAGATCCAGAGTGATCTAGTATGCAACAAAAGGTGAAGAATGAAGGGGAAAACCCTCCTATTTATAACAAAATATTGGGTCTTTCTAGATCTTGGTGCATGATTAAAATAATGTTAATCACAACTAGATCCACCTCTATGGAATATTTTATTATTATTTGTTGGAGGGAAAGGGTGTTTGACTTGGGTCAAATCCTTTGATTAGTGAAAAATAAATAAATAAATGATTTATTTATCTTTTTAAGGAAGTGGTTGGGATATAATCAAATAAATAATGATTTAGTTGATTAATGGTGGTTGATTTGGTCATATTTAACAAGGAATATTATTAAATAATTATTCCTAGAAAATAATAAGATAACTATGGGTTTATCTCATTAATTTCTTTGCTTTTGGGTTAAACATGACTGGGAATAATAATTAAATTATGGTTTAATTAATTATTCCTTTTGGGGTTTCCTAATTAACATAGTGAAAGCAGTTTTACTTGGGGTAAAACTGGTCTTACATGGTGTACTTGGGTCCATCTAATGATGACAGGTTAGATGACCAAAAAATGGTGTAACAGAAAGACTCACAATGGTAATCCACTTTCTTCTCTAAACTCAGAAACATTGAATATAAATTAATTTTTGGCCCGTGGGAAGGTTTACCCTCCTCAAAATCTATGGACAGAGATGAGAGGGGAAGGCTCGATCCATAGCTTTTGGAGTTTTCCTCTATTCTATTACTCTCATAAGCAAATGAAAAACTACATCAGCACACTGAAAACAAAAACTAAAAAACAACGAAACTATTAGAAGCAGAACTAACAAAATGACAGAAACAAAACTAGCTAAATGACAGAAAGGAAAGAATGATAACAATAGAGAAGCTGAGGCACATGGGTTGGGCCCTAACCCATGAGCCTCGCTATCTAGAACTAAAGTAGTAAAATGGAGTCTGTTTTCTCATTCAGGAAGAGAATAGGCTAATTACATTTTTGAAAGTTTAATCACTGAGTACAATAATAAAAAGCTTAATAGTTTGCAACAAAAAATTTGAATGGAATCGAATCCCTTCCTAGCTCTAGCTCTGCTCTATTTATTCTACAAGGTAGCTACCAACAACTTCCTAGAAAATAGTGATTGAGTCCATTTTGACTCCAAGTAAACCATATATTGAGTGCACTTCATCCTCTATTTGCTTGGCTTCCTTTGATAGTTAAGGAGGGTGGAAAAACCCCTTGAACATCTCCAAGATTTCTCCATAATTTCCTGACATTGTGCTCATTTATTCTTCAATATTGATCTTCCAGTGGTAGGGAGCAAGTCCATAAATTATCTCCTTCTCCAAATCTACATAATCTTCCAAATATTCTCACAATATTCTCCAAAAATAACGAATATTAGGCACAAATATGCAACTTCCTTTAAACCTTCCTAAGAGCATATTAAAGCATAAGAAAACATTATTAAGTGTAGAAGGAGAGATTTAATATATGTTTTATGTGCATAAGGAAGGTTAGATGGGCCTAAGAAAGGTTATATGGGCCTTATTTTATGTCTAATTTAGAGGCCCATCATCACCCCCCTACTGAAACTGTTTCTCATCCTTTGAGAAGCCTATCCATCCTCCTTGTCTTTTGATTCTTCTTGCATGCTGGCTTATTTTGTTTTCTATTTATTGGTCCATGCGCTGCTCCTCATGCTAATCTTCTTTCTATTATTATTGCATTTCTTCTTGTGGGTGGTGCATGGAGGTCCTCAGATGCCTTAAGAAAATTTGTGTTTTTCATGCCAAGAGGTGGTGGGTTCACCTTTTATTTAATTTTTTTTCTTCTGTTTTGTTCTCTTTTTTCCTTTTTTTGTTAACTGAGTTCACCCTTGGTTACCCTTGACACTCCTTCTCTTCCATTACAATGAACTACTTACTACCCACTTTCTCAAGTCCTTTTTATTTTTTTCTTGTTCCTCTTCTTGGTGGAAAAAGTGAGGCTAGTCGCTAGATAAGGCTGAGGTTGCTCTGCTACTGATTTTGGCTATATAAAAAAAATTCCCTTCTCACACTTTTTAATGTTTTCTTAAGCTAAAATAGATTCAAAGAAAGGGTTAGATGATTGCATACCTGAGCCTTACCATTGATTTCTTTTTGTAGGTGATATTGAAGCTACTACTGAAGCTGCATGTGGAGATCTTCTTGAGGTCCTTTTGGAGCATATGAGCACATGAGGAGGAAGTACCAAGTTTGAATACCTTTGACTAAAGTGTTGAACAAATTTTATTTTTGTGCCAACTTGCTGTTTTCTGCTTGCAAAGGTTGGAGAGCACTTGTATTCATTAGTGAGAGATACATGGAGAAATGCATATATATATATATTTAAGGCCTACTAGTTGCCTTAATGATTTTTTCAACTGGTAGGTCTGCCTAGGTGCCTCAAAGGAGGTTTTCACCTAGGATATTTTATTTATTTTTAATTTTTTTCAACCCAATGACCGCCTCATGGAGGTTTTCAATCAATGAGAAAATTTCAAATGCCTCAAAAGAGGTTTTCACCTGAGATTTTATTCTTTCCCTTTTATTATTTTTTTTCACTTTCCTACTCTACTTGAAAAAAAAGCTTTTTCAAGTATAGGAATAATTCCAATAGAGCCATGTACACATCAAAATGACAGATAAAATCATGTGCACACTTGGAATACATGCTTTGGCATGTACCTGAATATGAGAGATGAATTTCTTTGACTAGGATTGTATCGAGTACTGTTGGGGAAGAGCGTGTTGCTGCAACTTAATGACTGTTTGGAATCATATGTCAATATAGTTGTGATGACCCTGGTCCACTTGCTAAGTTGGATCACCTTGGATGTCCTCTTCTATTATGACAATCAAATCTTCCTCTTTTTATTGATTGTTCTCTTGAACAGATGGAGGAAATGCTAGTAAACATGAGGAAACTTTCTCAACATCTGATTCTGATGTCGGCGCTTCATCAAGTGCAACCCTTGTGTTATAGGTCAATTTGGGTATCATCCCCCATGACCTGGTCAAACCAGAATTCATCCCCAGGACCAATGAAATAGGGCCTATCATCCCCTATCATTTCAGTTGCTACATGCCCTAAGACAAGAGAAAACCATTCATGATTTCTATTGCAAGATTTCCAAGGTTTGAAGTATATGTTATATCACTTATGATCTCACAAACGCTACCTCTCAAGGGACTAACTGCGTTGCATATGAAACTCCATCCATTCAAGGGTGCACTGCAATGCACTTCCTGACATTCAAGAGTGCGTTGGTCAAATGGGAGCGAAATTCTCATTGTTTCGGAATCTCCACATGGCCAGTGCCTTCTAGAAGATTTGATATGTGTCAAACTTCGAATCCAAGTGTCCATATAACACCTCTGAGCTTGGGAACATGTCTTTCCTATTGTTAGAAAGTCATTGATTGGGAAAACACCATCAGTTTCCCTATAAATTGAGCACATATCCTAGTGCTAGGAGAGGAAGAATTTTGGTAAAGAAATGTTGTTGGATTCTCAATTGAGAGAGTGATAGAAGTGATATGATGCTGGTGAGATGTTGATTGTGATGAGGTTGGGATGATGCTGGAGCTAGTCACATCAAATCGATCATTGGTTGTAACCTCCCCCTTCTACTCTTTAATAAAGATTTCTATTCATTTTCCCATATATGTATCAGTTTATGTTTATATTTCTCATATGATGAATTCTTAAATGATATATATGTTTCATGCTCAATCGATTTAACTGATTAAGATAAATAGGAATTTGTATATTGCAATCTCTTTGCTGTTTAGTGTTTATACTTGCAGGAACTAATCTGGCGATCCAAGTTGGATTGGAAGCTACAACAAAAGCAACAAAAGGAGAATAGGAAGCACTTGGATCACAAGTAGGTCCTTCTATATTTCTGTGTGTCTATTTTATCTTAGAGAAAGTGTCTACAAAGTCTTTAATATGTTTTTATAAATGCATAGCACCACATTTAGGGAATTTGATTTATTCGTAGATCATAATTCTGCTTAACAAATTGGTGACTCCACTGGGGAGTTTCCTATCATTCCTGGTGTTTTTTCCTCTCCTTATTCACCCAGTATCATCTATTGTCAATTATTAGAATTTTGAATCAAAGAATTGCATTCAAAGTGTGTTCTGTAGCTTGAATTTTGAATCTCTACTGTGCCCAATGCACTGTTGGTCAAGACACAGTGCACTGCAGTGCATTGTCTCCCACTCAAGGGTGCATTGCAATGCACTGTCTCCCCTTAGAGACTGTGTTGCCCCCTTAGCCAACCAAATTCCCTTTGAATTTTTCATTGCTGCCATCATTATTAGCCATTTTTTTGTTGTGTTTTCAATTGTCTGATACCTCTTATAAACCAGTGAATTTTCCTGATTCTTCCTCCTTTTAAAAGTAAGTTTGTTCAATGTCTCTTTAAGTGTTTTTGTTTATCATTGAAAATCAAATTCAAAGTATTTTATTTATGCATTAGATCCATTTTTTTTCTTTAAATTCTTCGTTTCCTGTAGGAAAAATTGTAGTTCCATTCTTCGTTTTTCCTAAAAGAGAAATTTTTGTTACATTCATCGTTTCTCAAAGAAGAAAGCATTTGTTTTTGTTGATTTGATGCATATAGTTTCCTTTCTTGCATTCACATTAAGGGGACTGAAAAGAAAAAACTGCATTTGCATATAGTGAATTGTGTGTTTTGCATAGGAACAAGTTAGGAAAGCTGCATATTAGTTTGTGCTCTTTGTTGTTTTCTCTCAAAACTGATTGCTCTTTCCCTTTAGTAGCTAGGATTTTCATTGAAAAAGCTAAAATTGAAAAGTTCGCTTATCATTATAGTTTGCATTTTAGGAATTTCCATCACATCATCGTGGTGAACCTTGAAAGGAAAATTGATAAACAAGATCAACTTAAAATTTACATCAATTTACCTAAAAAAGCATTGGAACCATAACTATAACATTTAGAAGGTCTAGGCTAGAGACATGTTCCGGCGTCGTTAATATTAGCAACTGTTGTTAATTGTTTGTGATACATTCTGAGTGTGATACCTCACTCCACGTACGTAAGTATATCAGAGCTCATCCACGTAACTTCGGGTATATAGGGAGGTGTTCTAGTATGATAAGTATAAAGGGGTGCTCTCACTATGCGGTTTCGCATTAGACAATGCTAATACAGACTTGGGCCTCCACGTACCTTCGGGTATATTTGGGAGGAAAAATTTAGGTTGCTATCCATCCATAGTGAATCGAGTTGGCCGCCTTGTAAATTTTGATACACCAAACACAACATTCGGGGAGATTTCCTGCCCATAATTCTTGGTTCGCCAGGAGGTGTTATGCAGTTCACAGTTTCTTGGTAAACCTTTTGCCTAGAATTACCCTTTTATTTTTATTTGTTTTTGGTCATAAAATAAATTAGTCATCATGGAAGAAGAACATCCTTTTCCTCGTTTTTCGCATAAAATAGCACTGAAACCACCTTTACCACCAGAATTTACTTCTGGTCAACGAAGGCGACATCACTCTACCGAAACTAGCACTATTATTATCTCTGGTGTGACGTCATCCTCAAATATACCAGAGTTGGTACAAGTTGTTTCTAAAAATCCTGGTTCATCTACTGTTGTTGAGACGAAGTCCTCACAGCTACCCGTGGTTATGATCCATCCAAATTAGTGAGACCATACCTCCCGAACCCGAAGTTGTTCAAATGGAATTTGATCCAGATCCTATCTCCTTTTTGCCAGAATATATGTATCCAGAAGTTGAACGACCAGAAGTTGTTCCTATATTGGTTGCCCTACAATCTATTGTAGCCATTGAGTCTCCCATATCACACAGTAAACCTCCTGAAATATACTTTCGGCCTGATAGCAAAATCCTTCCACCCGGTTTAATTTCGATTGAAGAAATACCACAAGACAAAACACCTTTAAATCCAACTCATTTTGGGGTGGAGCTTTACATGTATGAGTCTTTTCCTCAATCACCCGCCTCTACTTTTTTTGATCTTGTGTCTATTAGAGTTCCCGTAGATCCAAGCTCATGCAAGTTATAGAGAGAGCATCTATATGCATTATGTATCTAAACTATTGGAAGTCACTTGACTCGCCGCGCTTATATCAATCGCCAACGACGTTGAAAGCTTTCGACAGACGTACATATAAGACTTGCGGTATTATAAATAACTTGCATGTTGAACTAGGGGGGAAAACAGTGAATGTTCAAGTTGAGGTCGTTGATGGACCCCTTGAATACAATATTCTACTTGGAAGGCCATGGGTATATGCTATGACTATGATCGTCTCTACATATTTTAGAATGAGTGCCTTTCCACATAAAGGTGTCATTACAATCATCAATTAACTATCCTTCTTTGCCTTCGGTTCCCAGGTAACTGGAAGTGTTCCGTTAGTTCACGCACTTCAGAACATTGGTGTAGGACTCTCAAAGATTCCACTCTCATGGGAACCTTTGCATTACCGCCGCCTGCGACGTCAAAATAAATTGCAAGTATAGAGACCTGCTACATGATCTCTTCCACTCCATATGGCTTAAGGAAGAGTACGAGTGATTCCGAAGTTGTTACGATGGATGAGTTTCTACCACCCAACCCCATTGAGCTGGCATAGAAATCAATCTATCTGGCTTGGGTGGAAAATCTGAAATCATCGTCGCTGGTCATTTGGGTAGATCGTTCATTAGATTTTGGTACTCCATTTGATCCTTTTTCCTCAAATTTCTTGACATATGTGAATATTATGGAAACAATGACGTTAGAAGGAGAACCATGGGAAGATCATCATCGTCATTCCCATATTCCTGATTATGAAGAAGATAATGTTAGTGAACTATATCACCCATTGATCAAAACATTCTTTTCGAAGTATTTTCCTATTAATGCAATAAATTTCGAGTGAAATTTATCAAATATTGAAGAAACCCTTTCTATCAATATTTTGACCAAATACAACATTGTAGAAAACATTCATGTCGGCGTGTCTTGTTCTCCATCAGAACTCGAAATGAATTTCTCTCTCTTTCATGAATTTCATGATGTATTTTCTTGGTCTTACGAGGAAATGCCAGGCATAGATACTAGTATCATTGAACACACTATTAATATGTACCTTGATGTCAAGCCGGAATGCAACGCCTTCATCCTGTTCATCCAAAGAAGGCTGCTGCCATTAAACATAAGTTGGAAAACTTTTTCATGTTGGTTTCATATACCCTGTTCCAACAACTGAGTGGGTTTCCAACATCGTTCCTGTTATGAAAAAACAAGGAACCATCAGAGTGTGCGTCGATTATCGGGATGTTAATCTTACTTGTCCAAAAGACAACTATCTAAATCCCTTTATCGATTAGATTATTGACGATTGTGCTAGATGTGAAATCTTTTCATTCATGGATGGATTTTCTGGCTACAATCAAATCAATATCTGCCCAGAGGAACAATATAAGACATCATTCATCTGTCCCTGGGGCACATTCACTTATCGGAAACTCCTGTTTGGTTTAAATAATGTCGCGGAAACTTTTTAGAGAGCAATGGATTATGCTTTCAATGACATCAAGCACACTGTTCAACCCTATCTAGATGATTTACCCGCACATTCACGAAACCAGACTGATCGCTCGATGCATTTGAGAGCTATATTTTTATGCTGTCGACACTACAAAATACGCCTTAATCCACATAAATGTGTGTCTTATGTTGGTTCTGGTCATTTTCTAGGATTATTCATTTCAAAAGAAGGAATTCGAATAGACCCACTGAAGGTCCAGGCTATTATTGATTTTCCCGCGCCATCAAATTTTATTTAGTTACAAAAATTTCAAGGAAAGGCTAACTTCCTAAGGAGGTTCATACCCAACTACGCCAAAATGGCTAAAGGATTTTCTTGGCTCTTGAAAAATGGGATTCCCTTCCATTGGGACTAAGTTGCACAAGCTTCTTTTGATGTTGTCAAGGATACTCTGTTTCGGGCGTCATTAATGTATCCCCCCAATTATCAGAGTGATTATTTCTTATATATCGCCGCAACTGATACGACCATTGCTATGATATTGGTCTAAGTAGAAAATGGGATAGAAAATCCAATCTATTATTTGAGTCGTAATCTCAATGATACAGAAGTAAAGTATTTGTACGTAGAAAATATTGCCTTGGTGGCTGTTCAAGCTGTCAAAATATTTTGCCACTATATCCTATTCCGAAAGACCATTGTCATTTCAGATTACAACCCCATGAATAATATTTTATCACGTCAATTTCTGGGGGGCAAGTATTGAAAATGGATTGTCATTTTTCAAGAATTTGATTTGGAATTAATCAAATCTAAGTCAAATAAGTCTTTAGTTTTGGTTGAGCTTCTCTGTGACCTTCCCTCTAATACTAATCCTACTACGTCGAAACCATCTATTCCTGATGAGTCTCTGTTTCTGATCAGATCATCTGATCCTTGGTATGGGGATTTTATCATTTATCTCCAGACCTAGAATTTTTGACCTAATACCTCTCGCTCTAAACAACGAAGTATTCGATACCAAGCCAAAGATTATCTGATCGTCAGCGATACACTTTATCGTTGTGGTGTCGATACAATTTTAAGAAGGTGCCTCGCTCATGAGGAGGTCGAAAAAGTTTTAAATTATTGTCATGCTGGGGCTTGTGGTGGACACTTGTCTGGATACACTACCACGTAGAAGATACTCCATGCCAGTTACTTTTGGCCTACCATATTTCACGACTGCATCCTCGCGGTAAAAAGTTGTCATGCGTGCCAGATATTTGATCGTAAAATTTGCAAACCACCAGCGGCAATGCATCCTGCTGTCTCTGTGGGACCATTTTCAAAATGGGGCATTGAATTCATGACTTGTAACCCTCATTAGTCTAGGGGGCATGGTTATATTATTGTCGCAATAGACTACTTTACCGAATGGGCCGAAGCGATGCCTACATTCAACAACACAAGATAAACAACTACATTGTTTTTCTTTAATCATGTCATTGCACGATTTGGGGTCCCACAGGCTATAGCCACAAATCATGGTAAGCATATTCGTAATCACATGATGACTGAATTGACTGCCAAGTTAGGACTGTCTCATGATATTTCTACTCCTTATTATCCATAATCAAATGGTCAAGTTGAGGCAATTAACAAAATTCTTAAAAGAATGCTTAAAAAAATGATAGGAGTTCATAAACGAAGCTGGAATTTAATCCTATACTCAGCCTTGTGGGGGTAACGAACTTCGGTAAGAAACAAAACCGGATTTACCCCCTTTCAATTGGTGTATGTTCTGGAAGCTATCTTTCCAATCCAATGTGAAATACCTTCTTAAAACTCACAATTGACTTATTACCTGACACCTCAGATGAAGAAGCACATATTTTTAACCTCATCCATCTTGAGGAAATGCATCGTGAAGCCCAATTGGCTAACGAAGTGCATAAGACACGTATAAAGGCACAATATGACAAGCATGTCCAGCCTTGCATTTTCTCAGAGGGCGACTTGGTCCTTCTTTATGATAAAGAAGCTGATGTAATAGGTACATGGAAATTTGAGCCATTATGGCATTGCCCCTATATTGTCAAAAAAATTCTTGCTAAGGGTGCCTATGAGTTGGTAGATTACGATGGAATTCCATTGGTGAAACCCAGAAATGGGTTGTATCTAAAACGTTACTATTCTTAATCATGAGCGTATTGATTTTTTGTATTAAATTGTATATATATGTTGTTGATTTGCAATCACTATCTTAGTTTGTTTTTTAGAGTTTTCTTGATGTTAGTAATCCACTTTACATTTCATCACAGATGTCTGAATCTTTAGAACCATTTTTTGAGTATGCTGATGGTGCTAGTCGTAGTACGCATAATCTATCCTTTGCAGTGTGGGCCATTTTCTCTCCGAACGACAAGTTAGTGAGTTTTCAAGGGATTTGTATCTGTTGATCTACAAACAATATCGTTGAGTATAGCACATTGATCGAACTTCTCTATGATGCCATTTAATTTGGTATTAACCACATCATCATAAGGTTAGACTCACAACTTGTGGTATTACAACTTAATAGTGTTTATATTGTTAGAAATCCAACACTACATCGTATGTTCCTAAGAGTTCTACTTTTGGAAATACATTTTGATTTTATTCAATATCAACACATTTCTAGAAACTTGAACACATTGACTGATTCTTTAGTGAATTATGTTATAAATATAAATTTGAAACACATGTAAAGATACATTCACATAATTGAATAGAATTGCACAATAAACATAGGAAAACACTGAAATAAAATAGATAGATAGTTAGAGGTTTTTACAAAAATTTGTGCCCAAGACACATTGGTCATTTGACCTCAAAATGTATGCAACATGTCAAAAGTAAACTAGTGATGCTCATGGTAACATGCTATCGATCTAGCTATCCTATGCAGCAACCACATCCAGCGGTTAGCAACGCCAAAAGTGTGGCATTGCATTCGCATGGGTAACTCTTCGATCCGACAATCCGGAATCCTGAAGGTTAACCACTCTATGTGCTGTTGAAGCTTAGCAAGAGTCTCAACCATGTCTAAATCCAGAAGGAATGCTCTCTCGATAACCCTCTCTGGTGGATCATCCGCTCCATGCTCTGGCTCTTCCACTGGTTGAACTCGACCCACATCTGCATTACATTAAAACTTTAGTTTAGTCTTGGGAAAACATAAAAATACAAAAACATGTATAAACCTTAGAAAAATAAAAAAACATGGTCAAAAAGTTCTTTCCAACTGCACCCCACTAAGCGCTTTCTGGTAGAGCTAAATCTAGATCTCCTTAGAAATTGACGCCTGCATATGCATACTAATCAATGGTGATAATACGTCACCTGAACCAGGTGAAGAATGTAGTCGAGAACACGATGGAAAATTGGCCTGCATGTCTAGCCATCAGTTCTACCCATCTCTACATCCTCAAATCTCTAGGGTTAGATACACCCAATGTCACATGCTGAGGCTGCATCAGTGGAATCCACTCTAAGGAAAAATAAATGAGGATCAAACCATAGTTGAAGTTTTTATTCCTTCCTCCCTTTTCCTTGCTCAGTTGTTCTTTCATTTGAGAGAGCACAACTTCAACCCAATTGAAAAATGTTGGTTCCATGCACTCTAACGCATACTGCATATAAGATCTGTTCGCTACATGTAGTTTAGCAGTACCTACAAGCTTTGCGATCATGAATAAGATGGTTCTCAATGGAATATCACTAACGTCACAGATGTTTATTTCCCATCCTTGCTAGGCTTTTCCCCTGGATATAAAAATTGCAAAATATAGTCTCACCGTCTCTTCTCCGAGAGCAGACCCTAAGAGAGAAATGGGTAGGCCTCTCCTCGACAAGCCTGTCAGAAAATAGATGTCCTCCACTGAAATTGGAACCAATTTGTTCCTAATGTGAAATTCTTCAATTTCCAGATCCCATGCACGAACAAGGAAATCCAAAAGTTCCATTTGTTGCCTCATACTTGATAAGAGAAAGTACTTTAATAATCCACAATCCTTGAGGGCTCTTACAGTACCCAGATCATTAAGAGAAATCATGTTTTGTTCTTCATTCTCTCTTTCTATCCAAATAATTGTCATTCTAGTCCAATGAATCCCTAAAAAATAACAATAAGACTCATTAGACTCCTTTTCATGCAAAAAATTAGGCAAAATTTGTGTAGAATGCAAGAATAGAAAATGTGAATTGCGCCCAACGCAGTCTTGGTCAATAGATAGTGTGTTGCATATTCACCCGAGCTTCATTTTGAGTGCATTCCAACGCAGTTTTCGATGCTCAAAGGTGTGTTGCCCTCTTTTGAAAAATAATTTACCCTAAGGGGCCCAAATCCCTAAAAAATTGCAATGAAATGAATACTAAAAAAAAGAGGGGGTTTATGGCACCAACCTGGATCAAACAGTGATGAAAATCGTCCACAAAATCGATTGGAAGAAATAGCTGAAGTTTGGGGGAAAAAATAGGTTCAGAGCTCCAAAATTCAAATGGGAAATCTCAAATGGTAAAAATGAATAGTAAAACTCTTTTAATTAGTCATTTTATTATTTTCAATTCATATTTATTGCTGTGACTATGGTTTTATTCAATTTTTATCATGAAACTGACATTTTTAATCCATTTGATGTTGTTTTGAACATGTTTGCAACTGATGAGAAGATTAGTCATGCACATTTATTCCAAGAATGATTTGACCACAAAGCATACTTTTATCCTTATTTTTCGAGCTTTGATAAAAACGAAAAAGGACTTGAAGCGCACTTTTATCTCTTTTTCGAGCTTCGATAACATTGAAAAAGGAACCCCTGGAGTCTTATTTTAGCTCTTTTCAAACTCTGATAATGTGAAATATTACTGAGCACTTGTCTTTTCGAGCTCGTAAAAGTAAATGAATTGATATCTACTCAGTATAAGTTTAACCCTTTTCCAGACTAAGATAGATTATTTAGGAAAAAAGAATGCCTTAGTCGAACATGGCTAGGAGGTTCTCTAAAATACCATTTTACACTTTTTCGTATCTGAGTGACAAATTTACAAAAAATTACTTATGGATTTTTCTTTGTCCTATTTTTAAAACTCTCTAAATATGAAAAAGGACCGGGCTGTCACTGTTGCTAGGCTCGTTAAAACATAAAATAGCGACGGGCTTGTCGATCATGGCAAAAATCGAGTTTCATTCATCGCTATACTCGTTAAATTATTAAATAGCGATACATTATTCGCCCGAAGGGTTGAATTATAGATCAAGCATATGTTATCCTCCTCAAGCTTGTTAAAAAATAAAGAGGTACTAGTCGACAAATGACCAGGAAAAATTTGGGAAAGTGAACAGAAATTTTATGGTAGCAGGTCACTCTTGAACATGACACTTCACTCCATCATCATGACTGTTTGGGTTGGGTAATATTCTTGACGGTTCATTCATACCTATGGTTCATCATACCTTCACTTCAGTTTTGGGTCAATGTTTCCAACTCATCTCAGTGTCACCGATATGTTCAAGAGAAGTCATCCGCTAAATACTCATCCTTCTACAATACTCATAAACCTTCATTCTCATGACAATCATCGCTGAAAATTGCTATATCAAGTCACATTTTGTCTCCGAAATCAGTAACTCCCATTTTGCGATAAAGTGACTTCCTGTCGACATCAAATCATCATCCAGGAAGTTTACTTAGAAACATCATCTTCCAGTACCATGAGGCTTGTTACAACATCGACAAGATCCTCGCTTCTGGACTTTTGACAGAAATATTTTGTTTGATGTTCGAAATCAAATCATCCATTCATGCCTTACGAAATGTACTGCAGTACCTTGAGATCCATTAACATAAATGGTGGTTCTCTCGCGTTTGTTAATAGCTCACATCATTGGCTGGTAATCAAACGATGTCTTACCATGTTCGACTACAAATCATATATTCGCATGGCTATACTTGTACACAAATGATTGAGGGAATGAGATAAGAATACCTTGGATCTAGTTTCAGCCATCTAGGCTGAGATTTCGAGATTTTTGTACACATCATCTGTACGGTGACCTTACATACAGATCGTCATCCGAACATGGGCCTGTATCTGTAGTCATGTTTGTATTGGGGAACATTCCAATGTAGATGAATTTTTGCACTATGTAAATGTTATTAGATAGTTTATGTGCTGAGCATAGGAATGCTTCCCTCAGAAATTCGTGATCAATATGAAAATATCATGATATAATGTATTTTAATATTGATGCAAGTCGCCACTCCACTTTAGTTCCAGCCTATCACATCGTAAATCATCTCATTCAAAAAATATTGTTATTATTCTGACTTCATGGTTTAGGGGGCAGCTGTTATAGGTAAATTTGGGTATCATCCCCCATGTCCTGGTCAAACTAGACATCATCCCCAGGACCAATGAAATAGGGCCTATCATCCCCTATCATTTCAGTTGCTACATTCCCTAAGATAAGAGAAAGCCATTCATGATTTCTATTGCAATATTTCCAAGGTTTGAAGTATATGTTATATCACTTATGAGCTCACTAATGCTGCCTCTCAAGGGACTAACTGCATTGCATATGCAATTCCATCCATTCAAGGATGCACTGCAATTCACTTCCTGACATTCATGAATGCATTGGTAAAATGGGAGCGAAATTCTCATTGTTTCAGAATCTCCACATGGCCAGTGCCTTCTAGAAGACTTGATATGTGTTAAAATTCGAATCCAAGTGTCCATCTAACACCTCTGAGCTTGGGAACATGTCTTGCCTATTATTAGAAAGTCATTGATTGGGAAAACACCATCAGTTTCCCTATAAATTGAGCACATATCCTAGTGCTAGGAGAGAAAGAATTTTGGTAAAGGAATGTTGTTGGATTCTCAATTGAGAGAGTGATAGAAGTGATATGCTACTGGTGAGATGTTGATTGTGATGAGGCTGGGATGATGCTGGAGCTGGTGACATCAAATCAATCATTGTTTGTAACCTCCCCCTTCTACTCTTTAATAAATATTTTTGTTCATTTTCCCATATATGTATCTGTTTATGTTTCTATTTCTCATATGATGGATTCTTAACTGATATATATGTTTCATGTTAAATCGATTTAACTGATTAAGATAAATAGGCATATGTATATTGCAATCTCTTTGTTGTTTAGTGTTTATACTTGTAGGAACTAATCTGGCGATCTAAGTTGGATTGGAAGCTACAACAAAAGCGACAGAAGGAGAATAAGAAGCGCTTGGATCACAACTAGGTCCTTCTATCTTTCTATGTGTCTATTTACTCTTAGAGAAAGTGTCTGCAAAGTCTTTAATATGTTGTTCTAAATGCATAGCACCACATTTAGGCAATTTGATTTATCTGTAGATCATAATTCTACATAACACCTTGATCTTTTGATCTCATCATTTGAAACTTCTTCTTCTTGATGTTTTCCTTCAATGACATTAAGAAAATATCTTCTTTGAAATACCTTTCTTGAACTAAGATGAATACCATCTATATCAAGAGGAGATGTTTGGAAGTGTTGTACCTCAGCATTGTAAGTGAGCTGAGATACTTCATTGTATGGGTTTGGAAATGGTGGTACAAGTAGTTGAGTGGGGGCAGATGTATGAGATGGATGTGGTTGAGGCTGTGGTTGTGGTGGAGGTGGATGGTAGGGATAGCATGGAGTTGGTTGTGGAGGATATGGAAAGAAATATTGAGGATATTATGGATTTTCCCAATAAGGTCCTTGCCAACCATGTTTCCAATATTTGTTTTGGGGCTGAGATGGCCAAGGTTGCCAAGGAGGGAGTGTGTCCCAATTATTTTGAGATGGATGTTAATAAGCTTGAAATTGTGAAGTGGGTCCTTGCATCATATCAAGTTGACTAGGCTTCCAGGGTTTCCTTGGAGCTACATAACATAGCTTCTTTGGTGGTTGCCTTGCTCCATTGTCTTCTTGGTAAACTTCTTCAAACCTTGGGAATGATGAAAAAAAATTAGTAGCATATGATTCTGCATGGATAAAAAAAATATCAACATCTTCTTTTTGCTCATTTTGCATTCTTAACATTTCTACTTGTTCACATAGATTGCTAAGAATTTTTGTTTTAAATTTATCAAGCAAGTTTCCAAGTTCCTCTTTCCTTACCAATGTTGATTTTGATTTACTTACTCTTTCCCTTCCTCTTGATATGCGCTTGCATGTTTCACAAATTTCTTCATATGACAATTGGTATACATCTCCTCTACTCATGATATTAAGGAGATCAATCCACTCATCCCTAATTGCTCTAAGTAAGAGGGTTTTTAGTGTGTCAAATCCTAGATGATGCAATTTTTCCCTCTTAACATTATACATGATACTCTCTATTAGATCCTCAAGGCTCTCATATTCTTCTTAGTTCATTATAAAAATTTCTTCTCTAAGAACATGATCTTTATATTTTTCTTGAAATATCTTTTTCATATCATTCCATGATCATATTGAATTAGTACCTAGAGTCATGAACCATTTAAGAGCTCTATCCTTCAATGTTGCAGGAAACAATCTCAGTTTTTGAGTATGTGATATGTAGCCATAAGATCTACAAAGTATCTCAAATTCAAAGAGAAATGTTTCCGGATCCTCTGTCCTCATAGCATGGAAGTTGGGAAGGAAAGATGGAGGGATGTTCTTCATATGTACACTGATGTCCATATCTTGAATGGGAAACCCAATAAGATCTTCATTGTCATCATATCCATCCATCTCTTATACCTTCAAAAATTTATGGTGATTTGGTTCTTACCGCACCACGTGGTCAAATGGGGGGGTTGGTATTGGAGAAGTATTTTTAAAAATTTTATGAGTATCTCCACTCCTATGAGGCATGAATATCAAATTTTTTTATTATTATATATTTTTCAATATTTCGGAAACAATCTGAAAAGGAAAGCAAAAAAGAATGTTAAAACATAATCAAAGCATCTATTAGACACCTCCATGACAATGACGCCAAAAATTAGTGAGCCATGGTATTTCACCAAGAGTGCTGCAACTCCCAGGGGCCGTTGCCCTACTTTACTTTATCAATCCAGGGTTTGTAAAAAATTGGAGGTGATAGTGCTATATATACAACAAATGCATTTTTCTCATGTAATCCTATTCTGCTTTACGAAAGGGTGATATTTCTTAAACTATGATAAGAACTGAAAATTAAATTGCTGGAAGGAAATGAAAGAAAGGAAACTAACTTAAATTGCAGAAAGGAAATGACGAAAATGAAACTAATTTAATTTGCAGAAAGGAAATGGCAGAAGGGAAACTAATTCAAATTACACTTAACTTGGCCAATCAGCTAAACACACCTTGCTCTATCTATTATGCTCCTATCTATGCAGCTATTCATGACCTAATTCTAATTTGAAGAGGTGTTTCTTGCAGTTTGGTGAAGAAAGGGGTAAAGTTGCTAATGGAGGGCCTAACCACATAAAACAAGGCTTAGGGGAGTGAAAAAGGGGTTTAAAAATTTATTAAAACTTTTAATATCGCAAAAAATTATTTGGAGAGGGAGGCCTTTAAAAGTATGATGGTAGAGTTGTAAGAGGGGGGTGGCAATGCGATATGCGATATGCGATATCGCAATGCTAGTGGGGAAGTGGAAGTGATGTTTGGGACTAGGAGCGAAATGTGAAATGCGATGGGATAGAAGTTTCAAAATTCGAAATGGGATGGGATAGAAATTGCAAAATGCGAAATACTATGGGATAGAAGTTTCGAAATTCGGAATGCGATGGGATAGAAGTTGTGAAATACGAAATGGGATGGGATAGAAATTGTGAAATGCAAAATGCAATGGGATAGAAATTGTGAAATGCGAAATGTGATGGGATAAAAATTGCGAAATGTGAAATGTGTCGATGGGATAGAAATTGTGAAATGCGACGGGATGACTGGATGGTAGGGTCGGTGGCAGAGCGCTTTAATAATATCGCAATCAATGGATAGGAGCGGTAAGTATTAACGGAAAGTGGATAGAGATTGTGATTTGCGATGGAGCGAAAGGGAAATGGGGTAAGTTCAAAGGTAAGGGTAAAGGGGTTTCCAATGTTTTGGATATTTTTAATAATATATATGGCGAAGGTAAGGTGCAAAGGAATATCAAAATTGAGGTCTAGAAGCGAAAGGTGTTAATAAGGACCAAATGGGAAATGTGATTGTGATTTGCGGTAAGTCTTAAAGGGAGAAGGGAAAGGTCGATTTATCAAGGGTTATTCGAATAATTTCGTAATGATCGGTAAAGGTAAGGTGAAAGGGAAAACCATAGAGATGTAGATGAATGACAAGGGAAGGAGATGGAGGATCCTGCGAGATGCGAAATGCGATAGAGGATATTTCGAGGAGGAAAGGTGGAGGTCAAAATTTTAATGGTTTTTGTGAATGAAAAGGGTGAAGCAACTGATAATAAGAGAAAAATGAGGGAAATGGAGGTGCAACAACACGGTTCATAAGCGTCACACAAAGATGGAGAGGAATTGGAAATTGAAGAAGAACGACATAATAAAATTCTTTGGAAATTTTGATGCTTATTCTTGCAAAAAACCCATCTAATCCATGCACTAAAAATATATGAATGTGCAATAATACAGTGAAATAAAGACTCGACCTGGTAATTAAATTTCTTCCCTAAACTCAGAAACAGTGGACAAAAAAGAAATTTTTGGCTCATGGGAAGGTCTACCCTCCTCGAACTCTATGGACAGAGATAAGAGGGGAAGGTTCGATCCACAACTTTTGGAGTTTTCCTCTATTCTATTATTCTCATAAGCAAATGAAAAACTACAACAAAAAATTGAAAGAAAAAACTAACCAGCAATGAAACTATCAGAAGCAAAACTAACTAAATGATAGAAACAAAACTAGATAAATGACAGAAAGGAAAGAATGATAAAAATAGAGAAGCTAAGGCACATGGGTTGGGCACTAACCCACGAGCCCAACTCTCTGGAACTAAATCAGTAAAATGGAGTCTGTCTGATCATTTTAGGAAGAGAATAGCCTCATTACATTTTTGAAAGTTTAATCAATGAGTACAATAATAGAAATATTAATAGCTTGCAGTAAAATTTCTGAATGGAATCAAATCCCTTCCTAACTCTAGCTCTTCTCTATTTATTCTACAGGGCAGCTACCAAAAACTCCATAGAAAATAGTGATCGAGTCCATTTTGACTCCAATTAAACCATAGATTAAGTGCACTTCATCCTCAATTTGCTTGGATGCCTTTGATAGTTAAGAAGGGTGGACGAACCCCTTGAATATCTCCAAGATTTCTCCATAATTTCCTGACATTGTGCTCATTTATTCTTCAATATTGATCTTCCAGTTGCAGGGAGAAAGTCCCTAAATTATCTCCTTCTCCAAATTTGCATAATCTGCCCAATATTCTCACAATAATCTACAAAAATAACCAATATTAGGCACAAATATGCAATTACCTTTAAATCTTCCTAAGAACATATTAAAGCATAAGAAAATATTATTAAGTGTAGAATGAGAGATTTAATATATCTTTTATGTGCATAAGGAAGGTTATATGGGCCTTATTTTATGTCTAATTTAGAGGCCCATCACGGTCTTCCCAATATATTTTTAGGTCCAAGGTGGACAGTTACGGATTTCTTCTTTTTGTCACATGGGAGGTTAGGTGCCTCTCTTTATTAGTCACCACCATTGCAAACTCTAGTAGTGATGAGAAACACATTAGTTTCCCTCTTTTGGGTTATGTTGATTCTTTGATTTAGGTTCCATATTGCATTAGATGGTCTGCCATTTTTTTGAGGCAGTTTTGCATGGCTTTAGATAGATGTCGTGTGTTGATACAGGGGAGGGCGACCTTCCCTTTCGCTTCAAAGATATTTTTTTAATTTTTTGGGAGGTTTCCAGAGATGAGGCCTACATTTTAATGTCACCCTCCTAGGCCAATCACTGAGGTTTGGATGAGCATGTGGGGGTAGATGATGCCCAAGAGGGGCCTTCAAGAGTATCCGACCAGGATTTCCACCAAGGCACTAGCGTTATTGACCAGTGAGGATAACCATTCGTTTGTTGCGTTAGCATTTTCGTATGCGGGGATTGATTGGAGACAGTGTATCAACATACTCTTCACAAAAGTTGAGCCTCCAAATCTAATAATAGTGTTTTCTTTAAATTAATCTAGTTTCTTTTTATTGTTTTAATTAATTAGAATAAGAATTATTCTAGCACGTTCTTTAACTTGTTTTTATTAAATTGTTTAATGTTGCAATTATTGTTGTGTACTATATATTTTATAGACATCGACACATTTTATGGGGACATGCCTCCTGCCCCACCAAATGGAGGAGATGAGGAGATAGGCGAGGCCTAAGAGGGTGAGGCACATCCTTAGGGGGGCATGGGCATCCGGGGCCATAGGGATGGTATGCAATTTCAAATGGTCTACTGTGACAAATTATATAGATTTGTGATTGACGATAGAGTCTTCCCTACAAAGGCTCGAGATATCAACGACATGGACTGTCTGTGTAAGATGATGTCTCTTATGCATCATATCTTCCTAGCTAGTAGGGTACTGACAATGATGAGGGATGGAGGGAATGCAAAAATAGATACATCAGACGAGGGTGGTGATGATGGTGATGATGAGGGTAGTGATCATGATCATGATCATGAGGGTGGTGATAATGATGCTTCTGGTAGTACTACCCCATTGGATCATGATTGTCAAGGTGTCGATGATCCTTCTAGTACTAAACCTCCTGGCCAATTTCCTGATGATGAGATGTCAGAGCTAGAGGATTTGCTTTATGTTTCTCTTGATAGAGCAGAGCAACCATCTCCTCCTCCACCTCAGGGCTTTACAGAACACGTTGAGACAATACTTGACCATCCATCGTCTTCCACTACAAACCAACCACCTCCTCCTCCTCAGCTGAGTTCGATAGACATCGAGGGAGTAGTTGACCATCCATCGTATTCTATTTCATACCAGGTTGACACTACTACATATGTTGTATCGACAAATATTTGATTACACTTATTTGACTTGTTTGTATATATACATATATTTCCAAAGAAAAAAATATTTATTAATATTTGAATAACAGACTGGCTCCCTAGGTGTTTTTACATTGCTCCTTAAGCTGTATCATTCTAGAACCTCATAAGATTGTCAGTGAATACCTCTTTATACAAAAACTGATAAAAAATAAAAAAAATATGTATGAACAAGATATGTTTCTGTTCTTATTTGGAGCTTTATACTATCACTTACTATACCAAGATTACTTCCTCTTCCGAAGAGGAGGCATCGATTATTAAAAAATTACCAGGTTGTAACGTCAGAGCTTGCTTTGATAAGAAATCCGCCTCTTCATTCAGTTCTCTGTATACATGTTTGAAATAAAGAGAGGTGAATTTGGTGAAGAAATGTTGAATGGCTCGTAAGACTACTTGTAAGTGAGGAGCCAGAATCTATGATCGCTGTGAAGCCCATTCCACTACTACTTTTGAGTCACCAAAGCACTACAAGTCTGTAATACCTTTGCTGTGTTCTACAAATAAAACGGCCCAAAGAGCAGCCAATTTAGCTCTATTATTTGAACCATGACCGGGAGCGAATTTTATTAGTAAATTTTTTCCAGAGTTAAAATGGAGGGTAGTTCCGGCACTAGCGAGAGGAGGAGACCCTTGGCTGGCTCCATCAAAAAAAGCCCATGGTTTGTCACGGTTGATGACAGGAGGCTGAATAATTCTCAATTTCTTCACTTTTGCATGACACTTGTGTTTATTGGTCCACTGAATAATCAAAGATGCAGTCAGTTCTTCTGGGATACAATTTTCATTAAAAATTGTTGTGTTTTGAGCCCACAATATGCCATAAGTGAAGAAATAGGGGAGAGCAGCAAAGGTGCTTACCTGGGGAGGCTCCACCATTGATTTGCTCGAGATAGAAAATTTTTAGCTGCATCCAAATGAACTGATGTAAAAGCAGAGACAGATTTGTTCCAAACCGACTCTGCATAAGAGAAAAAAAATAAAAGGTGAGGGTCTGTCTCATCATTGGTTCCACACAGAGGAAAACGACTTAGACCTTCCCATCCATGTTTTTTCAAGTTTTCCCATGTAAGGAGCTTATTTTTTAAAGCCAGCCATAACACTAATTTGGCTTTTAATTGTCCAGGCGTTTTCCAAACAAGTGTCCACCATTCCCCTTTTACTACTAAAAAGGATTCCTCCATATAAGCCTTATATCCTTGCTTTGCAGTGAAAGATCCAAAAGTTGAGTTTTTTGTCCAGACCAGCATGTCATCCGCATATTGGTCAAGATGAATAAAATTATTAACCAAAATGTGAACATAAGAATACCATTCCAAAGAATCCTCCTCACTGAGCTGTAGGAAGAATACCGATTTCCAACCTGAAGATCCCCATGCCTGTGGAAAGGAGGAAGCTGCATTTTCTATGGTGAAAATCTGATTTGTGTGTAAAATATTTTGAAGCCTCTCAGAGAGCTTATAATTATTTCCTGCCCCAACCCATGGATCCATATCGATTCTGACTTGATTTCCTTTACCAATGTTCCACGCAGTCCATTCACCAATCAGAGGAAAGGATTGAATAAGAGCCTTCCAACCAATAGAGCCATTCTTATGAGATTTTTTTGAGAACAAAACCAAGTTGAAATAGTTATTCTTGGGATGTATTTAGCACATAAAATTCATCCCCACAAAGAGCCAGGATTCTCCGCAAGTCTCCACAAAGACTTTGCAGCTAAAGATAAATAGAAGATAGGAAAACTTTTTATTCCCCATCCTCCTAGCTCTTTAGGAAGAGCTAAAGAATACCATTTTGATAAAGGGATTCCATCATTTTTTTTATATGCAGTCCATAGAAAGGAGAAGCAAATTTTCATGACTTTGTGAAGAATTCCTTTTGGAATGGCTGCAATGGTGGCCTAATAAATAGGAATTCTTTGGAGAACAGATTTAAGTAAGACCAACCGACCTCCTCTGGACAGGCATGTATTGGTCCAAATAAATATGCGTTTTTCAATCTTTTGATAGAGCCATAGCCAGTCCCTGAAAACATATGAATTAGGCTTGAGGGAGAAACCAAAATATTTGAAGCTAACCGCCCAATCAGAGAGAGGAAAGGGAGAATAAGATCTAAGGTCTGATAACAACGAATTATAAGAGATGTTATGGATCAGACAAGACTTATCACAATTTATCAACATTCCAGTGGCCTTTTGATAAAGGTAAAGAATCTTAGAAAGGGTATTAGAATTTTCTTTCGAAGCAACTCCAAGGAGGAGGATTTCATCAACAAAAAGGATATGTGTCATGAATTCACATCTCACAATGTGTATACCTTTGAAAGATCCAGAATCTCGAGCTTGTTTTACAAGACGGCTTAAAGCTTTAGCAATTAAAAGGAACAAAAAGGGAGACATAGGGCAACCTTGACACAGCCCTCTAGATGGATGAAAAGAAGAAGAGGGAGACCCGTTTATTAGGACAACAAAGGATGTTGATTGAATGCATCCCATGATCCATTCTACAAAGTCCATAACCTTCCCAATTTGAATTAATAAGAGTCTGAGAAAAGTCTAGTTAACCCTATCATAAGCTTTTGATAAATCCAGTTTGAGTGCAAAGGATTCCTTTTTATTAAGATGAATATAGTGCAAAACTTCTTGGGCCAAAGACACATCATCATGTATTTGACGCTTATGTAGAAAACCGAACTGTTCCTCTGAGATGATACTGCTTAAGATGGGCTTCAAACACAGAGAAATTATTTTTTAAATGATTTTATATATCAGATTGCAGCAAGAGATTGGACGAAAATCTCCAAACTTTGAGGGGTTTTTATTCTTGGAAATGAGTACAATAAAAGTAGAATTTAAAGAGCCCAAGACCTTTCCATATTTTTTGGATTCCTTTACTACTTTCAGTAAATTATCTTTTAATAGAACATAAAAACCCAAATATAATTCGATGGTCATTCCATCTGGGCCAGGGCTCTTATCTTTTTTGAAGGTTCGAAGAGTATATTCAAGTTCTACATCATCAACTTCTTTTTTAAGGACAATATTCATATCTTCCAAAATCATACTAGGGAATAGATTAAGGACTCATAAAATTTCCTGGATCGGGCAACCTTCAGGTGCTGTGAAAGCATTCTTAAAATGTTGTAATCCAGCATTTGATTTGTACTTGAAAGAGCTAATTTTGACACCATTTGAATTTATAATCTCTCAGATAGTGTTCTGATTTCTTCTGTGAGATGCATATTGATGAAAAAACTTAGTGTTATTATCACCAGCCTGAATCCAAATTGCATGAATTTTTAAATGCCATAGTTTTTCCTCCTTCAAGAGAAGGTCACTTCGTTTAATCTCTAGGGATCTTAAGGTTTCAAGATCTCTATCAGAGAGACACCCAATTTGATTTGAATAGATACTGGCTAAATTAGCTTCAATCTGTAATATTCCAAATTAGGAAAATGCTACAACAATGAGAATATCTCAAGATATTCTAAAGTTGGAGACCCAGCAATATGCAAACACAAAAATGGAGCAGCAACAACAATAAACTCATAAAACATGAGAGAAATCCATAGCCATCTTATTAAGAAATATCAGCAACAAATGAATACAAGATCTTGAGGAAAATGCTACTCAAGATAAGCAATGCTCAACCTAAGGAGACAAGTACATAAATCATGATAAAACCACTACTACACATGTATGCCCAAGCTATGACAGCGTAGTTTTATAAGAGCAACTGCATGCTACATATGTCAAATACATGGATGTACAATTATATGGCCCAATAGAACATTGGGAGTGAAGATCTCGGCTCCCAAAGGCTACCTCATGTCATTCCTGGAAGGATTGGCTATAAAATACAAAATCTGCAAAATGCCGTAGTTGCTGGGTAGCAACTACAACTCAGAAATAGAACTGGATGGAGATGGTTGTAGATGATGCCCAAAATTAATATGCCTCCTCCAATGGATCTTTCAAGTGAAAGGTTGATCCCTTCACCAAAGATCTCACCCTCCAACAATCTCCAAGAGCCACACTGCAAATGCTTCACTAAAAATAACACAGTCACTGGATGGAACTGTGCTATAAGGGCAAGAGAATGGGTTGGCCCAATTCCAAGATCTAAAATCAGCTCCAAAGGCCTCCAAACTGATCTTTCAAAGGAAAGAGAGAGTCCTCCTCTGAAAAATAGCTGATGAAGGTGGTGTAGTGAACCCTCACTTCAACACCCTGCAACACAACATTATTCTGTTGCAGAAATAACGCTATCTTGGAGGAGGATGCTTGGCGTCAAGCCTATATGTGAGGAAAATTAGTGCAATCCCTCAAGAGGCCTCTCAAGAAGGAGAAGGAATCCTAAACAGGAATTCCCCCCGACAACTCTTGCTAAACAAAAAATAATGCACAATGTCTGAATAAACAATGAAATCAATAATCCATAACATGAGAAACAATGGCTACCTTGCCCTCCTTTTAAACAAGTGAAAGCCCCTCTCCATGGGTCCCACTCCTCTTAGGGTTTCTTCCACCAAATAACCCTCTTCCCATTCATATTGCGCTGTTTCTCTAAGTTTTCTCCACCTCTTATCCTAACGCTGTTGACTTGGTCAAACTTGGCCTTGTCCACTTGCAAATAACCCTGTTCACACATGAGGGTGTGAAAACTAGCTCCAATGATGATCCCCTTTCATACTATGAGGTATTTTATTGAGATTTTCATTATTCATGGGCCTCCTTACCCCTTTATTCTCCTCCTAGGTGAAATCAACACAAATTAATATTCCAAATTATTGTAGGAAAATTTCTCCCAAATGTTGCTTGTCCTGAAGCAACTGCAAGGATAGAACTGGAAAGCCTCCTCTCAAGGCATGAAGTCTATGATGTGTTGAGGAATATCTTCCTCATGTGGATCCTCCATCCCCCAAGCAATCAACCATGCAAAATGAGTTACCCCCCAACATGGCAACTCTTGAAAGTCACCTTCCACCTCTGGCTCCGGAAATGTAGGTGGGCTGAAAATATGATCTTGGTAGAAAAATAGGCTACCCCATGCTGTCCTCCTCTCCACTTAGGATAAGTGTAGAGTGTATGCTGATCTTGGGCTGTAATGATATTTCCCTCAAATGGAAAGTGGGATATTAGACCTCTAAGGATCTCTCCTCCAACGTTGTGCAACATGTTGGCCCAAATCATCTCATATGTGATGAGTTGGAAGTCATCATCATATGGCATCACATTCCTGATATGTCTCACCTCATAAGGAAACAAATGAGCTACTGTAGTGGCCATACCATCTCCCATGCTCCCTCTAGAACAGGTAGTGCAAAGTGTGTGGGAGTTATCTCCCTCCAAGGACACATTCACCCAATGTTTCTCTCCCCCAATTGTGCTCTCAAGAAGAGCTTTAGCAATATCAACCAAGGGAACCATAAGGAGAATAATGCTGGCTGCCATGTGAAGTAAGGGAGAAGGAAAATGGTCCCTCAAATGTAGCCAACATAGTTTGACTCTCAACTGCCATAGAAAATAAAATTATGGGAGGCCTCCCCACCATTTTCTCGTTGCCCCAATCTCCTCACAAGTCCAGAGAAAGTAAATGATATAATGTGAAATGTGAGTATGTTCTCCATGAGAAAGTTCCTCCCCATATCCTCTTAGGGAGTGATCATCCATAATGGCCTTATGTAGACCACCAAATCTAGAAGGAATAATATCTTTCGTTTGAGAAAATCCCTGCACATATATGGTTAAGAGATGCATATATATAGACAAATCACTATGCAAGTCAACAATACTCTTACCACATGCTTTTCTCATATAAATGGAGTGGCTCATAGATGAGTCTCCCCTCATCCTCAAAGGGAAAATAGTTGACTGTGCAAACTCCTCCATCTTCTCATGATCCATGGAGTGCCTCCTCAAGTTCTTCAAGTGGTTCCTCCCACAGGAAGAAAAGAAATGTAATGTGGAATTCATGGTTTGCCCATGGTTCCTCCTGAAATGTACAAAATGTATAGTAGGGAGAATCATGCTCCTAATGGGCATATTCAGTCTCAAGCCCACTCTCCAATCAAAGCTCCCCATGAACATAGTGATACCAACAATACATGGAAGCAAAAACCAATAGAAACAAGTTGTCACATGATAACCGGAAAGTGGATCAAGGTCCCACACAAGGAACCAGTGCAGTGCATTCCTTGCCTGCATAAAATCAAACAAAAACAAGTGCTTTTCCAGCCACTTGTTTGCTGCCACAATCATTTTACAAGATATAGACATGGAAGTACAAAAGGGTGTCAATGGTGCACACCAAAAGTCATGTGGCTTTCCCCACAAACCACCAATGAGATAGCCAATATAAATGATACAAATTGCTTCAATTACATCATTAGATAATATGAAAGAAGGAATAATCCTCCTCGGTACAATATGTTGCTCATAAAAAGAAAATAAGTACAAGACATAAGGTGAAATTGTACATTCTCCATCATGTACTCGAAGACTTGAGCTGAAATGGCTCAACTGAAAATGCTCCCTTACTCCAAATGAGTAGGAAGGTGGATGTGACATCCTCTCCATCAACATCCGAGCTCTGCATCTCTCTATATGCTGAAATATGTCTTGCTGAATGCCCTCCCAAATGAACTCCTCTGCCAAGGCAAGATATGCATCAAAATGCATGGAAAAGAAGTCTGCATGTGCTGCATGCAACAACTTGTCCTTGAGACTAGAACCTCTAGTCAAGAAGACTTTGCCATGTGAATAGATGACCATGTCATCCACCATACACTCATCATCTCTATCCGGGTCATCGAGAATCATGCATGCACCAAGATCCTTGGAGTACTCTACCAAGAGCTGAGATCTCCAGTAAGGATCAATCCTCCCAAGAGAGAGCACTGGTGATCTGGCATGTGAAGCTCTCCTCCTACTGATGTCTACTACTTTGACATTCCCTATGCCAAAATTCTCCTCCAAACTCTTCACCTCTCCAAAATCTAAGAGTGGTGAATCCAAAGACAAGATGTCTTTAATCAATAATAGATCTGGTGGCCTCCCTCGTAGAATGCCTCTATGCAGTGAGACATCAATGTCAAGAGTGGACTGTACATATGGTTGGGCAGCCTTGCCCTTGCTTTCATAATGCAATATAGTCTGCCTCTTGTTTGCATTGGCTCTATGAAATAGAGAAGGGTGTGTGCCTCTCATCACATGATGCTGATCTTTCTCCCTTCCTCCTCTTTCCAGCTGCAATGCTGCACAACCATGCTTCTCATTGATTGTGCTTGGACCTCCATGTATGAGATCCTGCGGACTTCCTTGCAGAGATGCAAGAATCCCTCTACTTGGAGCAAGAGCTCCTCCTTCCTCTGCATGAGGTGCTAGATCAACTCTATAAATGACAAAGCTGTTTCCCTTAGCCTCCTTAACATGAGTGGGCAACCCTCCAATGATTGGATCCTCTTTTGGAAAAGGGATCTCTCTATCTCCTTGTGCCAAAATACAAGATGAAGGTCTTGCCTCCAATAAAGTATCATGCAAGATATCAGCCTCCTTCATAATTCTCTGAAGTGATTTTGAGTCTATGGTTTCCTCCATCACATGTAAGGGTTTTGTTTGTTTAGATGTGTTTGTTCCCTCCACATGTGTTTTAGAATTATTCCTACCAAATATTTCCATCAAAGTTCTAATGAAAATTGCATAGGAAGAAGTATTTACATTCCTCAAAGTAAATGACTCAAATAACCACCATGCATAGACCTTACCTCCAAAGTGCAGCGCTGCTATTCTGATGGCTTCATCTTCAGAAATCTAATGCTGCTGCAGAAGGGTGTCTAGCTCTTCTACCCAAGCCCTGGCTGAACATGTAGGGGAACCATCAAATATAGATAGAAGAAATCTATCCATATTATGCTGCTTGATCCTCCTCACCATGATCTTGCAAAACTCCGGAAAGGTAATATGATCTCTAAAATTCTAAGTTTGAGATTCATTCTCATGCAAGAAACCACTAAGAGTTCCTCTCTTCGACATTCCTCCTTATTCTTTTCCTCTCACGGAAAAGCTGGCCATATGACTTCACCATACATCATAGGGTGTGACTACATGCTCACATTCCCTACAAGAAAATCTAGAGTTTGGCTCAGCTTCAAACCCTCTTGGAGATCCTGTACATATCTCCCTCCTTATCTTCTCAAATTCTTCACGAATGCTCTGTACAGATCTTGGAAGAAGCTTTGTAAGCTTATCTTCCTTTTTCTCTCCACACAGTGGAGTCTTCATCTTCTCTCTCCTTGATAGCATGATGGTTGAGATCCACCGGCTGAGCCAGAGATCATGCTTTCATACCACTACAATATTCCAAATTAGGAAAATGCTACAACAATGAGAATATCTCAAGATATTCTAAAGTTGGAGACCCAGCAATATGCAAACACAAAAATGGAGCAGCAGCAACACTCAACTCATAAGACATGAGAGAAATCCATAGCCATCTTATTAAGAAATAGCAACAACAAATGAATACAAGATCTTGAGGAAAATGCTACTCAAGATAAGCAATGCTCAACCTCAAGAGACAAGTACATAAATCATGATAAAACCACTGCTACACATGTATGCCCAAACTATGACAACACAGTTTTATAAGAGCAAATGCATGCTACATATGTCAAATACATGGATCTACAATTATATGGCCCAATACAACATTGGGAGTGAAGATCTCAGCTCCAAAAGGCTACCTCATGTCAGTCCTGGAAGGATTGGCTATAAAATACAAAATATGAAAAATGTCAGAGTTGCCGGCTAGCAGCTGCAACTCAGAAATAGAACTGGATGGAGATGGTTGTAGATGATGCCCAAACTAAATATGCCTCCTCCAATGGATCTTTCAAGTGAAAGGCTGATCCCTTCACCAAAGATCTCACCCTCCAACAATATGCAAGAGCCCCACTGCAAATGCTTCACTAAAAATAATGCAGTCACTGGATGGAACTGCGTTGTAGGGGCAAGAGAATGGTTTGGCCCAATGCAAAGATTTGAAATCAGCTCCAAAGGTCTCCAAACTGATCTCTCAAAGGAAAGAGAGACTCCTCCTCTGAAAAATAGCTGATGGAGGTGGTGTAGTGAACCCTCACTGCAACACCCTACAACACAACATTATTCTGCTACAGAAATAACGTTGTCTTGGAGGAGGTTGCTTGGCCTCAAGCCTAGATGTGAGGAAAATCAGTGCAATCCCTCAAGAGGCCTCTCAAGAAGGAGAAGGAATCCTAAACAGGAATTCCCCCCATCAACTCTTACTAAACAACAAATAATGCACAATGTCTGAATAGACAATGAGATCAATAATCCATAACATGAGAGACAATGGCTGCCTTGCCCCCTTTTTAAACAAGTGAAAGCACCTCTCCATGGGTCCCACTCCTCTTAGGGTTTCCTCCACAAAATAACCCTCTTCCCATTCATATTGCGCTATTTCTCTAATTTTTCTCCACCTCTTATCCCAGCGCTGTTGACTTGGTCAAACTTGGCCTTGTCCACTTGCAAATAACCCTGTTCACACATGAGGGTGTGAAAACCAGCTCCAATGATGATCCCCTTTCATACTATGAGGGATTTTATTGATATTTTCATTATGTGTGGGCCTCCTTACCCATTTATTCTCCTCCTAGGTGAAATCAGTAAAAATTAATATTCCAAATTATTGTAGGAAAATTTTGGAATATTACACAATATTTTTTAAATTTTCTTGTTGACTGGCTTGAAAATTTTGAAACCATCTCTTCGTAACATTTTTTATGTTGGCCATGTTTGAAGCCCATTGTTTCATAAAAGGAATGGGATGATCTGAAGAGAGATGCATCCAATAATTTGAGATTAGAGACCTATAATCCTCCTCTAAAAGCCATGCCAGGTTGAATTTAAAAGGAGAGGGAGGTTTTGACTCCGGGGCATCAATAGATAGAACTATAGGGAGATGATCAAACAAACCGCCCGATTCCACCATATATTGGGCTCTAAAATTCCCATCAATAATATCATTCGAGATAAGAAATTTGTCTAGCCTTTTTTCTACAACTTCATCACCTTTTCGCTTATTTCGCCAAGTAGGGGAAAGTTTGCAGGGCATAACATCCACCAACTTATGAGATTCCAACAGGGAAAGAAAGAAAGGTGCCAGAGGGTCAACTCTAGCCGACTCCTCCCAAACCTCCTGTATAGAAAGGGTAAAATTTAGGTCTCCTCCCAAAATCAAGGGTTGGGGAAGAGCGGAATCAGGGGATAGGAGGGAAGATCAGAAGGTCCTTTTATCATAGCAGGGACTGTAAATATTAAATAAGGTGAATCATAACCCAGTCTTTTGGTCAACGTATGATGAAGAAATAAAAGCCTAGTGGAAATTAAAGGACAATACAGAAATGGAAGGGCAACACACTGTCACCAGGCCACCAGCCTGTCCCACAACATCACTGAAAGCAAAAGACCAATACTTTAGCTAACTAGATAGAAAATCCACAACACGAGAACCTGACACTTTAGTTTCTTGCAAGAGAAATACATTTGGGGATACGGTTTGTATTAACCATTTGAGGGGTAATTTAGAGGGGGTGCCCCCAATACCCTGCAAATTCATCGAAAGAAAAATCATAAGAGACCCTTTTTTGGGCCTTTCCCTGCTCCAAGGGCCCGTTGAATAGTTTTTTGTCTACTTGCACTAATATCCACAGAGGCTTGGTTCTGTGCTTTGGATAGGTGTGATTTGCAACCTAAAATTATTTTAGGTGTCGGATCGATAGCCAGGCCACCCTTCACAGCAGTGTCAGAAAGAAGAGAGGAGCGGGAGCGAAGCTTTGAAACATGGGAAGGAGAAGGAAGGGAAGGGGGAGGAGCACGGGAAACCTGAGGTGACTCAATCCAAGGGGGAGAAGGAGGAGAAGGCAAGGGAGAGGGTGAACCAGGGGAAATGGGTAGAGGCATAGAGGTGCCTAAGGGGGAAGAAAGAAAGCCTTCATCATCAGTACATAAAGGAATAATTTTTGTGGAAGGCAGTGGAGGAGGAAAAAGGGGCATACCTTTGTCAACAGAAGAAACAACAACATGTTCTTGATGGTGCACATCCTTCATCTCTTTCGAAGCTTAAGACTTAGAGGTAGGAGAGACGTACCGAGATTTTGGGTCTGAGTCAATATTTTTCCACACTTTCTTATATCTGGGACGCGAGAAGTTTGGATGTGGGCATTGCATGGCAAGGTGGCCAACCTTTCTGCATAGGAAACAACAGAAAGGAGACTTCCAATAATCGAGCTTCTGTGTCCAAGAGCTTCCATGCATTTCAAGAACGATGCCTTCAAATAAACCTTCGCGAACGTCCAATTCAACTTGGATTTTTGCACATCTACGGTCCAATTTCGTGTCCCGGTCTTCTTCGAGTGCGATGAACGTACCTAATTTATTTCCAATGGCTTCAAGCAGGGGAAGTTGCCAGAAGAATTGTGGGAGGCTCGACAGGATAGCCTAGACTCTCTGCAAGTGTTGGGGGGCATTTTCGACGTTGAAATGAACATCCCATTGCTGAAGCACAAGGTCTTCCAGACCCCAATTCCACACACAGTTCGTCAATTTTAATTTATCATCTATTGACATTAATTTGAATAGGAGCCACCCATGAGAAAGTTTATGAAAGGAGGGAGAGTATCCCAGCAGGGGTCTCCAGTGTTCATTAATCCAACTGGAAATAGCCTCAGAAGACGCCATTCGACCACAAAAATGACCCACAAGTGCGTTCTCCAAGTAGTCTGGTACCTCTGAAATGGAAATTTCTTCACCAACAATGAACTTGGCGATACCAGACTTTGGGCAGACACCTTTCCTGGCCAGGGAAAATTTTAAGGATGGAAAATTATCTTGAAGTTTAAAAAATTGGCGAATCTCACTAGTCCGTAATATGAAAAATATAAAATTTTTAGTGATGTATTTGTCAAATTATTAAAATTTATAATGATATTATATATATTGTCTATATAATGTTGGAAATTTTTAACATAAAATAATTTTATATTGTGAAATTTTGGCGAATCATTTTTATAAAAAAATGGAAATTGGCGAATCATTTTTTTGGAAAAACCATGGAAAATTAGCCCAACTGCGAATATTAGCCCCTAAAATTTACCATGTTCCTGGCTTGTTTGTTTTTGCGATCGTATGCCTGAAGATCCTCCCTGGAGCGAGAGGTACAGTCACCGTTAGGAGGTACAGAGGCAACATGATGAGGAAAGGAGGAAGGAGAAAGATCATGAGTCTGAGTGCCTTGGGATGTGCAGTGAAACGAATGATTTGCTATGCGCATGAAATCAAATTGACTTGGGAGAACGTGACCGACCTCCGGGTTGTAAATCAGATCTACATCCTCTTCACTCATGGTGACATCAACATACCAGCTGCCCATGCGAGGAGGAGGAAACGAGTGAAATATGTTAGAGGGGAGGAGGGAGAAAAGGTGGCGGTGTAGAGAAATGAAAAGAAAAGGAAACATGTATCCCCCCGAAGCCTATGGCAGAGACTACCCACCCCCACAGAAAAGAAACGAAGGTCACATGCGAGACTACAGGGTCCAAAGGCCGCAGGGGCCAAAACAAATCACCGAAGAAATCAGAGACTTCCATATATATATATATATATATATTTCATTTTTTTCATGTTTGTGTACTTAATTTATATATTAGTGTTGATGTGTATATTGTTAGGTCATGTTAGATATGTTCATTTAATGTTCTTGCAAATAGATGTGTGTGCGATAACAGTTATTTGACATGATATTTATATTAATTTGAGGATATGTGTGGTGATGATTTTAGATGAAAATGTTTGTGTTTTGTTAGATTTAATAACGATGATGATGCCCTGTTAGATTATTATATTTGTGTGCTAGCTAATGAAATTTATATGTGCTAGAGGTGTATATAATTAGATGATGGTAGTGAATTCAAATGTGTACCTTAGATTATGTTTATGTTTGTTAGATGATTATCATCATGATATTTTAGATAAAAGAACTTTTAGATTAATCACATCATTAGGATTAGGTCGACGTTTCAAACCAACTAATGTGGTTCATCCTCAGGATGAACCACATTAGTTGGTTCGAAACGTCGACCTAATCCTAATGATGTGATTAATCCGAAATTTCTTTTATCTACATTATGGATCACAAAAGTCTTAGATCTATCATGATATTTATTTTTATGAAATCATATTTATTATAGATGATGTATTAGTGAACTTATATCAACCTTTATATATGAAACTGCATGCAAAACGACTTAATTTAAAAAAATGCAAAGATAATTTTATAAATTAAAAAATTTAGTATGGTTAAAACTATGATTGTAAAATTACTATAAATATTTTTCTATTGCTTAGATTGTTCATTGATATTCAATCTAACTTAATTAGTAAAATATTTCAATACTCAGAAGGAACAAAATAATTAAAGGTAAAATAATTTAGTTACGATGTTTTGTTTATGCGCTATCTACACCTGACTCCGTCACTGCACTGTCCTCTGTGCACACTCTCGGGTTTTTAGGACGCTTCTTTCATATGCTATGGCCTATCACTGGTAAGACCTGACTTAGTTTAACTCCTCGTCCATGACTTCATGTGTACTCCCGTTTGTTTTTTGTGTTGTTCGATAGACTGGGCTCTATTGTTTATTCACACTGCGCTCTGTGGAGTTTCACACACCAGTGGGAAGCGTTTTTCCTCTTTTTCGTGCACGACGCGAGCATTGAGGGTTTATTTTATACAACAGTTGTGTTGGTCCACCATACCCCACTGACCTCTGTTTGCTCACGATTCTTTTGTCTCACCCAACATGAGTGGTTATGAGGAAGAAGTGGATTATTCAGAGGATCCTTTGGTTGGAGTGGATATCTGGGGGCTCCAGGAACAGGAGGTGGGCGATACTATTTCCGACATGGAACCCACTCAACCCACCTCAACACTGAATGGGACTAACTCTACCCCTGCGGCCGTTTACTCGACGCCCATTGGTGACAGTCCGGGGTTTGGCAACAATGTGTCACTCTCACCAATGACGAGTGGTAATTGGGGTTTCAGGTCACTCGATTTGCTTCCGCTTCCGGTATCTGATTTTCCCTATTCTACACCATTTTTGGACGTGGAGCTGCACTTCATCACTGACGCAACACAAAATTTGGGCAACTTAAATATTCGTGAATGTGGTCAAAATTCATCGGTTGATGCTGGGGTTCAGATTGTGGCATCGAGGGTTTTTTCGAATATCCCGGCGGACGCCCCGATTGGGGATAACACTCACACGTCTTCGGAATCTGAAGGCACCCCGGAGTTGGGGATCTCAGTCGGTGGAAAAAAGCACAGGACTACCAAAAACAAATCCTGCAATCATTCAAATTTCTGCAATGATAGGGGTCTGGAGGATATTTCCTATATGGCGTCTAGGGTTCTTGTGGGCAGGGTGCGAGGCCGAAAATACTCCATCCCTTGCCTCTTGCATTGGACTAGAGAAATTTGGGAGGCGATTATGGAAAACCTCCCAGAGGTTTCTCTTCTCAGGCGTGGTTGGTTCACTCTCACATTCACTGTGCCGACCCAGGCCGATTGGGCCCTGGAAAATTTCTGGCACATTGAATTGCATCCTGTCCTTCTTAAGCGTTGGACACCACTGTTCGATCCCAATAAGGAAAACGCGGGGGCTGGTCCCATTTGGATGAGACCCCCTGTATTACCGCTTCAGTTCTGGAACGAGACTACCTTCAGGAATATCGGAGATGATTTTGGTCACTATCTTGACCACGATCGTTCCTACCTTGTCTCTGGGAACAAAGTCGTGGCCCACATACTCATATTCCTTGATACCAGGGATAGACTCCATGATTCCTACAACATATATTTTGAAGGCATAGTGTGGTGTCAAATACTGGATTACGAGGGCGTTCCATTCAGATGCCAGAAGTGCCATGAGGTGGGGCACCTCTACAAGGAATGCCCTTTGATGGGTTACCCTAAGCCCATTGCTAACAAGACATCGGTGGTTGTGCAAACGGACACGTTCACCTGCAATTTCTTTCAGGATGTGACACAGTCTTCGGGTGATCTGGAACAACATACGACTTCCGAGGAGGTGCATCCACTTCCATCTTGGCTGGTTACTCATTCTAGAACACATGCTCCTGCGGCCCCGGCATCCATCCAACACTCGGCTCCGGTTCTGGGTACCCCTCCTATCCCTGACTCATCGCATCTATTTATGCTTCTTGTTACTATTTCCGCATGCTCTCCTAATTTATCTTTGATTGATCATAGGATCTCTTTTAGTATTCCACCTCTCAGTTGCACTATTGCACATGCCCCTCCTTCCATCACTCCCTCTATACCTCATACATCCGTACACCCGTCCTCTTGTCAATCATCTCCCTGCTCTGATTCATCCTCCTCACATCACTCATACTACCTTAGGTCTGCCATTTCCTCACAACCTCTCATTGCTCTGGGTATCGGCCCGGGGCTTGACACACACCCCTCCAAAATCCGGGGCCGACCATCACAATTGGAAAAGGCCATTAAGCGAGCTAATTTGGAGGTCGAAGCTGGTACCCAATCTACCCTTATGCGGGTCCTTAGAGCAAGAAGGCACTGTAATGGGGTCCCATGATGATTTTCCTCACCTACAACTGCAGGGGACTTGCCAACTCCGACAAGATATTGGCACTAAAAGCTCTTCTAGCACAACAACCTATTGACATCCTATTTCTTCAGGAAACTCTGGGGGAAGGAATTATCGTATCAATTACTCTATCCTCGATTTTTCCAAATTGGACCTTCATTACATTAGATGCAAGAGGAAGCTCTGGTGGATGTGCCTTGGGTATTAACAACAGAACCACCTGTATGATCAATTGCTGGGGCAAGGAAGGGGTACTCGATATGGATATCAACATCTGTAACTCTGAAACCCCCTTCACACTGATTAATGTCTACAGGCCTTGCTCTAATAGGAGGGAGTTCTGGCATTATCTATTAACTTGTTCACTGTTAGACCACCCACATGTCATTATGGGTGGTGATCTTAATTTTTCATTAGGCATCTCAGAATCCTGGGGATCGAACGCGGTTCCTGATCCTCTGGCTGATTTCATCATTTCTAGTCTGGAACATGCAGACCTTATCGACATCCAGATGCCCAAACTTCTTCCTACATGGAGGAACCGCAGAACTGGTGATGCTGCATTGGCTCATAGGTTGGATCATTTTCTCATCAAGCTACCATTACTTCAATCTCTGGACATGGTGAGACAATGGGTGGGACATGGGGGCATGTCAAACCACTCTCTTGTTTTTTTAGATTTTGAGTTTGGACAAAAGCGGGCCCGACCTCCATTTAAATTCAATTCCAGATGGCTACTCGAGAATGAATACCACATCCTGGTGGTTCAAAAGTGGCACCATCATCAAAAACATCCGGATCTTGAACCAGCCAGGGTCATTTCTGAAAACCTCAAGTGAATCAAAGGGTTGACCATTAAGTGGACTCGGGAAAAAAGAAGAAAAGAGGGGGATGAATTTAAAAGGCTTGATTTGGAGATTTCTAGACTCAATGCTACTGATATGCTTGGGTATAGATTTGGAGATACAAAGAAGCAACTCATCACACTTGAATCATCCAGAAGAAAGCTACTGCAACAAAATGAGGTAGACTGGAGGCTAAAAAGTAGGGCCATTTGGCTCCAGGCTGGTGATGAGAATAAATTTTTTTTCCAACAACATGCTAATGGCCAAAAACATTGCAATATGATTTGGGAACTTACTAACCAACATGGACATGTGGCCAGGACTCACCCTTAACTTCTTGATATGGGCATACAACACTTCTCTAACATTTACAGAGCCCCACTGCATATTGACCTTCCAGAGATCATGCACAACACCAGTTTATTTCATAGATTTGTGGACCATGATCAGGAGGAGGGACTTGATGCCCCGGTCATGATGAATGAGCTTGTAGGAGTTCTGAAATGGTTCCAAAAGGACAAAAGCCCTGGACCAGACGACTGGCCCATTGAATTTTTCATTCATTTTTTTGAGCTAATTGGCAATGATCTCCTTACTGCTGTGGAAGATAGCCGTGTCAAGGGTAGAATTTATGATGGATTTAACTATACCTTTATTTCTCTTATTCCCAAGACTGACCACCCCTCTAAATTTCAAGACTATAGACCCATATCCCTCTGTAACTGCTTATACAAAATCATATCCAAAATCATTGCCAATAGGATCAAACCTATCCTTTCCTCTCAGATTGCCAAGGAAAAATTTGCTTTTCTTCACCACCGACAGATCCACGAAGCCATTGGCACTACTCAGGAAGCCCTGCATTCCATTAAATCGAAGAACCTCAAATCCACCATTCTCAAAATTGACCTGGCGAAGGCATTTGACCAAGTCAATTGGAGCTACCTCCATCTCATTCTTATACAAACTGGGTTTCCCCCCATGTTCATCAATTGGATTATGGGATGTATTTTTCATGCCTCATTCAGCATCCTTCTTAATGGCACTGCATCAGACTTTTTTCATGCTGGTAGGGGACTGAGACAAGGGTGCCCCCTATCACCACTCCTCTTCATTTTAGTTATGGAAGATCTATCTGTCCTCATTAAAAAAGCATGCTCGGATGGATTGCTGCATGGTATTCGTATAAATGAGATCATTCAACTTTCACATTTATTATTTTTTGATGATGTACTCATTTTCCTGGATGGCTTTGTTCAGGACTCCCTACAATTTGGCATTATTCTTAAATGTTTCTGCAGGGTGACGGGTATGCAACCAAAAAATTCTAAATCCATCATCATAATGACTAGATGCTCGGCACATGAACAAGAAATTGCTCTGACCACATATGCCTTATAACAATATTGGGGATGGATTAAAGTATTTGGGTTTCCACATCAAGCCAAATGAATATCAAATCAAAGACTGGAATTGGCTAATTGCTAAAGTGGAACGAAGGATCAATATTTGGTACCATCAATGGCTATCCCAAGCGGGCCATTTGGTACTGATCAAATATGTCCTTGAAGCTATACCTGTATATTGGATGTCATTGGCCTAGATACCTATTGGTGTCACAAAGCGCATTACTAAGATTTGTAGAAATTTTTTATGGAGAAATTAGGAAAAGGACAACACCTTTGCATGGATTGCATGGGACCGAATTAGCAGACCCAAACAATGGGGTGGATGGGGTCTAAAGGAAATTTTCATATTTTCAACCGCTCTTGCTGCTAAAATGTGCTGGCACCTGATCACTGGCCAAAGTCTCTGGAAGGAAGTCATTATTGCTAAGTATATTTCTCCTAGATGCACACTTGATTGGGTGAGGGGAAACATTCAGGCCACTCCTGGGGCATCCATCATATGGAAAGCTATCACTAAGGCTGCTCCACTTATTCAACAAGGACTCGCTTGGCAAATTGGCTCTGGGGAATCGGTTCGGGTGGGAATGAACTCTTGGTCGGGGTGTGGGATATACTTCAAACTTCCAGACTGGATCATTACACATCTGACCAACAGAGGTATTTAGTACCTATCTCAAATTCAGGACCTGGATCGTACAAATTGGCACACTCAATATTGGCTATCTGCTGATAATCTACACATTCCTCGGGATGACGCACAAAGCTGGGCAAATTACATCAAAGCATTACAGACATCGCATATTCGGCTGAATCAATAGGAGGACCAATTGATTTGGGCCATCTCCTCACAAGGTTTTTACACTCCCAAACTTGGATATTTAACTCTTTGTCTTCACAAAGAACCACAAGAAAAGCTTGAGTGGTGGACAAATATTTGGAAACTCAAGGCCCCACATAAATTCAGATTACTTTTCTGGTGCATCCTACAGAATTGTATCCTCACTATGGATTATCTTCACAGGCGAGGCTTAATTGGCCCTTCTAAATGCTGCTACTGTCATAACCATGCAGAAGCGACCTCTCATTTATTTCTGTACTGCCCCAGTATTCAACGCATTTGGTTACAGGCCACACAGAATATGTCGGGGCTTCTACGCTGGCGGGGTAATTCTATTGTCCACGCTTGGACTCATTGGTGGCAGACGACGACCAACACTACAAAGCTGCGTAATCTGCCTTTGGTTTTCACCTGGGAGATCTGGATAAATTGGAACAAGTTGACCTTCAATAACCAGCCTGTTATTGATGATCTCATCTGTCAGGCAATATTGGTCTCATACTCTCTTATTCCCGATGATGAAAAGCATAATATAGTGAAACCTGACAACCCTGAAACTATTGATCAAAACCAGCCGTGGGCCTATTTTGATGGCGTGGCTACACAAAATGGTTGCGGTGGGGGGGGGGGGGGGTACTCTACACATCAACGCAATGCATCACTATCAAATTAGAATGGGACTGGGACTTGGCACCAAAAATTTTGCTGAACTGCAATGCTTAAGACTCCTTATGATCTTTGCTTGTGAACAAAACTGCAATCACCTACAGATTTTTGGCGACTCACTCATTGTGATAAACTGGTTCAACTCTCATGCACAGTGTCACACTCACACACTCACTGCATTACTGCGAGAAGTACATCTGCTCAAATCACAATTTGACTCTATCTCTGTCTCTCACATATACATGCATCAGAACAAAATGGCAGACTCACTTTCCAAAGAAGCCACGCAGTTGATTTGGGGCACTTGGCACATAACTGAACACATCGGCTCACAGGTGCACAGATTTTTCCACAGGCCTTTCATCGAGGACTATCAGGCAGAACAGGCTGCTGATTTTTGAGGCAGTTTTTTGGATATGTTTTTTTGGGGAACATACATATTATCTCATGTCATTTGTAATTATTCACAGCCGAATAGTATTTATTATATGTACATACTCTAGTTTATTACACTTTATTTTGCTTTTTTGGCGCTGATATGGATGAATAAGCTATGCATCGAGCTTATTCTATCTATATGCGCACTGATACTCATGGACTATAGCATTATAATGTAACTCTGACTAGTGTATAAAGTCAACAAAATACTTTGAACACACAAGATAGTATACTCAGTAAAATGTAATATGTAATTTTTCGCACTAATGAAAGATTACAAATTTTTCCTTTGTGAAAAAATTTAGTTACGAAAATGTTTAACTCATTCAACTTTTAATATAAAATATTATTAATCATAAATATTCAAAAATACAATTTAACTAATTCAATATTGGTTTATAAAATTCAATTTATTGTTAAATTTAAAAAACTTAAGACAATTTTTTTTTATAACCAACCTCGATCCATCTTAACTATGGATCTACCAAGCGTTGAGAGGGATCAAATCTCTTGAGATGCAAACATCTTTTAGAGTGAAAAAAGATTTGATCCCTCTAGGCGCTTGGTAGATCTGAAGTTACTATGGATCTATGCTGATATAATATATATGTATTTGACATTGAAATATTTTATTTATAATTCACGTTCTCCACAATAAAATGTTAAAATATGCCCCCTTATATTTTTTTTCCTGTATGTATACATTTAATTATTTTTATTATTAACATTTTCTAAAATATTACATATCTTTTTTTTTTTGTAAACTTAGTAGATCCTTTCTATTTTCTATTTATAAACAAAAGCAGGTAAAAAATATACAACTTTAGGCCTCAACCTGCCCATAGGAAACCACGTCTGTTGGCCATCTTAACGAGTTATAGGCCATCCAAAACATAAACATCTTAAGTCTGTTTCTAACTGTCTTCAAGTAGCTATTATTAGTATTTGCAGGCATAGACATAATAGTAAAGTAAAAGCTATCCGCTAGCATTTTCAAAAACTAAAACTAGGATGATCACTTCTCAATTCAACACATAAAATAGGTTCCATTAGTCATCATCCGACTCCACAAGAGATGGGTCTTTCACACTGGAACCATACACATCAACCTGGTGCATGGATTGTAACTCCTTCTCGATTCTTCCTAAGCGGACATATTGATGGTGCTGCTGAAGGTTCATTTCGTGAATGGACCTGTTGATCTCAGCTAAACTTGTTGCAGCTTTAGGGTCACCCCGACCTCTTGAACAAACATTATTGCCTTAACTATAAGAAATTTTAGCAAACAATATGTTAAAATTTAATGATGGAATAATGAAATTCTGCCTCGAGTACGACCAGGGTCAGTGATGATGTGATTGAGTTCTGCCTCAACAGTTTCTTCTTCTTCCTCCTGCTTGGCTCTTGCATGGCCCTTCCATCCATGGATAAGGGACTTGGTATAACATTGTGTCTCCTCAGAATATTCTTGAAAAACATTCTTCATAACTTCTTTTCCTGACTTCTTTCCACGCTTGGCTGGAGGCTTTAAAACCTTGGCCTTTCATTTTTCCTTTGTTTCCTTTTTTTCCGAGATTTCTTTGACCATTGTTTTTATAGTGTGGTCTTCCAAAAATTTTATCGGATGGAAGGATTTTCTTGGAAGAACTGTAACCGTGCAGATCAGGACAAATTTAAAACTTCCTGAATGAATATAAAACCAACAGATAACCCAAGCCAGATTCATTCCATCAACAATTGGAGACTGCAGCTTTGAGAGACTTAGAAAATTCACCATGACGGCATAATTTTTATCCCAACTCAAAGTAAACCAGTGCACCAGGGTAAACCCAAAAGGAAGATAAAACACCCAAACTATAACATTACCACCCTTATTCCAATTGCCCTCTTTACCTCTGACCCATACACCACTTCTAAAAGTACTAACAGATTGAAACTTAAAGAAAGTAGTTACAAAATAACAGGTGATCTCAGCTACATAACTAACCGAATAACAACACAAACTCCTATTCCCACCCTAAAATGACGCACCCCTAGCGTTAACATCATTAGTGGCCATACGGGAAACTTCCCACATATGGTGATGCATATTGGAGGGTGAAAGAGGAAAAGTGTACTCAGAATGGCTAACATGCAGATTAAAACAGGGCCAAGCCATATCCAAGAAAAAAGCTGGTAGGTCCATACATATCCCTGGCGGAAGCAACCTAAACATGCAGGATAGATTATACCCAGACATAGATCAATTGACAAATTTCCTATTTAAACCTACCAGAACTCCTACCAGATCCTGTCGAGCCATATTGCATGCATCTTCTCCATTATACATAATATTGCTAACTTTTTTCATGCAACAAATTACATAGTAACGAACCAGATAAATAAAATCAAGGAAAACCAGAAGCTTTCTTCGCATGGAATGATATGCAGAGACTCGTTTCATCGCTATGGTGTATGGAGAATTGGATACTTACCAATTCAATGTTGCAGGTTGCGAAGTCCTCTGACGTCGTCTGGTCTGTTGACAGGGATACTGCTCGCGGCAGTAACCAAACATGCAGAGGATGGAAAACTTGCAGGGAATAATAAAATTGCAGAGAATGACCAAAACCTTGTTAATAACTCGCGCCCATCTAACCTGGCGTCACACATTCCAACTCCTCCCTGAAAACCCACCTGACTCGCCGGGATGTTCTGCATTTATCTTTAATGCTATCATTATTAACCACTGGTGGAGCCATCCGCACGTCATCCTTGGCCTTGATATGATTGCCACCGTGTGCCTTCGTCACATACCCACCTCCCATCATGGTGATGTGTCTCTGGCCTCGCCAGTTGGCACCCCAATTGGGGGGGGGGGGGTTGGTTGTTATCTCGTTCATTGTGCCCATAGTCCTGTTCTATAATGAATTGAAGGTCTGCAAGCCTTGGTTCCATGTTGATCTGAACCCATGGTTGATCCATGACCCTGTCTTCATTGCTACATCCCCAATTTTCCAAACAATCTGCTGTTTCGTTGCCTAATCTCCTGACATGAAGCAGAATGATATAACTAAATGTAGCCATTATCTCCTTAATCTCTTGGACAAGTCTTGTTATTCTTTAGCTACTGCTTGTGTGTTCCCAGTGAGCTCCCTGCTGTAACTTCCAGAGGACACCCGTAACCATGGTCATTATGTTATGGGCTAGGTTGCCTCCTCTGATCTCCCAGAAACTATGGTCTGTAATCAAATTCTTGTTTTCTGAAGCCAAGTTCCATATGCCAGATCCTTTGGGGGTGATATGTAGCTACAATTTTTCGCTCGTGGTATGTGGCATTTCATATTTTTCGTTCACATATTTTTTCCCATAGGGCCGTACCTCCCTGCATCCACCGCCACCACAATTTAGCCCCCATGGCCTAGTTTAGGGTAAATGGATCCTGTAAACCCAACCCTCCTTCGAATTTAGGAAAATTAAGTTTCTCCCATGATAAGAGAGCCCACTTGCATTTTTGTTGTCACCCTTGAAATAATTTTCTTAAAAAAATATTAACCATCTCAGAACAAATAGTCTTTGGAGCTGCCATCCCTGAGAGTTGATAGATAGGAATGGATTGAAGAACGAATTTCAGAAGGATAACATGATTAGGGGAATTAAGAGCCCAAAAGGACCAATTCTGCAAAATTTTTTGAATTCGAGTGATGAGGTTTTTCCACCAGGATATTCTTAGGGAATTTACAGAGAGGGGCATGCCTAGGTACTTGGTGGGAAAAATCCCAATAGTGAACCCAAGAGTACAAACTAAGAACCTTTGAGATTGGGGAGTAGTGTTGAAGAAAAATTCATAAGATTTTTCAATATTAATCAGGGTTCTAGAGGCGGCCATAAACACTTTAAAAATATATAATATGTCTTTCGATTCTAGTAGGCTAGCTTGGCAAAACATCATGATATCATCAATGAAATGTTGATGAGATAAAGTGAGATCCGGGCCCCAGAGTTTTAAGCCTTTCAGGGTGCCATTTATCACTCGGTGATTGATGAGTCTTCCCAACCCCTCCGTAGCAATGATGCATAGGAATGGGGATAAGGGGTCTCCCTACCTCAGGCCACAGGAGGCGTTAAAAGGATTAGAAGGGCTTCCATTAACTAGGATTGAGAAATTCGGGGTTGATATGAAGGAGAGGATCCAAGCAACCCATGTTTGATCAAAACCAAAAGATTACAGAATTTTTTGGAAATAAGACCAACTTAGCTGGTCATAGGCTTTGGCTAAGTCAATTTTAATCAACATACCTTTAGCTTTAAGAGTGCAAAGGGAATGAATGGCTTCCTGGGCAGTCACAATACCGTCCAGAATTTGTCTAAATTTAACAAACCTAGTTTTCTCAAGGGAGATAAGAGAGGGTAGAATGGGTTTAAGCCTATTGACCATAATAGTAGAAAAAATATTATAAATAACATTACACAGGGAAATTGGTCTGAATCCTGAAGGAACATCACAATTCTCTTGCTTCAGAATCAATATAATAAAAGTAGAATTCAGTGCTAGGTATACCTGTCTTGTTCTTCGTGACTCCTTTACCAGGTCTAAAATATCTTTGCCAATAAAGAACCAAGAAGCCTGAAATAATTATAAAGTGAAGCCATTGGGTCCTGGTGCCTTAATTTTAGCTAAGCCTTTGACCACTTCCTCCACCTCTTGAATAGTGATTTCCTCGAGTAGGGCTAAATTCTGCTCCCTGTTAACCACGGTGGGAATGAATTGCTTTACACGTTTGTTAGCTTCCATTCAATTCTAATATGGCTCCGTTAATATGTCTCAGAAATGGTTGACCAAATCATTCTCCAAATCTTGATGTTGAACGGATCTATTTCCTGCCGAATCTTTGAGAGAAAAAATATGATTATGTTGGTGTCTTTGTATCATTGCTTTATGTAAAAAATTGGAATTCCTATACCCTTCTCTTAACCATTAAATCCTAGATTTTTGTTTCCATAATATATCTTCTTGGATTTGTCTTTCTTCCAGTTTGCTTATTAATGAAATCTCCCCATTAGAATCATCTGTTGTTGGATACTCTGTATATGCCCCTGGATCTTTTCATTGTCTTCATGAATGTTCCCGAATTCTATTTTGTTCCATTTTATTATTTTCTATTTGATGTCTTTGAGTTTTAACTGGAACGTATGCATTTGATTCCTACCTTGAACCCTACTTTCTTCCCACCAAATTTTAACTTTAGCGATGAAAGTAAGGTTCCTCAGCTAGAAGCTCTCAAATTTGAAAGGATGTTTGTTATTTTGCTGGCTCATATCTACCTCCAGACGAATTGGCCAGTGATTTGATCCCATGCATGGAATAATATAAGCTTCATAAAATACATCCAAGATGATGATATCTTCAGATACTAGGAATCTATCTAGGTGAGAGGCTACATGATGAATCCCCCCCTCCTATTGTTCCAAGTAAATTTTCCATTTACAGTGTGTATGTAAACCATTTGAAGATCAGATATCAGATCCTGAAAAAGTTCCATCTCTATCTCATATCTTCCCATACCTCCTTTTCTTTCTTCAAGGCATGCAATCATATTAAAATCTCCTCCAAAAACCCAATACTTCTATGTGTTCAACAATTTCAAACTCCTTACGCTTTCTAAAAAAACTTGTTTATCTCCTGGAAGGTGTGGACCATAAGCTGAGGAAACAAAAATCCAATCTTTCATCAAAATTAATTTGAACTTACCAATGAGGATACACGGAAGGCCAATCCATCCTTCAACCAAAACCTCAGCCGGGTTCCAAAGAATCACAATTCCACCAACACTTCCTCGCAAGTCAATAGCCATGACTTCATATCTGGGTTGGATATGGTTCATAATTTCTTCAAGTCGTAAACCTGACACTTTGGTTTCCTGGAGGAGAAACACTTGCCGTTTATCTTTCTTCAATCTTCCTGTAAGTATCTCTGTTTTCCTTTACTGTTAAGGCCCCTTACATTCCAGGAGATAATTATCATTAAGGAATTTTATGGAGTTTTTGAAATACCGTTGTGAGCGGTATAACATGTATCAAATTAACCAACATTTCTCCAACTATCTGAATTGATTCTTGCAAAGTTTTCCTTCCCTTCTTTTTACCTGTTTTAGTCTTGGAGTTATTTTCTTGGCTGCTTCCCTAGGGATTAGTGGGTGTGTTCACCAACTCTACTTCTCTTCTTGCTTGGGAAGTTAGGTTTTGTTCGAAGGTTTCCTTATATAATATATTTTCGTCATCAATGATAAATCTATCATCCAAATTTCTCCATTCTTGCAACAATTTCTTCATAACCATTTCCTCCTTACTTAACTCATCTTTAGTGATATCCACTTCCATATCTGCTTGGTCTAGAGGTTGATATTGGTCCTCCTGGTCACTGGCCTCTAATGGAGCTCTAAAATATTACATATTATATCAAATCCATATTAAACATTGAAAAAATTACAAATATCCCTCATGCTTTGAATTAGAAAGCAACTATTAATGGAATAAGAATCCTATCAATCTTTCTCACTAAAGTGAAAATATAAGAAAATTTTCAATTCAAATTACTTTATTTTTCTCTGTATAAAGTATCTATAAAAATATGTTATTTAATATGGAAATTAATTTTTTTTACTTATGGTTGGTAGTAAAATATTTTTTTATTATAAATATATTTTTGTTATAAATATAACATGTAAATAGAACGTAGAATGAATTACACATAATGTAATATCATTAATACTATTGATTTTCAAGTGAAAAAATTACATTTATTCCTTATAGTAAAAAATAACTTATATTCTTTTACTCATTACATTTCTTCCTCATAATAAAAGCTAAATTATTTTTTTCTACTTTCGGTTACTTTATATCTCTATATAAAGTTATCATTAAGATTAAGGTGTAGATTGAAGTTAATTTCTTTTATTATTATTATTTTTAATTTGTTAATTTAAATTATTATTTCACTATTTTTAAACGTAATGTTACATGACAACATCTCTTCCATACTGAGTTGTAAATAGCCTCTTGACTCAATTAATTTAGATTTAATATAACTTAAAGCATTCTATTTTTATAAAATTTAATTTGTTACTAGAGTTATGAGATTTTCAAGCAATTTAAATTTAATATGTATAACAACTCTTACCAATTTGAATTAGAAATTTCTCTCTCTACATATGAAGATCAAGAAATGTAAAATAAGGCTTCTGAAGTTACTTGTAGTTGAGGATTTGCTCATTGGAAGTTCTCCCTTAAAGAGGAAAGTGGGCTTTTTTCTAGTAATAAAGATATAACATTTTGGTGTTATTTTGGTTCTTTATTTGCTATTGTACTAGTTTAAATTTAACTCTTTTTAATAATAAATATGAGTTAAATAATACAAAAATGATACTATATTAGATTTAAAATTTTCACAAATAATATATTTAATTATTTCTTAATGAACAACTCAACTTTTTTTTTCACATACTTATTATGAGATAGTCACTAAAATTCATGTTAAACATTTCTCCTGGCTAATATTACACCATGTTCACAATGATACAGAAATATCTACTTTTAATAATTTAGTTATAAATACATAAAAATATATATTTATTTTACATAATCTAAAAAGGAAACAAAAATGCATCACCAAGTCTATTTGAAAGTCAAACAAATTCCTCTTAATCACCATCACAAATGCGGTGCGCTTGGTATGTTCTACACACATCAGAGTGATCATATTTACCAAACATAACAAAAGAATAATATTTAAAAATATAGCTATAACTCGGTGCATTCGATAACGTGAACGTTTTGTACCAACGCGAAAAAGTCATACATGCACACTGGTGCATAAGTGTGACACACCGTTATGAAAATTTAAATTTGCGAACCAACAATGGTGTGTCATACATATGTGTGCATTGATGCTGGTGCGAATATGTTTGATAGAGCATCGGAGACGGTGCATGACTGTGTTTTTGGCTCATCGATGATTTTTTTTTTTAAATTGAAAGTTATGTTTCTATATTAATAAATACATTTTTGATTTAATAAAACAAATTGTATGTTATGTAAGAGGCTGATTTATTTTATATGTTAATCATGTAGCATAAACATCAATAGGGAGATAGTGCATGACTATGTTTTTGGCACACCGATGATTTTTTTTTTTTTTTAAATTGAAAGTTATGTTTCCATATTAACAAATACATTTTTGACTTAATAAAAAAAATGTATGTTATTTATGAGGCTGATGTATTTTATATGTCAATCACGTAGCATAAACATCAACAGGGAGCAACAGCAGGAGCAAGAGAAAATGACAGACCCATACGATATGGTTTAACCATGGGAGGCTAGAGAGATGGAGAACACCTAATTTTTGTCCTACAATACACACTCCAGGTGTATTACTTGGACCTCATAGGTCCCTGCTACAAACACCATGATGCCATTGATTTCAGAAATGGAACTGTGAAAAGTTTATACTTTCTTAAATGTTGTCGGTTCAAATGGAAAAATAAGAGTGAAATTAAGGCAATGGTATGGATATAAGATGTCATATTAGGGTTTCACAGATCTTTTCAGTCACACACAAAACACTGTGAAAACTTATAGGTGTTCCTTTCAAGCCACTACTGTATAGTATAGTTGATGTCCTTCAAATTGTCAACATGATGTATATGGATTAGGCTCGTGACTTTCAATGATATGATGTATATGGCTTGGGCTCATGACCTTCAATGATCATTCTAGGTAAGATAGATTTTGATAATATATTACACAGAACACCTTATTATGTAGCCTTATCACTTATTATTACATAACTTATAAAGACATGTCTACTTTAAATAATTTAGTTATAAATACATACAAATAGTTATTTATTTTACATAATCAAAATAGGAAAGAAAAATGCATCACCAAGTCTATCTCAAAGTAAAACAAATGCCTCTTAATCACCATCACATTATTTATCATTTAATTCTTATCCATAAAATATTTATTAATTAAACTTTTATTTATAATCACCATTGAAAAGAAAAGTCAAAATTGTTCCATTACCCATGAAGAAAAAATTAAAACCTCTCATGCAATCATGTAAGCCCATGTGTTTCTCTTGTGGTCCATAAAAAGATGTGATCAACATTTTATACATGCATAAGACCTTTAAGTTTACATAATGTTGCAAGAACTGTAATTTAAATATAATAAACATGACTTTACCTTTCATGTCAAGAATTTAATCTTACATATTAATACATAATTTTTTCATTGTTAAAGTCCTCATAGAGTTATCACTACATGATGATTTATATTAATTTTGAACTAAACAAGAAGAAAAAACATGTGAAGGGATTAATAAACCAATAAGTATATAAATCGAGACTAAATATTCAATGTTATTTCTAAATTCAATAATTTATTTCTCATTTTCCTATTTGAGAAGGGTTGTGACATTGAATCCTTATTATCATAGATATTGTACACAATTGGAAATACTTAGTTTTAAGTGTAAAAATGTTTCCACTGCAAAAAAAAAGTGTAGAAACATTTGTGATCTTACCAATTATATTATAAAATTCCAACAAGAAGAATAAAAAAAACAATATAATTAGCGAAATAAAGAAAACAAAAACATACAACAATAGTATAAATGATGAAATAACACAAGTATATATCACTCTCCATTGTAATCACCCTGATTATCTTCCTCGCTTGGTATGATAACACTGTTATTATAAAAAATATGTTTTGATATAGGCTCATGTCTTAATACAAACCACCAATATCTATCCAACACATTTGGGTAAAAAAACACTTGGTTTCAGTTTTTTAGGAAAACATAAGGCTCCCTAGCTTAATGCCACATATTTCTGGAGGTGATAGATATTAACCCACTATTGCAATATTCCTTTACATTATTTCGATCAAAGGTGTCCCACCACTTGAAACTTAGTAAAAATAATACACTGGAATGGAGATAATTCCACTTGAATGATCTCTTGTATCTTTCCAACGTAACCTAACATCCCCTGCATTAGGTTTTGATCGTGGTGGGTAACATGACTATATTGGTCGAACTCAACTTCCACTCCACATTCTTGTGTCATGCATCCATCATCGACATCCTCTGTGCGAAAATGATGTCCATATGCACACATAGATGGGAGCAAACCCACCTATAAAAAATTGAAAAAATAATAGTGTCATGTGTCTAATAACTCGACCATAATTAAAATTATAAAATATATATAGATGTTACAATTCAAAGGTGTAATATGAAGTTAAAATTATACAAAAATAGATTATAATTACCGAGTTGTTGCACCCAATCTGTATGTTTAGTGCATCCTCTTCAACACGTGGGTAACAACCAGATGCACTGTATTTATCTCTGACTTGATCAACAACCCAACTGTTAGGGCATGTCATTGACATATTTTCTTTTAAATGATCAGGATAAGGCACACTTCTACCATTCAATTGTTTCAATTTTTTCCTGTCATCATCCCATTTCCTCCTCTTCTCTCCGTACAATGCAACCCATGGTTGTGTCACTTCCATATTCTAAAGAATTATTTCGCTAATGAAATCACACACAGATACACACACACACACAAAGACATATACATAATATGTACGAGATCAAAATATGCATTAATATGAAGTTCAGTTTGAATAGTTACTATGTAGTAATTTGATGAATAATAAGCATGCACTTACTCTTTATCATGCGCCTATTTCCATTCGTTTTGAGAATCTACCCTCTTTTGTCTTCATCCATTTCATCATCCCAAATCGCTGCACCTAGTGTGTTTTCTATTTGATTGATGTACTCACTGGCATAATAGATAGATTCGTACGATATATACCCCTCTGCCATAGACCCCTCAGGTTTTTCCCTTTGTCAAACAAAACCTTTCAATTTCTTCATGTACCTCTTTAAGAAGAACATCCAATGATAATAAATGGCCCCAACTAATTCAACCTCATCTACTAAGTGAATTAGAAGAGAAACTTGCAAGTCCATGAAACTCGTTGAAAGTTCCTTCTCAAACGTACAAAAAATCTCAGATATATCTTGACGCCACTATGGAATGCTATCCATATGAATCTCATTTGATATGATCCAACGTACAAATGAAAATAATTTAGATATGGCGTGTCATAGGTTTTGGGGGAAGTCATGGTTCACACACTCACGCACAAGCAGAGGATAATGAGATTTCACCATCACACTCATTATAACTTCCTTTGCCTAATAAATATCATCTTTCTTTAAAATCCATGGGACGTCACCTTCTTTGAAAAACTAAGAGGGACCAACCTCTCCTCTAGTTTATTCTCTTGGCCAATGTTTATTTTTAGTTTTTGAAGATATAAGATCTCTCCTAACAACCAATGTGTCACCTTCTTTCATTGATATGTTCCTCCATAATTAAGATGAAACCTTTTTAAATATATGCATGGGATATAGTAATTGGGAAATATTAAGATGCTCCCAATATGTGAGCTCATAAAAGGCAAATTTCCTTTTCATCCCAATGGGAAATTTCTCAACATAGGTGTCAAATAATTTTGGATCATTGAACATAGGCTCCACATTTGAATCTAACATTTCTAAAAAATCCTCCTTCTCTCTTATATGCTCTAATCCATTCAGGTGGTGTCCATATTGCAGGCCTTTGGGTTATCTTTGCTTCACCATTGAAAGCGGATGTTTCCCTTTTGGGATGAATACCCTAGAGTAGTCATACATTGGCTTTCGTAGGTGTTTAGACCACCTAGCCTTCAGATAAGGTCCACAAAATTTACATCCATGATACCATTTTGTTACAAGACCTATGAAATTATTGTATACAAGCCGACACATTAGTGACCATGAAGATCTAAAAATTTGCAGTGAATTAAATTAATATGCAAAAAAATATTGCTATGTATATAAAAAAAACAATAAAAATGTAATTTACCATAGCAAAATCATAAGCCTCGATAATCATTTATGGTGCAATAATATATGCTATACAACGAAAAACTCCTATGTTCCGATGGGTCTTGATACATCATACACATGTATCCATTCCCATAATTCCTTCAATTCATCTAACAATGGTTGTAATTAGACATCCATATTCTTCACTTGCATTCTACGAGGGACTATAAGAGCCAACATAAGACGTTCATTTTTCACGAACAACCATGGGGGTATTATTATTGATCACTGCTACATGCCAAAAAAAATAGTTAGTGTTTTAGAGGGAATACGGGTTAACGCCATCCATGGCTATGCTGATTCATAGAATTTTTATTTCATCCTTGAATTTTTCAGGTCATGTATCCTCTATATGCTTCATGGATATTGAATTTGTTGGGATTCACATAACTCTTGACTCACTTCTGTGTGAGCCATGCCATCTGTTACACGTCATTTTTTCACCATGAAAATTGAATGTTCATATGGGTCTATCACCATCCATATCATGTTCCCTTAGATGTAAAAAACACTAATTTTCCTGAAGCAAGTCTTGGAATTGGAGAAAATCTCTATAAAACCCTTAAAATTATACCTGTGTGGTTTTTCTAGCCTTTCCCTGCGCATGTGTTGATGTTTCGTCCATAAAATGTGGCGACTCCCACACTTTTTGCCACTAAAACCTGTGCACCCCCATGAAAATAAAATAAAATAAAAAAGTAAATTCTAGAAGCCTAGTTGGTCGAATATTCTCCCAACAGGAAGCTTCTAGAGTCGTGATCAGTTCGAGTTTTATCCCTCCACTCATGTAGCTTATCCCTCTATCCATGGAGCTAAAATCCATTCATGAGAGGAATCCATCCTCCTCTTCATGGAACTGAAATTACCTCCATTTCCGTATAAATTGAGCTCAAGTTTTAGGTTGAAGGGTAGATGCATGTAGATTATGCATCATAGAAACTGATCTATATAGTTTCTAAGCTGAAGAGAGTTCATAAGAGTGTATACTTTCTACACTAGTGAGTTGCTGTTGGCATATGGAAGATCACACCTTTGTGTCCATAACTTCATGTTGGTATTCTAAGAGAGGAAGGCTTATCAGGCTGAAGGAGAATGATTGTTCAGGACCCCGGGAGAAATCTGTACAACATCAAGGCATCAGGTTGTAAGATTACTCTTTCTATTCAAGATAATACATATGGATCTCTTTTTATCATTTCGCTGTTTCTATGCTTATTTGAATAATGTTAATACTTAGACTCCTTGATCACTAAGTTGGATTAGTATTTTTTGATTTTTATATATTACAAATGATTTAAATATTTGTCTTGTCTTTGATTGCAGGTTCTACTCATTGGAGAACTACTTTGGGGCGATGGGACAAAGGGCTACATCAAACATTTGGATTTCAAGGTAGTGGCATGTCCTCTCTACTTTACTATTATAATAATCTTGAAATGAAATTAATCTAGAGGAAAAGGTTTTCAAATGGATCTTTGTTTCTCGATACTCGTTGTAGTACTAGGGAGATCACTATTGTTTGCAAGAGGGATTAATCCACGTAACAAATTAGAGTATTTTACGTTGGGTCACAACATCATCAAAGTTTCAACTCCATACCCTTTTTTTTAAATAAAAACCAAATTAATACATCACCTAATAAAATCAAAATAGACATTTTACATTTTCTAGGACTCATTCCACCAACATAGCTTAGACTAGTGTTTTGGAATAGGTTGTAATAAACATTCCAAAACAGTTTAAAAAAACAAGTAGAATCTTGTGGTAGGGAAATCCAATTGTTTCATTTGTACTCTGGGAAGCTCTTCTTAAAAGAGTCAAGCATGAGATCATGTCGGACCCAGTGAGGGATAGAAGATGTGCACATAATACAAACGATAAAACTTGGATTAACCATTGTCGAGGAGCCTGGGGTCACTTGTTGGCAAACCTCGGATTTACCATGTCGAGGAGCCTTCAAGGGGATTGAGCTTGATACTCTTCCCTTTCATGTATATGGTGGCGAGCATAAACCCACCAAACCCAGAATCTCCAAGCTACTGTGCATATAAGAATGCATCTCAAATCTCTGTCCAGATAAAACTCAATTCTAGGCAATTTACAACAATACATGCGAAAGCTTTCTCTTTCATTTATCACTTAAGGTTAAAATATGATTCATAAACTTACAATCTTTATCAGCGCCCTCAGTTCAAACTTCTGCAATTTCTATACACAGTTTTAAATGCCCAGCGTTCAATCTTTAATTCATTCATACAATTTCAAACCTGTTCAATCTTCAATGCTACCATTCCAGTGCACTCTGGAACTCCTTCAAATAACTCTCATATTCAAGGTTTTAAAATCTTCATCAACAGAAGTTTCTGCCTTTTACAAGGAAGGGTAATAATTATAGGCCGAATTGATTTCATTATGAATCTGTTGTTCAAATTTCATATAACAGATTCTTCTATCTCAACTTGGAATTAACTCCGAGTATAAACTCATATTTCTAACCTTCATTTCTCAAATGACAATAGATATAACACCCCTGACATTGTTTCAAAACCCATGTGAATGTTCCAATTCAAAGAATCAAACTTGTTTGATTTAATGTTAATGAGATTTATGTGCTTTAATTAAAAACTGCCAGCGCTCAATTTCTTACCTCCCATCCAATTGAATGAACGCAATTCATAACGCGCCACAGATCTGGTTCTCGATACCTTACTCACCTTATGTTCAGCTTCCAAGTTGAACATTGTTCAATTTCCTGCCAACTTCGGAGTCGAAATTCACTTGCCGCTCCACAGATCTGAATGATTCGATGATTCAGATCAATTTGCAAATCGCACTGATGATGTGCTACCACTTTTATTGTTTAGCAACAGTGTCAATCGGACGTCGCAAGTTGCCAGGTTTTGGATACTACCCTTTCTATATCCGGACCCGATCTCACTTTAACCCAATCTTATAACACTTCGCGTCCGCCTATGTGATATTAATCGGAGATCGCCAGTCGCCAGAATGGGATATCACTCAACTATTTCAACTCCCATGTGCTCCGATGCGAAATGATATGAAACACTTCCGATCCGATCTAATAGATCTACCGGACCCGATGTATTATACAATTCAATTGATATCGTTTTAAACCCGCTCAAAGATTCCATTACGTGGAATTTGCCAATTTCCTGTGTTGATGACTTTACAGTCCATAATTTGGATGATGCTAGACTTGATTTGAACACGAGAATTCTTACAGTTTAAAATAAGAATACACAGATTTCCACTATTTCAAACGATTACACAGAAACTAAACACATCAAATCTTACGGACTCGTCATACATCCATTAAATCTGTTCATAATATATAAAAGACAGAGTCTCTGCATTTACCAATTACACAGTTAAATAATCACTGTTACACACAAAAACACAGTCTACATAACTCTGAGCTCTCGCTCCACACCAAGCTTCTCTAATTCTACCTTTCTAAAAGAATCCCTCTCTCTCTCCCTTTTTGAATTATACAAGAAGACACAATTTATACAAATAAATGGTTTCATGAACCAATTCTGGTTCAGAACCAGAAATCTCTCAGCCTCTCCTAAAAAATCTCTTCAAACCCACTCTTTTCTAAACTAACGCTAAATCAAGCTTTTAAAATTCTATTCTAGCCAAATAAATCTAACTGTTTGGCCTGATCTCCACACAAGGAGGATCACTCAGCCACATATACCCTATCCTCATATTTAACAATAAATAAACACTCTCATATATTTAAACAAATAAAATTAATTAAACTATTATCTTCCAACCCCTTGTTAGTCACAACATGTGATCATGCTACCACATTGCTGACTAGGCCTGAATGCTCCTGCATCAGTATATCAGATCGCATATTGTTCCCCTAGGTGCATTTGTCTCCATTGGTCACCTTAGTGGCCATAATATTTAGGATTTTTCCCACAGTGAGGGTGGAGGGAAGGTCCCACTATACCTGGAGCAAACATCGGCTAGAATCACTTAGACTTTCCGGAGGGTACTCTTCACTTCGAGATGGCATAAGTGGAGGGACTTGCACCAAACTGTTTCATTAAGCAGGTTTTTAGGGTAACTTTTCCAACCTCCAATTTTTCCACATTAAACTTCTACAATGTTGGATTTCTCACCAACTAGTGTTTTTAGTGTGTAAACATATTGTTCGTGTGTGGTTTGTCTCTTAGATTTTGTAGGCGTGTGTTCAATTTCTTGTTTTCTTAGCAGCCTTAGGTCTATTTTGTTGAAACATTTTTTGATTTCATGTGTTAAACATTAACCGTGGCTGAATTACCAAGACACTCTCGTAGAATTCAGGGGAAACCCCATGAGTATACACCAAGTCAATTAGAAAAGATTAAATCTGAAAGAGGTCAAAAATAAGGAAGAAAATCTACTGAAAAAGAGGAAACATCAGTAATAATACATCCTGGTTACGAAGTAAATCAATCTCAGGCAGTAGGAAGAAATCAAGAACAACCAGAAATTTCAGAATTAATTATAGTTGAGTCTGTAATCGGTGAATTTTTAGATACTCAACTTATTCAACCCAAAATATCTGAACCTGAAACTGAATCTACTTCATCTGAGTCAAATTCAGAGTTCATAACCTGAACCCCTATTCGTCCTCGTTCACCTCAAGTGAAGCTTCACATTATTGAGAACATTTCACCTGGCCTGAATAGTATCAAAGAGATTACTGACACGGAAGAAGAAATCACAATTCCTTCACGTCAAGAATCTTTAGATCTAAGGTATAGTTAACCGATTTACTCTTATATTACTTTTAAACCACACCCTTGGTATCATCAATTAACCAATTTTCTACATAATACTGGTCTCAATTATTCACCACGCGCCATTCCTTTTTACTCCATACCCAGAGGTAGTTACATGTCTTCATCAAGCATGTCGGGTGAGTCATCGATGGTTTCTTCATCGCCAGAATTTTTTTTGTATGGTGGTCCATCAGTTCCTATTGGATACCAGTCGCTCTATTGTACTTTCTCAAGAGCATCTCCCTCTTCTACAAAACTTACACAATCAACTGGTCTTAATGAATCTGATACCGAAAATTTGACAATGGAATAAGTCTATATGATGTCTGGAAATATTCCTTCACCTGACCCTCAAGGTAGTAATTTACTGCCTGGGGGGCATTATACTCCTTAAGGAAAACCTCTTCAAGGGTAGTACCCTATGCTAGGGCCACATCCGCTTCAAGGGTAGTACCCTATGCCAGGGACACAACCTCTTTAAGGGAAGTACCCTATGCCAGGGCCACAGCCTATTCAAGGACAATAACCTGCTCTGGGGCAGAAGTTTTACCAAGAGCAACAATCCTTTCAAGGAGGTTAACCCTTTAGTGGAAATTATTTGGAAAATTATCAAACTTAGATTCCAATACCTCAAATCGGTTATGGTCCACCTTACGCACCACAACCTTTAATGAGAGCTCCTTATTTGAACGTTAACATAGTATGGAACTTGTCATTGAACCAACATAATTTGCAACCTATTGTACAAGTACCTTATAATCATCCTGGTCAGCCAACTGGTCAATTTGGTTATACCCAAGTCCAGTAACCTGCCCAACCTACACTTAAAATTGCACCGCAAGTATTTGTACCTGGTAGTTAGAAAGCTGGTCTGAGTACGCCAAAAACTCCTGTCAATTCTACTGTGCAAATTTCTGTTCAAAAACCAAGTAAACTTATCCCTAGAGTTTCCCAGGTCGCTGTTGCTACAACCATTCAAACACTAACATCAACACAGAAAATCCCCCAAGTCACAACTCATCAAAATGGACCTCTAGTTCAGCCTACTGTTCAAACCTCTGTAGGACAACTTGGTGCAGCTACAATTCCCACAAGCCAACCTTTTGTGGGTCAGTTTGTGAATCAACCGTTTAAAGGGTAGTTTCAATATGCACCAATAGGAAAAAATCCAGTCTACCAAAGTCAAACATACCTTGGTTATACATATCAAATACGAGCTCAACCTCAGTTTGGTATGGCTAACCCTGGATACCTCAGAGGTTTTCCAATCCCATTTGCACAAGATATTCCAAGATATCCCGGATATCCTCCTCCGGGTACTGGTATCGTTCCTCAAGGTTATCAGTTTGCTCAACAATATCCTAACTGTCGATTACCGTTCATTACAAATTTATACTTTCCAGATTTGTCATGCCTCACGAATGATCCAATTTATTATCTTCCGTTTTGGTTGCCAATGCCAAATAAGTTTCCTAGTGACATACCTAAGTTTGAAGGAAAATCATGAGAAGACCCCTCAAATCATGTGATGACTTATCATCTTTGGTGTGTATCCAACTCTTTAATCGTTGATTCCATTCAATTGAGAATTTTTCAAAGAACATTGATAGGCTTAGCTGCGAAGTGGTATATTGACTTACCACGTGGCTTTTTCAATAATTTCAACATGTTAGCAACAACTTTCATAACTCACTTGTAGTTTCCAGTCCGTAAGGACAATGGCACAAAACTCTTGAATTCATTAAAACAGAGTACATCTACATACATTTCAGATCACATACATGAATGGAGATGTAGACGACGTTTAGTGAAAGTTTTCATTCTAGATCATATCTTGGCAGAATGGTTCCTCAAATCATTACTTCCAAAGATCACTGAAGACATAGGTAAGGGAGGTGTTGTTACAAAAGAACATGTCATAGCTCAAGAATCGTACTTAGACCTTGTATATACAAAGTATGGTACTTTATATGAAAAAAATTCCTGACTCTCCACGCCCAGGTAAAATTACTGCAACTCCTTCTAGTTCTCATTCTGCAGATGGTGTAATTGGTACAGTTAGTGCTAAAAAAGAGTAAGAAGAAGTCATCCAAACCTACTTCTCCCATAATAACTTTACCAGATTCACCTAAAGGAGATTCTTCCCTTGAAACTTTTGCTGAAATTCATGTTGTAGATTCATCTACGACTAAAGCTAAAACTAACAATAAGAAGAAAGGAAAGAATAGAAATAAATAGAATAAATCTCCTAAAGAGAAAACAGAAAAAAACCGAACCAACTAATGAAAAGCGGAAACCTCATTGTCCTTGTCTTATCTGTGATGAGGATCACTATACTAAAGAGTGTCCACATTGGTCCTAGGTATCCAAATTTGTCAAAGGTTCACCCACCTGCTGTCTTGAAGGATCCATTTCCCAATCAAGATAGTAAAATGATCGGATCTTAGGTCATGGTTGCAACACGATATCAAGACTATGGAACTAAGAGTCCTGTCACAGGTAAAGAGACTGAAAATTCTAGTCAAATACCAGCCATACTTCCTTCCGTTTTCGAACCGCTTCAAATTGATAAACCTAATCTTGATCTAGTGATTAAACCACCTGCTAAAGGTGTACTTCGAAAGTCAGCTTTCAATCCACATGCGAGAGCTGCTCAAAATTACAACATTGTTGAAGATTTAGCGATATCCCCTTCTGCAATGTTGGCCTTAGAAGTGCTACAATCATGTCGAGCACAAATGAAATTACTATTATCATCTATCGAAGCTATTTATCCTCAGGACTCGAACCTAATGGTATTTGATCTTGAAAATTTTGTACCTAGACTCCCTCATCAGATGGATTTTTAGATTCCCGTATTAGTCAAATCAAGACGAGTTTTTCGTACTATCACTACTACATTTGGGAGAAATTCCGACACTTGGTTCCGACGCTTTTGACCAAATGTCGGAAATTTCCCCAAATTTTTTCAATCTCGCCCGAAACCGTCGCTATACTGACGTTTATAGAAAAGTGTCGCAATAGCAACACTTATACAAAGTGTCGCAATTGCGACGTTTGGAGGAAAACGTCGCAATTGCGACACTATGCCCCAAAGCGTCGCTATTGCGACGGATGCCTCCAAACGTCGCAAGTGTGACACAATGTCTAGGTGTTGCAATTGCGACGTTTGGAGGCATCCGTCGCAATAGCGACGCTTTTTCCGCCGTCGGTATAACGACACTTACTTGCACGCTACATAAAAATATGAAACTTATATGCACGCTACATAAAAATGATTTTATTAAAAATACGAAACTTATATCCGTCGCAATAGCTACATTAACGTCTAATATCATGCGCGCATTCACCCTCCGCTCTTGCAGAACAAAATTCGCCCTCAGCATTCGCCCTCAGCTCTTTCAGAACAACATTTTCCCTCAGCATTCACCCTCATCTCTTGCAGAACAGCATTCGCCCTCAGCATTCACCCTCAGCTCTTGGAGAACAACATTCTCCCTCAGCATTCGCCCTGAGCTCTTGCAGAATAGCATTTGCCCTCAACATTCACCCTCAGCATTCACCCTGAGCTCTTGCAGAATAGCATTCGCCCTCAGCATTCGCCCTCAGCTCTTGCAGAACAGCATTCGCCCTCAGCTCTTGCAGAACAACATTTGCCCTACATTCGCCCTCAGCGTTCGCCCTTAGCTCTTGCAGAACAACATTCGCCCTCAGCTCTTGCAAAATGGTAAGTTCTTACTGCAAGCCCTTCCTTCTATAGTAGGGTTGAATCTATTTGGGTTTTTTGGGTCAATTCCATTGGATTGTGTTAGGTTGTAGGGTTCTCTCTAGATGTCAAGAATCAAGATTCAATACCCTCTATTATCTTCATCACCCAATACAAGATTTAAATTTTTCCCAAAGAAACGCTTATTAATTTGGCAGCCATTATTTCTCCTTGCTTTAAAAACCCTACATTTAAATGAAAACAAGCATTGCATTTCAACTACAAAAATCTATTAGTGTTCGCCCTCAGCATTCGCTCTGAGCTCTTGCAGAACAGAATTTGCCCTCAACATTCGTCCTCAGCTCTTGCAGAATAGCATTCGCCCTCAGCACTTGCAGAACAGCATTCGCTCTCAGCATTCGCCCTGAGCTCTTGCAGAACAACATTCGCCCTCAGCATTCACCCTGAGCTCTTGCAGAACAACATTAGCCCTGCATTCACCCTCAGCGTTCGCCCTCAGATCTTGCAGAATAGAATTCGCCCTCAACTCTTGCAAAATGGTAAGTTCTTACTGCAGGCCCTTCCTCCTATAGTAGGGTTGACTCTATTTGGGTTTTTTTGGTCAATTCCATTGGATTGTGTTAGGCTGTAGGGTTCTCTCTAGATGTCAAGAATCAAGATTCAATACCCTTTATTATCTTCATCACCCAATACAAGATTTAAATTTTTCCCAAAGAAACGCTTATTAAATTGGCAGCCATTATTTCTCCCTGCTTTAAAAACCCTACATTTAAATGAAAACAAGCATTGCATTTCAACTACAAAAATATATTAGTGTTCAAGTGTACATATGTGCATCACTTGTGTAGGGTATTCCTTTTCCACTTTCACATTATCCAAGAATGTGTGCAGTATAGTTCATATTTTTTGTGATTTAGATTATCTTGAAAAAAGAAAGGTAAATTATTTCCCATGGAAAAAGAAGGTTTTCCCTTTTTACTACTGGAAATGGTACAACAAAGTTCCATTTCTACCTGAAACTACTATGAAACAGGAACCAAATAAAGGCCATGTCCTCAATGGACATCATTTGGCTTTGAAAATGGCCATTGCATCATGTTGTTTCTTATATTACATCACGATAGTTTCTTAGGTAATTTCTTGTTTCTTGAGATGAAAAACAACCAAAGAAATCGTGAAGATCCTTTCAAGAAATAAATGACCATTTCTCAATCATATCTTAACTATTTTTTATTTTATTCAGTGGTTGCTTACTTTGAGAGAAATTTGACACTTTTATAAGGAATATAACATAAAAAACACAAAATGGGAAGGAATTGATGAGGTAGATGTCCTTCAGTTGTTGTCAATTAAGAATTGATAATAAACGATGCATGTTCTGTACTACAAACTAGATTCCTTCCTGGAGTTAGGAAACAGAGTATTGAATCAAAGTTGTAGTTTCTAACTTCTTGTATTGGTTCATCAATCTTGAAATTCAAACATTGCATGTCTTCATTGCTTCATGTTTGAATAATTTGCATCATATCGTACAATAGGAAATTAGGAATTATGATTATTATTACTTTATGGATCTGTTAAGTTACTTTTAAGTTTGCATGTTTTAGTGTGAAATTATTCTAGTGTGCCCCTAGGCCTAGGTGAAGGAATGCCAAGGACTGAGAACCCTAGTTTTTAAATGGTATTGTTTCTTATACCCAAAAACCCCTCAACATCACTTCTTATTAGTTCTTAACAATAGTGTTGTTAGCAATTTGAGAATTGATATAGCAAAATATCGCACTTCTCAGGATAAAGTCCTAAAGCTAAAGTGTGATACCATTTGTAATTCAATAGCCCCATTGTCACCTCACCAACCTCTTTTCACTTCGGGCTAGCTCTCCTCCAACTCAAGGGGGGTTCTCCCTAGTAGATGTTAGGGATATAATGGCCCAACCAAACCAAGTCAAGAGCCCCATAACTCTCTATGTTTACTACTATCAATCAAAATATTGAACAATAGGGTCAGACATGCATCCTGAAGATAAAATTGCCAGGGTATTTTTGGGTAATTTCAAAGGGAAAGTCCCCAAACATATATAATCAAGGAATTATAACGTGATTTCAAACATTAAATATCAAAAAAATCGTTTAAAGGATATTGAAAGGAAAAAGGTGATGGAAGATAGAAAGTGCCTTACTTAAATGCTATAAGGATTTTTCAATAGTTGCTCCAAAAGCTTCACTTCAAGGCCCTTCAAGATCGTCTCCAACAATGCTATACCATTAGCTTCAATAATGTTGCTCCAAAAATGTCCTCAAGGTCTTCACAACAAGTTTACTAGAAGTTTCTCCAACAATATATTCAATAAGGTCTTCATTGTCAACTCGTCTCTTGTTTGGGTGCCTTAATGTGCAATGACATGTTTCCAGGACTGAATTCAATGCAAGGAATATTTGAAACTCTAACTCTGTCTTCCGGTGTCTTATTAGAAATTATTTCAGTTTTCATTTTGTGTTTTCAAGTTAGATATTATTTTCAAGTTTTTACATTTATAATTTTATTGCAATGTGGCAGACTGATCAGAGCAGTGCAGGAACAACCCCGAGACGGGATGATCGCGGAAAGAGGCCAGCGGAAGAACATGTAAAGTGCCAGCATTGCTCTATCTTAAGGTATTTTAGTTATTTACATAATTGAAATAATATTAATTTTGTTCAAATATGCAGACACCTAGCCATGGTACGCATGATGATTCCCTCTTTGAGGAAGAGCTTTCTTCATCCCTATCTCCAGTGTTCTTGTTGCAAAAAAAGGCACGAGATGCAAGGTCGGAATTTAATGCTTTGATAGACGCGCCTCAAACACCTGAAACAGAAGAGAGGATACAACATCTTATGAGGCAGCTAGAAAGATATCAAGTAATAATAAAAAGTCAAAAGGATATTTTTTTTTGTTCTGCATGAGATGAATTGTGATAGTTTGATTTTTAATTTTTACATTGACTAAACTAACAAAAAGTTCTTTTGTATGTAGCGTTTTCTGGCATTTGCTGAACCCGGTGTTGGTGGTAGTGGGACACAAGGGCAAGAGATTGCCCAAAAACCCTCTCGTACACCTTCTACTCCTTTAGGTGCTAGCCAAGAAACACACCCTTCCCAAGCAGACACCCAGCCAACCGCTGAACGTGTTGGCAATGATGAGGCTGATATGGCCAACTACATTATTGTGTTTCCTGGAGCTACACGTGTCAGCTCCACAGGGGCCATTAATGGCACGTTGTTGGTGAACGATGAGGGTGTCCCTATAAAGCATGTACAACTCCCAGGTAAATTTTAATATTTTAACTATTTCATGTACTTTATCTAAAACATATTTATCATGATTTTTATTTTTAAATTAATGATAATATCTTCTTTTTTTTTGGTTTTATTCTGTGTAGGAAACAATGAGTTCTACAGGATTCTGGAGAGCCATGCGTTGGTAATTTTTGGCCCAACCATACGTACAGGGTGGAATTCCCAGAATTCCAACCTGAAAAAAGAACTTTTAGATTATCTAGAGGCCCTTTTTGGGGTCGGCACATTTGACAGAAAAGCGGTGGCTCAGGTAGCCGGCAAATATTTGAAATATACCAGGGACACCTATAGGACGCAATTGCAATTTAACCCTAGATATGAGCGTCCTCTCGCAGTTTCAGAGAGTGAGTGGAGAGCACTTATCCATGACGGAAAAGAGAAAAGGGCAAAGAAAGAAGGAAAAATGCCAACCGGACCTGCAAGGTAAATTACAATTTTAATTCAATAGCTTTAATTTTCTCTATGTCTAAAATAAAAGTGTGCTACGTCATATCTGACTTCAATATTTTGATGCTAGGTTGCCTGACACCTCAAAGGCAACCAAAACTAGGATTGAAAAAAGGACCATCACAAGCTAGGCCAGGGCTGCTACTTGAAATTAGCCGCAAGAATTGTAATTAAGTAGCTAAACATCTTATAATTAATTGTATCGCCTTCAAACGTTTTTGTAATCCTATCAAATATGATTAAAAATACACAGACATATGTAATGTATGGTGATGACTTTGGAACATAAACAACAGAGGAAGATAAAAATATCGCTTTCCATTTCGGCTATCAAGCCGTAGTTGAATGTCGCATAAGCTTGGGGCAGGTCCCAAGATCCAGAATGCCTGATAAGGTAAAACATTAACCTTTCAATATGTTTTTTTTCATCCATAAATTTAATGTCTAACAACTTTGTTTAAATCAGGGGAGCAGCACTACCGACGAGGCAAATAACCCAGTTTTAGAGCCAGATGTAGATGATCCTCACGTGCAACCTGATCATTGTAGTGGGGACCAGGCCGACAATGCTACTATCAGTGAGGGTCGTGATGGTAATTAATTTCCACTTATAATTTTTTCTAATTATACCTTGATGTTTGTCCTTATAACGTTTTTTGTTTAAATGACAGAGAATGTTTCCCTTGAGGATCTTACCACCAGAGAGGAAGACAGGGCAACAGTCCCAACGGTGACAACTGGTGCACCAGGTAAATAATCTCATTGCAATTTTTTTTATTAATATTACCGAAATAGTTCAATGATATTTAAAAAATGACAATTAAAATTTAATATTATCTGTTTTTGTAGGCGATGCCCCGTCACTGGATGAGACCAGACATCGTGACTACGCAACTAGGTCAGCGGCGACAACTGGTGCACCGGGTAAATAATCTCATTGCAATTTTTTTTATTAATATTACCGAACTAGTTCAATGATATTTAAAAACTGACAATTAAAATTTAATATTATCTGTTTTTGTAGGCGATGCCCCGTCACTGGATGAGACCAGACATCGTGACTACGCAACTAGGTCAGCGGCGACAACTGGTGCACGAGGTAAATAATCTCATTGCAATTTTTTTTATTAATATTACCGAACTAGTTCAATGATATTTAAAAACTGACAATTAAAATTTAATATTATCTGTTTTTGTAGGCGATACCCCGTCACTGGATGAGACCAGACATCGTGACAACGCAACTAGGTCAGCGGCGACAACTGGTGCACCAGGTAAATAATCTCATTGCAATTTTTTTTATTAATATTACCGAACTAGTTCAATGATATTTAAAAACTGACAATTAAAATTTAATATTACCTGTTTTTATAGGCAATGCCCCATCACTGGATGAGACCAGACATCGTGACTACGCAACTAGGTCAGCAATGTGGATCAAAAGGCACGAAACAGGAGCAGAGCATGATGATATTGATGATGTAATTAGGAGCTTTATAAATAGGAAGAAGAAAAAGAAAATTTGATAATGTAAAATATTGTATTATTATAAGACAAACGTTACCATACTTGGAACGTTTTTTGCGTTATATAAAAACTCATTTATCATACTATTTTTATGTCAAGCATTAATTGCAATGTTTCCTTGCGTACTTTTTGTTGAATTGTTTTTTTATTAGTTATTGAATATTTTTTTTTATGATCATGAAAGTAAAAAATGAAATATAGATTGGGTATTGGGGAATTGAGAGTGATGTGAGGGGGGGAGGGGCCATAAGAGCTTCCACCTTCATGTGGTTGGCCCTGTTTAGTAGAGAATAATTTATTGGAGCGATTTAATCTTGGAGCAAACCTCCCTCGATCCAGCGTAGCAACAAAAAAGTCATTTTTGACTTAGTTGCTACTCTTTCAGATCGTGGGAGGCTTGTTCCAAGTTCATGCGACTCCAATAAATTGTTCTTGAAATGAAGAGGAGCTTATTCAGGTATGTTTTGACATTATCAACATATGTTCTAACATTATCATAAGAATGCATCTTAGAGTAAAAAATACTACATCAATTACTTGTATTTATTGTATAGATAATGATGGATTTTGATTGACTTGGCAGTGTAGGTACAAATCCTCTTGCATCATGAGCAATACAACTTGTTAACCAGGGTCATGTCCAGGATATTTTTTCTTGTGCACTTGACCAGGTTCGTAATGTCACATTTTGTAAGTTCCTTTACAGTTCCTAATTCAATATTAAGCTTGTTCATGATTATTATCTAGGTTTTTTGTATGTGTTTTTTCATCTATTTGATAGTAAGCAACTCTGCATGTTTCCTGTTTTTCACTATGATTTCTCCCATTACCACTCCCAGGATGAATCTTACTTTATTGTTACATAGGTTACTTTATTGTTACTATGATTTCTCCATTTACGATTTCATAGGTTACATCATGTAAAGTTGTCAATCTCAGGTTGGTTATGAGCTTTAGTTCTCCAGATTTGGGGCTTTTCTGATATTTTCTCCCTCATGTCATTCCTGCATCACCTCGTTGTTTGAGCATGCCAATTGTCTACCACTTGTACCAATTGGCACATGTCAATCCCTGAGTGGTGTCACATTTCACCTATTTTCGGTGAGAGTTTAGGGTTTCTCTAACATAGCTTCAGAAATCTGATTCAGTGCCTGCTTGAATATTGTCACATAATACTCATGGTTTGGATTGATGAGCATGTTCTGAATGGTTGGTTGATTCATAAGAACCACCCATATAGTCATCTTGAGATATTTCGGAAGTTTTCTCGGGTTTCCTTTTTCACCGTTTCTAGTGGGTGGGATGGTGTGGGGTGATCCATCAATACTGGTGCTCTTGTAGTAGGGAATTTGTTTTTGGGGATATAAAGGAGAATTTGATGTAGATTTCCCATTGGATGCATTCATAGATGGGCACGAGAGGTCAAGAATTTAAATTAAAAATATGAAACCTCTAGCATGGCAACCTGAAGGCTGCGAGAGACACTGGTTAAAGATTGTTTTGTGTTGGCCTTAATATAGTCGTGATTTCTTTCTATTATCTTAATGCAAATATATAGTCCAGTCTCATTAAAATGAGGATTGTGGTTGTATTTCTCTTTAGTTGTTTCTCTCTTAATGCTCCAGAGGTTGCCAAAAGTTGCTATAGTTGTTTAGTTTTCCTGTTACAACTTAAAAGTGGCTTTTAGCAATGGGAGTCATGTTTTTTAAGGTTCATACTAATATGAAGATCTTTTAATTCTATATTTAGGATAAGAGAAGATGGCCTCTGCTTTGGGTAGTATGACAACAATTGTCACATCTACCTCATTGGGTAACAATGGAAAGGGGAAGAATTTGGGTGCAATGTTTGATAATTATGGCAGACAATTGTCTTCTCTTTCAGTTTTTTCACCCATTTCCTTTAATCGCTCAAGCAGAAGAGGGACTCTGAGATTACGCAACAGAGAGAAGGTAGTTAATACAAGAGCTATGGAAAAGGAGTTGTACTTCAACAAGGATGACTCAGTGACAAAAAAATTGCAGGTCAGAGAAAAAATTATGTTTAAAGGAAGGTCACCTGCACGTGAAACTTCACTGCGGTGGATCTTTCCTTGTCCACTTATATTCGATTTTAATGTGTTATTTTAATTTTTCATGGAGGGTTTTTTTGGCATATGGTCTTGCATTCAATTGCACACTTACTGAAAGCATTGTCAATTTGTCTTGCAGGCGGTGTGAACAAACTTGCTGATCTTGTTGGAGTCACCCTTGGGGCGAAGGGAAAAATTTTGTCTTGGAGAGCAAGCATGGTTCTCTGAAAATAGTTAATGATGGTGTGACAGTAGCTAAGGAGGTAATTTTTAGATGTGTGCTCTGGTTTTCTTTTTAACGTTGTATTAGTTCCCCCTCTTAAATGTCTTAGATTTGGTAGGCATAATTTGAAAAATAAAAGGTGAAAGGAAACATATTTGTTACCCAGTGGTCTACTTGGCCTATGGACTAGCCACATTAGAGTAATGCATAAAGCTTTTCACAACAATAAAAGGAAAGGGTTATGGATGAGTCAAATTTTATTGTTATTGACAGTGTAATGAAATGTATCTCAATGCTATGGTTTTGGCCTTTTTATTGGTTGAATTAGAGGACCCAATTGAAAATATTGGGGCCAAGTTGGTAAGGCAAGCTGCGGAAAAGACAAATGATTTAGCTGGGGATGGAACCACAACATCTGTTGTTCTTGCACATGTTGGAATATTGAAAAATTCTAGAACAATGAATGGAGAATAAATCTCCCTTCCTCTAACACAGAGAAAATAAAAATTTCTTTGACAGGAGACAGAGTTTAAATACTTTGAAAACAAACTTCTATTCCCTTCAATAACTCAAAAAAAAACTATTACACTTCTTCCTCACTGAGAGGGATTACAAAATTATGACTGCTACAAAATGCGGTGCATAAAACCAACTCACTGTCTGTTCAAAACAAACATACTCTGTCTCTAAAACACTCTGTTGTGTTTTTCACTTTCGCACTACTGTGCATACACACTTAAAAAGTTACACTCAGTCTTTCACTTTTTACACACTGCTGTGTAATAAAAAATTTACGTATTGTCTATAAAAAAAACTACCAAGATTTTTTGTCCTTTTTATTTCTATATGCCGTAACATATAAAACATATTATAATAAACCTTCTTTTAAAAAAAATAAAATTAAAACTAAATTCTATGGCCCACCTTTCATTTCGCATATGATATATATATAACATATGTTTAAAACATATGTATATATTAAAGCATACATAAAATTAAACTATCAAAACATTAAATAACCCTTTCCGTCGGACTTCAAAAGTCTGAATAGATTGAATTTCAAACCAAATTCGCGTTCCAAAATGGGATGTTGATGTCTGCCTAATTTGTAACGTGAATTCTCAATCCAATGTGCCTTATAAAAAATTCGGGTCCGGTTTTCAGGTTTTTAGATTCCCTTCAATTTCATGCGATCCAATATTAATGCTCCACGTGTCCTCCTTTTGAATTTAGAAAACTGGGGGGTAAATTTATGGTTGGTGAATTGCATTAATGCTGGTTGTTGTGCTTAAATACAATCCTGCACAGAAATATGGTTGCATGCTGAATTAAATTTTTGGATTATGTGGAAGTTCAAAGAGTGACATAATCCCTTCCCCGCAACTAATTTATAAGATAGTGGAAAGTATGGTGAGAGGAAAATGGTGGGATTTACAATCAACCATATTCACTTTGAAAACAATGGGGAATTAAGAGACCATTATACCTAACAAGTCCTTATAAATATTGAAGCCGAGGCACAAATACATGACAACAACCTTTATACGAGAATTATTTTATTTGAGTAAGGGAATAGTAGTTGTAACTTAAGGTTGCAAAAATGGTTCCATAAAACAATTACTTGTATCCGACTGCAGTAACTATGGATTAAAGTTGCAACAACTGTGGCTTGAGGTTGCAGAAGTTGTGACTTGGGGATGCAACATTTGCGACTTAGAATAAAACACATTATATATATATATATATATATATATATATATATATCTATATATATATTAAGAGATTATTATACCTGAAAAATACTTGTCAATATTGAAGTTGAGGCATCGATACACGGTAACAATCTTTATACGGGAATTATTTTATTTGAATAAGGGAACAATAGTTGTAACTTAAGGTTGTAACAACGGTTCCATAGAACATTTTCTTGTATCTATTTGCAGTAACTATGCGTTAAAGTTGCGCCAACTATGGCTTGAGGTTGTAGGAGTTGTGGCTTGGGGATACGATATCCGTGACTTAGAATAAAAAATATTATATATGAAAGAAAGTATATATATTAAGAGATCATTATACGTAACAAGTCCTTGTAAATATTGAAGTTTACGCATAGAGACACGACAGCAACCTTTATACGAGAATTATTTTATTTGAGTAATGGAACAACAACAGTAACTTAAGGTTGCAACAATGGTTACATAAAACTATTGCTTGTATCTAGTTGTAGTAATTGGGTGTTAAAGTTACAGTAGCTATGCCTATGACTTAGAATAAAACAAATTATATATATATATATATATATATATATAAAGAGAGAGAGAGAGAGAGAGAGAGAGAGAGAGAGAGAGAGAGAGAGAGAGATTAGAAAATATATTACAACAATATTTATTTAACTAGTATGTTAAAAAAATAAAATTTACCCGGTCGCAGGTGTGGGGGCATCTGGAAAGGTATGGATACCAATCCATTTAGAATATACATGTCATCAACACCCAAATCCGTGATTAGTTTTTGAATATGGAAGATGAAAAACAAGAGATACATGCCTAAACAAATTAAGAAATGCTACTATTTTGATCACTCACACATTTACATATGCTATTGTCTACGCACCTTCTATTGGTGGACGATGTTATCTTATTTCTTGCAGGATATAGTAGATAGGACTAGTATGTGAAGACTCATTAGAGCTCTAAAATCATTTTGGGTTTCATTTGGAATATAAGTAAACCTACTCAAGTCTACCATCACTTTCAATGATTTGGAAGATATGTTAGAAAAAACAATCAACAAAGTGCACCCATTTCAAATACTTGGGATTTATGTTAAGATTTAATGACTATAGGTATGGAGATTGGTTCTTTCCATATCAAAAAGTGGGAAAAATAATCACAATATGGTTATCCTTGGGTGGCACATTAACCTTAGTAGTGTCCATACCAGGATATTGGCATTCCCTAGCTTATATTATTGTTGGTATCTTGGGAAATATTAGAAAAAAATGCTTTCATTTTATCTAGAAGGAAAGGAAAGAAAAAGAGGCATCCCTATAGTAAAATGGAAATGGATTTCCAAGCCAAAAATCACATGATTCGTTGGATACTAAAGAATATTCATCATTTTTGGAAAGCATTATTTTCCAAGAGTCTTTGGAGAATCATAAAACATTTAGGCTTGTGGCAGGATGTAAAATCAAAGTAAATAGGCAAAATTTCATATAAGGATAAATTTTACAAAAGTTCCAATAGTTCTTCCCACCATTTATATTCTGGTATTCTGGTTCGTTGAATTTTTCTCAATGTTTCATCAGCCTCAGTATATGTGAAAAAGGTAGGCTGAATTGGAAACAAATGCTTTACTTCATGCTCAAGATAAAATAAATTTTCCAATCTGTCATGAAGATTTTTTCTTGTTGGCAATGCTGCTTCTGATGTACTGGTTGAAGAATTGGCCTGATTGTCAGCATACTTGTCCAATTTTTCAACATAGCTTTCAAGGTCCATTAGTTTATCCTCTGAAACTATAGGACTGAGCAATCCTTTTTTCAACAAAATATCAAATCTTTCTCTGAATGCAATGATTTCTTCTTGCATATCTGAGCACCTTCGTTCTAGATTCTGCATAAGGGTTCTCTTGGTAAAAACTCTTTTTATTTCCAAAATTGTTCCGGTCCTGTCCTGAATACCAAGTTCTACAAGTTGGTGTCTGGTTTGAGTGTTTAGAAACTGTATGAGTTGATTGGCTTCCTCAGGCCTATTTCCCAATTCTTCTCTTGTACTTTGAACTTCTTCTATAGCCAATTTGACTAAATCATTTTGTTCATACATAATCTGAATTGAAGACCAGACATCCTTTATTGATTGGATAATGTTGTCCCAAAGAATTTCATTTATTTCCTTTAAAGGTTTCTCCAATGTGAGATCATTTTCCAATGCTTTAACCAATTTTTCTAATCTTTTGACCTCTCTTGTTTTATCAGCAACACTCATTTTTGAGAGATCATATCTTTGTTCTAAATTAATAAGTTGTAACTTTGTGTGTTGGAGTTCTGTTACTTGAAGTTTAAATTCATTCATTGACTTTATTAATTCTTCAGAACTCAAATTGGAAGTATTTACCTGTGATAGCTCTGTTGGTTGACCTGTTGTGGATGTACCTGTACCTGTAATTGCCTCTGTTGTTGATGCTGGAATAGTAGACTGCTTGTTCTTTAATGCCTGTTCAAGCTCTTTTTTTGTTTCATTTAGTTGCTCATTCAGTTTCAAAAGCAAGTCCATCATTTCTTCTTTAGAATTTTTCTTTATCATCTCTTCAGTTTGTGGATGTCTTGAAGCTGGCAATTTCAACTGCTTTCTCAAAGCTACAATATCATCATCTTTTTTCTTGATTAGGGCCTCTATACCTTTGACATCTTTAGGATTGTGACCCAATCCAATGATTATTTCCTCCAATGTCTTTATCCTGTTGTCTTTGGCCTAAGAAGAGGCTTTTTCAAGCTGCAATTGTGCATTAGTGTTCTCCAAAGAATCCTGCAACTTCTGAGTTGCCATTGCTTTATCGGTCAGAGTAGAATAGATCATTTCACCAGTCTTCTTATGTAACTCAATCTGATCTAAAGGATGAATATCCTTTGCTAAGACTTCAAAATTTGTTCTAATATAATCTGCAGCTATTTGAGGCTGTTGCACTTTTGGTTTGAAGTGACTCATTATCATTTTGCCTTGCTGAATGTCATAAGCTGACATCAATCTTTCTTTATTCTTAGGAGCCATCTTCAAATACTGATTGTAAACCTGGAGTCTTAGTGGATCATTCCTGGCTTTTATATTGATAAAGGTTTTCTTTATATCTCCTGCATCTTTAACTGGTGGTTTGAAAGAAGATATTTCAACACTCTATTGCTTTTGCAGCTCTTTTCTCTGTAAAGTAGTGGATGCCCCACTGACTGTACCTATTTGTTGACTATCCAAATCTTCTCTCTGGCTATCAGGAATTTCCTGAACAAAATCTACTTCTGGAAGAGGATTTAATTTTTGTCTTTTAGCATGAGGCTGTTCTGAAGATCCACCAATAGGGGTAGCAACTTCGGCATCTCTCTTCTTGCCTTTTTCTATATTGATAGGAGTTTGTAAAATTGAACTTTCTGGCTCATTGATCTGAATAGGAGGAATTTGTACTTGACCCTGTTCTTTAGAAGTCTCAGGTTGCTCTGTCATTGTGAATTTTTCAAATACTTGTATGTCAGGCTCCTTTTCTTTTCCTTTAGATTGTACTGTGGCCAATGCACTGATCTCCTGTAAATTTTGCTGAGAAGTCCCTGCAGAAGAAGGACCAATACCTAGTATCTGAACCTGTCCAAAAGAGTCTAGGTCAAGTATTTTCTCAAGGTATTTCATTACATTTTCAACATTGACCTGCTCACTATCTTGTTCTACCAATGTTCCTTCCATCCATTCATCCATATTGGCATATTGTGCAATTTCTGGGATTTTGTGATGAATGTATGGTGATAGTTTATTTTTCATTCTTCTATCACAGATAAAGCTATTTGGGTCATAAGGCACCCAGTAAAAACTTTTTTGTAATCTAAGATATTCTTCTAAGATTCTTTCTGCTTCCTTTCCAGCATCTCTAGAGTTACAAACAAAGGGACCTAATTGACTTTTGATCCTGAGTTGAGCCTTTTTCTTTGCATTGCAGAAATGAACTATATCTGAGTTAATCATCTGCCTGAAATACTCTAGTGCAAAGAGTATCATGGGGACATATTTGGGCAACTTGAATGGGCACAATTCACATCCATATATTCTGATCTCAGTGTGATTTTGATACAAGTACCAGTCACCTACCCTATATTGTTTTGAGAGCTGTAGAATTTTCTTGATTTCATTATTGACTCTAGGAGGGGAAACTCCTATTAACAAAGTGGTTGTAGGGTGTACAAATAGGTCAATAAACTCATTATAGGAGTAAGGAGAATCAGAGGAATTATGGGTGATGGCAGACCAAAATATCACAGACCTAGGATTTCCTTTGGCATCAAGTTTCTGAACATGGAAAGGGAAACTTTCTGATTGATAATAAATCATGAGATGATATATAACAGAAGAATATTTGAACACTTTTTCATTCTCAAATATCATGAACTGATCATGGATTTTATCAGCAATGTAGGATGCAAAATCATACTTGACAGCAAGGGACTGTCCAGGGGTAAATATAGACAACAATACTAGGGTTAATTGATCAACATATTCACTAGTATTGAAACCCATGATAAAGGATATCATATTTAGAATAAGCCTGCCCACATCAGTGAAAAAAGTATAACCATAGGGGGGAGGGCCTTTGGGCTGATGCTCTGGTAACATGAAGGTTTGAAAAATGCGATTTAACTCTTCATGGGACAAATTGGCAGACTTTTCAAGTAATTCTCCCATGGACAGGGGAGTGAGGGCTTGACCAAGTTGAAATTGCAGCATTTCATTTATCGACTGAGTAGTGATTGGGAAAAGGATGTTCTGACTCAGGGACAAAACTGCTCTTTGATTGGGGTCATAGTTTGCATGGCAATAATGAATTAACTCAGGAAAAATATGGACTGAGGGGAGAAGATACATGGGGAGATTGGATTCCCATAATCCAATAATATCAGAACCGTTTATAAAGTTATCTCTGCAACGGCAAAAGGTTCGAAGAGGATTATCACTAAGAACGAGGTCTTTAATTTGAAAATCTCTATCTGCTAGGGGCAGATAGTCTAAATCTCTGTGAGGGGCATTCAAAGGTGCGACGTTCAGAGCCACTGGAACCTCCATTTCTAGTTCTTGTGGATTCAGAAATGAATTTCGGGTTTTTGTGAAGAACAAACACAATTACAAGTTTTGGGAATGAAATTTACAATTCTGGGGATTGAACAAGACCAAATTGAACTCTGTTTCTGTCTTTCGTGCGGAATTTAAAACAAAAGCTAGGATTTCACAGAGTTTTAACGGGAATTGGGGTAAATACCTATTTTTTGGGAGATGAACAGTGATTAAACAGGTACAGGCTATGGCGTACGAACTCTGGATTACTGATATGCAATTGTCTTCAGCAAAATACAGTTGATGGCGCTTGACAGTTTGTTTTTGAAATTCTCTGCATGAGACTTTGGTCGTTCACAAAATAATGAAAATGACGCGAGAAAAATTGTTTTATTCACAAAGTCCAAAGGGTGACGGGGTTTTATTTATTTATTTAATGGATGACGTCAGCAGGTACGGAGGATGAGTCACGGGAGGCAAGCAGTAAGCGGTTTCCATCGCACCGCTTTTGGGGAAAAGTGGTTTTGGGTGGAGGGCGAGCGATTCCATAGAATGATTGACGCGTGGCATGGCACTGTTTGAAAACCATCGGGCCATCGCGCGTTATTGTTCGGACGCGAATGGCTAGCGATATCATTAATCACTGTTGATCTCAGATGGGTTGATCAAACGGCGATGGGGACGTGGAAGTGACGGGGATTTAATATGGAGGGCCCGACACAATTAAACGTTAATTAATCTCATCGGGGGGAATCTGATTGGCGGAGTTAATTAATCGTGAGGATTAATCAATTTGTTTATAAAAATGCAGGAAAGTGATCGGGAAATGATTAACCAAGGTTAGCGGTTAAGGGAGGTATTGGGGATTTTACAAAGGGTTTATATTTTTAACCTTGGGAAAGGGAGTCGGGGGATTAAAATACACAGGGGAAGAATTATTTTTGTATTAAAACATGTAATAAAACATGTTTTAATTATTTTTTCAATATACTTTTATTATATGATAATTAAATCAGATTAATCTAATTACCATAGGGGGCGGAATTTAATATTACGATATATTTAGCCAAAGGGGGCATAAAGTGGGTTTTTTATTTAAACATGTGGGAATAAATAACTTTGGCTAAAATTTATTATTGGGTTTTTGGGGATATTATATAAAAAGGAGTTATATATAATAGGAGAAGGTTATTTTTGTAAGGATTTAATACATAAAATCAATGTTAATATGACAAGGGGACAATGTAAACTCAAAATACATTAATATAACTAAGAAAGTGAAGATTTAAAAACAAATTGCATTATAATCACTTCATCACTTAGACTTGGAATAAAATGTGATTTTGAGGGTTTTTTATGAAATAATGCATAATTTTCCTAAGTAAAATGGGATTTTACTTAGGAAAAGATGTTTAGAAATGAGTGAATGTTATGAAGAATGACTTCAAGTACTTAGGCTTTTCTAATTATTGGGCCGAGGGTCCGGTCCCTCCAAAAGTCAAGGAAATGCCTTGAGCCCCTCTAATTTTCAAATACCTTAGTACTTAGGGGAAATTAGTGAAATCTTTAAGGGAAGATGAGAAGGGAAGTTAATAACTTTGACTTTGCTTTGCTTTGAATTTCTTCCAGTATAGTGTCTGCCTTTGCACTTTGTGATGAAAGTAAATATTAACACATTTAGAGTCATTGTCCATCACATGCAATTCTGCAACATCATCTACTTACCCTACCTACTTTACTCTACCATTTTTTCTTCTTTATTAGGGTGCACTTAGACTGGAAAACCCTTATCACACTTTCTTTTCTTTTACATGTAGAAATCTATCTAAGTCTAACCTTATTACATCCAAGGGCTCAAATTAAGCTATTGAGCTCCTTTTATTTACTCTACCTATCTACTTATCTGCCAAGATTAAACAGTTTGGTCAGATTTTATTCTCTATCTCTAAAACATGAAATTGAAAGATGAAATAGCCAAGCTTAAACTATTTGACTATTCATAAATTGTGGCATAGGATACAATTTGCACACAATTTTATTTATTACATAAGAGCAAAAAGTAGTGGCATTTAGACTTGCACACTTTCCTTGGCCTTTATTTTGGTGGGGTTCATTTTCTTTTACTTTTTTGGCCATTTTTATTCTTTTTACCCTTTGATTTTTCTTTTAGGGTATACCCTCTTTACATTTTTAAATTTTTTTTGATTTTTTGATAATATGGAAAACCTTTGCAACAAGAAAAGGTATGAACATATTACATAGCCCATCAAGTCAATCATGAAATATGACACCTATTGGTATAGGAGTCTAACACTAGCTCCACTTGGGGATGGCTTTTCCTGGTGAAAAGTCAAGAACAACAGGTCAGTTGTCCTCATCCATTGACCTTGGTGAACCTGTAAATGTCTTCTGTCTTCTGCAAACTGAAATCTGATCTGAAACTAAAACAACACACTAAAGTTTTCAAACCAACTTAATGAAAAACTAGCTGAAAATTGAAAACTAAAAAAAAAATGCTCAAAATTCTAAGCTTATTGGCACTCATCTACCTACTCAATCTACTAAAAATCTTATTGAATCAGGTAATACAAAAATTCCAATGAAGCCAATCAAGTAGCTGTAACAATAAATGGATAACTTGATTGCTTGTGATCAAAATTGGAAGTATATTATGATCATGTGCCTTTATAATAAATTATATGATGTGTAAAGGCCACTTTTGATGTATTTGATCCTTATAGAGAAAACATGTTTGCAGATTTGGGCTAAAAATATTCTCCATATAATATGATATAGGATCAATAAAAGTATGATGTATGTTATTTACTTCTAGGCCTTCAATGACTGGTTGCTCAGTTGTATTCTGAATATTAAGCCTTGAAACTATTTCTTCTATCTTGTGTTTGAAAGAATAATCATCCTCAATATGCAAGTCAAAATATAGTACAATTTCCTCTTGCTTAGGAGAAGGAAGATTTTCAAAGAATTCTTTAGGATTTCGGAAATTGTATGATTGAATTTGAGAATGCAAAAGTTTAATTTCATTTTCATAATTTTCAGAAATTATCTCAAGAACACATATTTTCAGTTTGGGAGAATATTTTCTTGATTTCAAAAGAAGAAATAAAGCTCTTAAAAAATCCTCATCAAGCCGAAGTTCTAATATCTCATCCCTCAAAATAGCTAGTGATTGTTTTGTGAAATTATCATAATTATCATCATACTGATCATGTAAGTCTAAAAAATCTTCTAAGAACATTGATTTTCTTAGGAATAGGTCATTTTGTAATAGCTTGCATCTTTTGAGGCTCCAACTTCACTCCTTCCTTTAAAACAATATGAACCAAATACTCGAATTCTTATTTCCCAAAAGCACATTTGGATATTTTTACATAAAAATTATTATTCTCAATAATTTATATAACTTTTCCACATGTTTACTAGTGTGGTATTCCCATGATTTATTATAAATATGTGTATTATCAAAGAAAACCAACACAAATTTTATAAGATGGGATCAAACAAAATTGTTCTTAAGTCGAACCCGCCGGACTTCAAACGGCGATAAACCATAATTCAAACCAAATTCGCGTTCCAAAATAGCCTGCTGACGTCAGCCAATTTTGTGACGCGAAAACCAAATGAATTCCGCCCTAATATTTTTCGGGTCCGAAGTTGGGCTGGCGTATGGAGGGAGAGTTGTGACGCAAATTTCTTATCAAATTCGCCCTAATATTTTTCGGGTCTGGATTTCCACTGCGCGAGCGGCCCAAACAAAGATTCACTCCAATCAATTTCTGCCACGTGTCCTCAATCAGAACTTGCCCTGCTCCCAGCTGCGGGTGCATTCGATGGCGTTTAAGGCGATGGGACATGGATGTGGTGATTTCATATCAATCGCATTAAGTTTTAACGTTGTTCAATTAAGTTCCAAGGTTTTCACATCTAATCGCATTAAGTTTTAACACTGTTCAAGATTGGACCTCCACTCCTGTTAGCGATTCCGCATGCTCCAATATGATCCGGCCTTTGGCTCTCATTAATGATCAGAGATTAATTATGACGGGCGTCCTTCGATTGCATTGCAGTTGGGTCGATAAAATGGCATT
>CM076575.1:1059250107-1059522969 GCA_034641835.2 Pinus albicaulis | reverse complement strand
ACCAAAAATCAATGCTCTTATTCTAATAAATTTGCATACTTTGACCCTTGGCTTTCTTAAAGTTTTTCCAATCCATGTTACATAAACAAATCCTTCATGGGGACAAGAGCGATCTCCCTAGATTCTTAAGGGAGAACTAGAAAAAGACAGATAATTGAATAACTCTTTCCCTAAACCTACTTCATTTGAATCATAAAAACAAGAGAAGGAGAATGGTTCCCTTACCTATTTTTGAAATGCTTGATGGATATCCCCACTCTTTCTCGATGCAACTCCTCAATTCTTGATAATATCTACAATCACATACATAAAAGGGATCAAAGGCATATGCAATATAATGATTCAAACAAGCTTAATCTAATGATCAAGGAGATTAGAAATTGATATCATATTAATGAATAAATAAAAGGAACATAAAGCGTTCATCATTTCAGTAAGACAATACACTGGAAAAAAATATTCATTTGTATTATTTTAGAGATAAATAAGAGCTTTACAACATTTTCCTTGATGTCATGAGGTTCCTCCGAAATGCCTCCAACCCTCTCCTTGGATGATAAGCTTCCCAATACAAATTCAACAACATAAGACTACCTTTTGTGAACTCCATTAACCCTCTAGCCTCTAGTAAATTTATAGGCCAAGTAGAGGAAGTTTGAGATCCATAAGAGAAGGATGAGATCCACTAATAGTGGGATTAGGGTTCCTTGATGAAAGGGAATTAGCTCCATGATGTGAGGGGTATGGATCGAATAGATATGACCAAGAATATTTTGGTTGGGATATATTCACCCATCAAGGATTCTCGAATTCACTCTTTATTTTTACTTTTCATTGAGTCATGTGCACAATCTACATTGGAAGACATAGCACAATTTTTCACAGGTTTCAATGGAAGAAACTGCAAATGCGCAAAAATTGACTAGGAAAAGTGCGTAGGTCATACTAAACAGGTTAAAAGGCCTTGTTACCAAAAATTCATAATTTATTCAAGGTTTTTAGATGTTTGAATTGCAAGGGAGTGATTTGAAGCATGTTTATGGATGACATGAGATACATTTTAACTATCAAGTCCCATGGTGAAAAAATGACGTGTAAAAAATTTCCCCCTAAAGTGCAAAGTCTGAAAAGTCATTAAAATACTGAAGCGCTTTATCATGCCAAAGATTGGATCAAAGACAATGGTAGAAAACCTGCAACAATAATTCAAGGATTATAATGCAATATATATATATATAATCATCACTAAGGTAGGAATTCCTATACTCAGAGTAAAGCTAACTTGATGAACAAGTACAAAAATAGCCTAGAATCATATTAATAGTAGAAATAGTATGGATACAACCATCTGTTATGAATATGTCTATGTAATCATGAATACATAACTCCTCGCAGTATGGATGGATGAAAATAGATCCAGGGTCTTGATTTCCATCTCTCGATCTATAGTATGAATTTGACCATGTGAAAAAATGTCTCGAGGTCAAACATGGTAGATACAACTTGATTACTGGTCAATGATGTGAACCGTTAACAAGTGTGAGAGAAACCACCAATAATGATAATGGCTCTCAAGGTACTCTCAGTACAATCTATGAAGTGTGATTATATGTATTGAAGTCAAAACACTCATAGAATCGTTCGTTCGAAGGCCAATGATGAGAACATGTCGTCGAAGGCGAGAAAATTTCCATTAAGGCATGCAAGCCTCAAGGAACTGAAAAGGGTTTCTAGATCAACTTCCTAGATAGTGAGCTGAAGTCGATAGGAAGAGATCTGTCACAGGAGGGCCTACCACATGAAACACCATGTCAAGTTTTGCAAAAGTGATTTGCAAGGAATGACTTAGGGATGGTTGATGCGATTGAGGGATACAATTGAAAAGGAATATTAACTAAGGTTGAACTTCTCTTGAACACATGGCGACAAAAAAATTGACTTCGTAACATTTGACTTAAAGATAATACCCAAAACCAGTTGAAGAATGTCAATGAGGTTTGATGAATTGTAAGACAAATGGTTCCCAACTCGGACACAAGTGTGATGGAGTGTCCTGTTCAAGAGAGACATGCTGCCTTATAATGAATGAAAAAATGAATACCTTTTCCCAATCCCCCCTCATCGTTAATGGCGAGTACCTATTTATTTTTGTCAATATTGAGGAGGATAACATTTTCTTGTCCTGTAAGCTCATCCTTGGATGAGTCCTCCAAAGGTATTTTTAACGAACCCTAATAAGGAGTGGTTCGGTCTCGTCATGATTGAAATTTCCTACACTATTTGGATTTTACAAGTCCAATTTAGGATTAAATCGATCTCATTTTCATGTTTAAAGAGTTTGAAAAGACACAAAAATAAAACTCATTTATTTCTTTCAATGTAATTTTTTAACGAGCCCATAGAAAGTTAAATTTGATGTTTTTCAGTTTTAGGGAGTCAGGAGAAAAACACAAGTAAACTCCGTAGTGTTATTTTTTTGTAAATTTAGTCCCTAAAGCTCAAAAAAAGGATAAAATAATGCAAGACAGAACTTTATTGACCATGATTAGTCAACATATACCTTTTTCGTAAATAGTCTAGCTCAACCCAGAAAAGGGGTAAAATTATAATGAATAAATTACTATTCATTTAATTTTACGAGTTCGAACACTCAAGTACTCAACGATCTTTTCAAGTTTAGAGAGTCTGAAAAGCGATTAAAAGAGAACTCTAGGGTTTTTATTTTTTGTATATTTTGGAGAGCCCGAAAAAGTGATAAAAGTTTTCTCATAGTTAAAATGGTCCATTTTTATGTTGTAATATGTATTATGCACATTACACTCAATAAATTATCATAACCGCTCAAAATTATAGTAAAAAACATCAAAAATTAACTTTTAGAACATTAAAGGCATAAAAAATCATATTTTGTTGACCTAAAAGCCTATAAAATTTAAAAAATTAATTTCATTATTACTATTTTTAGTTTTAACAAATTTGAGAGCAGAAGAGAGGGTTTTTACCACAAATTTCAGAGGCCGATTGCAAGCAAACCGGTGAACCATTCTGCGAATTGTTTTCTCCAGATAAGAGATATATTCATTATCTTGGTTTTCATACAATTAATTTTTTATTTTAACCATTTATTTTATTTATTGGGGAATTTTAAGCTTTGAAAATCCACCCACAGATGTGCATAGGTTTCCTTCATCGGGCAACACACATCGGTAATTTTTTACACGCTAAGTAACACAATTTGCACACTATCTATATTGAGAAACTACGCAAATGTGCCAAGTTTGTAAAGAAAAAACACGCAAGATCCCAAGGTTTTAAAAATAAATAAAAATATGCCCCCAAAACTTGAAAATTTCTCTCAAGAATTGTTCCAACACTCCTCAATTGTTATTTTCAGGACTTTTGACCAGTCATGTTGGAGTAGAGAGAGAGAGAACATGAAAACCAAGATGCAAAAGCTATGGATGATCCAACAACTATGCAAGCTTTGAAAAATTTTGGCCTCTACAAATATTGGATTACTCTGGGAATGAAAGCTTAGATGGAGCTCATGACATGGATGGTGAGACCTGTGATTTCCAGGAACAATTTTTTGTGATTAGGGATCATCACCTCACTATAGACGCTAATGATATGTACTTCTTTACTTGGCTCTCTTGTAGAGGGCTTGAGATTTCTCTATATGGATAGAGACCAGGTATAGAGACTATTGCTTCATATTTGAGGTGATATTGTGTTGCTGGGGATGAGACCAAGGATGGTAGGATTGGTATCAAAACCATCAAGCGACTTGATTTGAGGACCACTGCTTTCACAATCACCAAAATATGTGGAAGCACAACGCCTCACATGGCCACAAAGGCCCAGATATAGATTGTGGTGGAGTGTTCACAATCAGCTATTTTCAACTGGTGTGAAGGAGTAGTTTCCAACATGAAATGGAAACTAACTAGAGCCAAGAATGGTAAACGGAATAATTTTGGTTATGGTGCCATTTTCATTTCATTTTCTCTAGAGAGGATTCCACTCCTTATCCCACAACATATTCTCGTAGATGAGACAAGGCCTAGAGATCCATGTATGTTGTGGTGAGTTTCATTGATGGCTTGCCATGGAGGAGATGGCTCGGTGGTAAAGTATACTCCTCATATTGTTATGTGGCTAGGAAAACAAATCATCACGATTGAGGATTTCCCATATGCAGGGATGGATTGCAAAGGTGACCAAGATATGCGACTTCCAACAGGGATTCAATGGGGTGATCTAGGTAAAAATTTCTCATTTTTATGTTTTAATGTTTTTAAATTTTTATTTTGTTTTTAACATGCAAAGTTAATTATCTGAAATGCTAATGTAGATGTGGGTCTAGTTCGACCAACATAGTTACGCTATTTTGATAGGCGAGGGGACCGCCTTGACCGAGCTGGAGAAAAACCTATAAAGTTTGATTATAGATATCCCAGATACTGGGACTGATGATTTTCCTCTCCAATACCAGAGGCACGTGGTCGGTGTCCCAAGATAGATTGGGTGTCTGCTACATTGATTAGCTCGTGCTATAGTTTGCTATCATGATCATCATCACAGATATTTGATAGTATTTTAAGGCTACATTTTGATTTTTGTATCAACATATTCTGGTAATAAAGGCCATGGGGCCTCATCTCTATGGATGACATTTTTGTAACACACCTTTTACAGACTATATTACCTAACGAGAATTACTACTTTTATTTCATTTTATCTTTTTCAATATATGGATGAATATTTTTATTATTTACAAATCTTGTAAATGTATATTTAACACGTGATTATCAAATGCATCAGCTAATGTGTTTAAATTTATTGGAATTTGTTGATATTCAATGTAATTGAACTTTCTTTCCAAGAGAAGAACTTGTAAAAAAATTCTTAACATTGATGAACTTATAATTGTATATCAACCATCTAAATGTAATACTATGAGTTGTGAATCTAACCTAACGATCAAACGCGAAATGAGAAATATGATGGCATCAAATAATAGTTCAAAGACTGCAATATATTCTGCTATGTTTTTCATTGTTTGACCAAGGCATATCCCATGAATAGAAACTAACTCATAAGCAGGTGAATAGATGACCCAAGATGCAGAAGAAAAAAGCTACGACTAGCGCCATCAAAAAATCCAATGTAAGTATGAGGGAACATAGACATCTGCAAATCAAGTGTAATCCAAGATAAGCAGTAAAAGGTGTAGGAAATCGTAAAAAATGTAAAACAAAATGCACACACTCATAAAAATATGATACAGGTAATGTACACAAATATTATTGAGATAAATCATGCATAATATCTCTTAAGGTAGATACCATTTCTAGGCTCTCCTAAAGAAACACCATCATAGTCAAACATATTCATATGCCCCTTTGGCTAGTAAACATTTTACGATGTAAAGAACATGCCACATAGGTTCGAATTTACCAGCGCTTAGCTTATAATGTGTTTGATCATAGAACTAGACTATGTCACCTTCCAAATATATACGAGGATTCACGTTTCGATCAAACTGAGCCTTAACACGTTTCTTATGAGCCTCACTAGCTAGTGCAACATTACGATGATTTTCATCTAGTTGTGCTAAGTACAAAAAACGTTCCTCCTCTGCAGAGGTAGTTGGTAACAAATCAATGGCTAGTTTTATTGACGAAATTTCACACTCAATCGACAAAAATTCCTCCAAACCATAAACAAGTTGGAAGGGAGTAAATCCAGTCAATGTTTTTAAATAGGTGTGATATGCCTACAAGGTTGAAAAAAACATAGTATTGTAGTTTTGTTTATGAATGCCAACAATTTGTATGATCATATTTGTCAAAAAATTGTAAATAGCTTCAACTTGGCCATTCGATTGTGGATAATAAGGAGTAGATATGTCATGGCACAAGGCGAGATGTGCATAATTCTTGGTCATCATAAAATTTTGAAAGTGGCTACCATGGTCCGTAATGATGGCCTATGGTATGCCGAACCTAGAAATTACATGATTGAATATGAAAATATTTGTGGTTTCATTGTCATCCTTATATGTAGGCATCATCTCGACCCATTTCGTAAAATAATGTACTGTGGGAATAATATACCCATGCCCCCTGGCTAAGTGAGGGTTACATGTAACAAAATCAATGCCCCATTTAGCAAATAGACCGACAACTATGATTGGGTGAAGAGGAGCTGGAGGGGAACACATATTGCAATTGTAAATTTGGCAGTTACAACACTTTTTAACTGCAGTTATGCAATATTTAAACATTGACTGCCAGAAATATCTAGCACACAATATCTTTTAGGCAATGGAAAACCCTGACATATGACCACCACAAGCTCCATATTGGAAGTCATTTAATGCCTTATTGGCTTATTCATGTGTTAAACAATGTCGAAAGATTGAATCATCACCACAATGATAAATTTTATCACCAACAATAATATATTGTTGGAATTGGTACCATATTCAACAATGATTAGTTAGAGACAAATCAGGCCAAAAAGTGTGAGTTTGAAGATATATAATGATATCTTGATACCAAGGATCTAAATTACTGATAATAAACAAGGATTCATCTTGAAGATGATCCTCTGCCTGTTGAAAATGTAGCAAGATGATGGAGCTTAGTGAAATGAAGTCGCCTTCACTAAGTGGGCCCGCAGGCAAATTCTGGCGCAAAATCTATTTTTAGACTATGTCTATTTTTAGACATATGGAGCATGGTTCGGGGATTCCGGTTTGAGATTCTTGAAGTATGTGTCATGTTGGTAAAAATAGATGAGACTCTATTTTTGAGGTCAAAGAGGTCGAAGTCTATTTTTAGACTGCCTCTCCTTAAAACGTGGAAGTCAAATATTATTTACCCTTAATAATATTTAGACTATAAACAACAGTTTACTCTCTTGGAGCACTTCAGTTCGAGCTACAAAAGTGGCTCATGCATCTGACAGAGGAATCACGTGGTTCCCAAGGGTTTGATGGCATCATGCATGGTTGACTTCAGTTGGACTTCAGTGGCAGAAGTTTGGAGGAGTTAATGAGACAGCTAGTGGAGTTGTGTTCTGTTTATTTTAGATGAACTAGTTGAGATTAGTTTAACTAGCTAATCAATTAGTTATGAGTGGAGTGAATTAAATATTATTTAATTCATTAATTAGTAACTCATTATTCAACTCAAGAACACATCAGTTCACTACAGTGTATGATCAGTTCAGTGGAGACCAGTGAAAGAGATAGATGAAAGGGTAGAGTTAGCTATCAGTTGTGACTATACTGTTGCTATTTGCAACACACAGATAGGTGGAGTAAGCCCATGAGGATTGCGCAGTTCAGGCTGGTGTTTTATCTATATAAAGAGGCCATCCCATAGCATTGAAACAAGCAATAGAGGCAAGGCAATTGGCGGTGAGTTTTGAACCAGTAACCTGTTCAAAACTGAGCTAGATTGTGGGTAACTGTATGAGAAAGTACTGAGTACTTGTGAGGAGTATTGTACTGAGTTTGTTACTTGATTTCTCCATTATAATATACACAATAGCTGCGGGGGTTTTCAGCTATAAGCTTTCCCCATACATACTGTGTTAATGTGTATGATGATTTGATGTGTTATCGCTTGATTTTATTTCCGCATGTGTGATGATCTGAGTTGAGTTGAGTGGAAGAGATTATGTGTTGTGTATGAAGTTCAAATAGTATGTGATGAGGATAGTCTCGGTGGATAATTAATTATTATTCAGCAAATTTCTACATGGTATCGGAGCTATTGAAGTTCAGATTGATCATCACAGTGATTACAAACTTATTTCGGTAGACAGAGTCTGCATGCGGGCCAGGTAGCCTCCGGATTCATCTTTCTTTCTCACGATCTAGAGCGGTTGAGCTTTGAGGTGGAATTCGAAGTTTTGCAGCAGTTTTGTTTTCTTAGTGCCAGTGTTGAAAATGTATTTCAACGGTTTGCGACTCGAATATGTTCTTGAAGGTAGTTCGAATTATGTTGCATGGAAGGATCGCATGGAAGCAGTATTAGAAGATAATGGTCTGAGGGAGTTCGTAGATACGGATGTCCAAAAGCCCACTGATCCTGTTGAAGTCGATGCATGGCAAAAGAAGATGGTGAAGTGTCGAAGGATCCTGTTGGAGGGCATTAAGGATCATATTGTATCCAGCCTGCATGGAAAGGCTTCTCCATTTCTAATGTGGAAAGCTTTGACGGATCTATTCCAGAGTAAGAGTGACTAAAGGAAGCTGACGCTCAAAGATAAGCTCAGGAACATCAAGATGGAGAAGGGCGACAGTATCGCCAAATACCTCACGAAGTTCACTCAGTGCAAAGATGAGCTGGGAAGTGTGGGGGTGACTATCGATGAAGAGGACATGGTCGACCTGGCTCTCTTTGGTCTTCCAAAGGCTTGGCACTCATATCAAGATAGTGTCAATGGTCGGGAGAAGCTGCCGGGATGGGAGCGCCTTTGGGTGGCCAAAGCAAAGGAGGAGATAAGGAGGACTACTCGAGATGGATCTTCATCGAAGGGAGCTGATGAAGAAAATTGCGCTTTGGTGGCCAAAGCAAAGAAGGGGAAGGGTAAGAAAACCTCTCATTCTGGTGCAAAGGGCAAGAAGCAGGATATGGCGAAAATGAAGTGTTTTCACTGCCATGATCACGGACATTATGCTACAAATTGTCCAAAGAAGAAGAAGAACAAGCAAGCGGAAAGATCTGAAGATGGAGAAGCTTTGGCTTCACAGTTCGAGCTTGACTTTTCACTGATTGCATGCTTGGTTTCAAGTGTGCTGGGATCGGTATGGTTCTTGGACAGCGGTGCGTCATTTCATATGATGGGAGATCGGGAGTTATTCTTAGATCTGGAGGACAAAGATTTGGGTGTGCACATCGAGATGGGCGATGATGGTAGATACAGTGCGATTGGTATCGGTACCATATCCTTTCAGAGGGAGTCTGGTAAACCCTTTGTATTGAGGGATGTCATGCATGTACCTGGATTGAAGAAGAACTTGATCTCTGTGGCGATGTTGGAGGATAAGGGGTATGATGTGGTCTTCGGCGAAGGAAAAGCCTTCCTGCGCAGTAAGACTACTGGAGAGACCCGGAAGATAGGGGTTCGAACCAAGAACCTTTATCAGTTGCAGGTAGATGGCTGCGCAACTATGGCATGCAAGGCGGGAGAAGTGGAGCCTGCTACAGGGATAACAAAGTGACTAACGATGCAGAGTGATACCATCATCCATGGGCTTTGAAAGTTGCAGTCTGCAGTTTCTCTGGGCTTCCCTCAAGGCACTCTTGCTGAGTCGAATCTCAGTGGGGATGTGCTTAGGAGTATGTGAGCCTTCACGAGAGGATAGTGCCAGGGCTCATAAGAAGTTCACAGTGTGGTGGTTACTCATATTATTGAGCAGCAATCACAGAGTATTATAATGATCTTTATTGTTGAGTTTCTCTCGAAAATCTTGAGTCTTTCATGGAGAGAGGTACTTCATGTGAGACCTATAACAAGTTTAAACTACTGGTCAGCGGAGTCAGGGAAGAGATTTGCTCTAGGGATGTGGTGTGAGTATCTACCATTTGAATTCAAGGAGTTCTATAGCGCAGAAGGGATTCGGAGAGAGCTCATCGCACCCCATAACCCACAGCAGAACGGGGTGGCTGAGCGGAAGAACAGAACGATCGTGGGTGCTGCACGGGCGATGTTGCATGATGAGGGCCTACCCCTTCACTTGTGGGCTGAGGCATGCAATACAACAGTGTATGTGCAGAACCGTTGTCCTCACAAGGTTCTTGGCATGAGTACATCGGAGGAGGCTTATTCTGGCAAGAGGCCTGATATTTCCCATTTGCGGATTTTTGGTTCTCCTGTCTACATGCATGTGACGAAGGATGCGAGAAGGAAGTTGGATCCAACTGTTGAGGTTGGAATATTTGTGGGGTACACTGATACACCTCACAACTACCGGGTGTATTTGTCAGATAGTCGCAAGACTGTTGTGCGACGGGATATAAAATTTCAGGAGGAGAAAGCCATGCAGTGTTCGCTTGAGAGGGAGCTACACTTGCATGCAGATGAGGAGCTGTTAGTTCCTAAGGAGGAGCTTCCGGATGTGGATCATCCACAAGAGGAGGTTCAGGAGGTGGAAGAAACCACCCATGCAGCGCCAACCATCAGAGGGCGCATGCGCACTACAGAAGCTGAGCGACTGGCTCGGGATGCAGAGAAGGTTGTAGGACCACCTACAACACAGCGCAGACAGAGGCAGTCACCGGATCGGTACATTGGATACATGGCTCTTGTGAGTCAATGTGTTGTGACGGAGCCATCCTCTTTTGAGGAAGCTGTGGAGGAACCCGCATGGGTTGATGCCATGATCGAAGAATATGATTCGATCGTCAGGAACAGTGCATGGGAGATTGTCCCAAGACCGGTGGGGAAATCGGTGGTGGGTTCGCGATGGATCTACAAAGTGAAGCAGGCAGCTGACGGGAGTGTGGAGAAGTACAAGGCGAGATTTGTCGCCCGTGGCTTTTCACAGATCGAGGGGATCGATTATGAGGAGACTTTTGCACCTGTCGCAAGGTACTCTTCCATACGAACGATCCTTGCTCTCTCAGCGCAGATGGGGTGGCACATTCATCAGATGGACGTGAAGACTGCGTTCCTCAACGGAGTTATTGAGGAGGAAGTGTACATAGAGCAGCCTAAAGGTTTCGAGATCTTCAGCAGTGAGTCGCATGTGTGCCGACTCAAGAGAGCATTGTACGGGCTGAAGCAAGCACCTCGTGCTTGGTACACTCGGATAGACAGCTACTTCACCGGGCTTGGATTCTCCAAAAGTGAGGCGGATCCAAACCTGTACCAGATTGTGGTGGAGGGGAAGCTGTTGATCATCGTACTGTATGTAGATGATCTGATTTTGACTGGCGACGAGCAGTTGATACTTTCATGCAAGGAGGATCTTGCACGAGAGTTTGAGATGAAGGACCTGGGCATCCTTCATTATTTCCTGGGATTGGAGATTTGGCAGCGCAGCGGAGGACTGTTTGTTTCTCAGGGCAAGTATGCCCAGGAGATTCTGGAGAGGTTCAACATGCAAGGCTGCAAGCCTGTTGACACTCCTCTTTCTGGTGGTTGGAGGAAGGAGGATGCTACTTCAGCGGAGGTAGTGGATGCCACTGTCTATCGACAGTTGGTGGGGTCGCTTATGTATCTGGTCAATACACGACCCGATATATGCTATGTAGTTAACCAGCTTTCGCAAGCTATGGTTAAGCCTACCAAGCTCTTTTGGAAGGTCGGCAAGCTTGTATTGCGCTATATAAGAGGCACATCGGGATATGGTTCATGGTACAGACAGGAGGATCAGTTGAGGCAGCATGGCTTCACAGATTGGTATCATCATATCAGAGATTGTGTTTGTTAGACACAGTCCTGTTAGTCCTTCGTCATTGGTCTTCAAACATGTCAAATAATGTCTACAGGCTAGAGGAAGGTTCAGTAGGTGTTTATTTCAGGAATGTCATCAATGAGAAATTGATTCTTCTTCAAAACCCTGTTTTGAAGAATAAATCATCAAATGTGTTTTTTTTTTAGAATATGTAATTTGTCAAAATGTTTCAAATTCTCCAGCTCTTCAAATGGCACCAGCTTCAGCAACCCTGCAATAGATAGACAAGAGTTATCAGTCCAACTTGGAAAATCAGTTAAAAGACAAAGGCGGTGTCTAAAGGCAAAAAGTGGCATAAAATTAGAGGTATCACACATGCTGCTGGTTCGACAGAAGATCCTTGATAACAGGTCTAGTTCTTTGTATGATCAACTTCAAATGTCAATGATGTAATAAATTGTTTTCGATTGGGCATCCACCTCTCCTTCTTTTGTGGACCCACTGCCATGAAAACTGAAACGCAAAGCCGAGTTGAAATGTTAGAGTTAAGTTTGGAGTGTGGATTTGGAGCTGGAGGTGCGCGCTACCCATACAGGGTGCGCGCTACCCATATAAGGTGCGCTACCCACATAACACCAATAGCCAGTGTTAATTAACACGGGCGCTACCCATATAAGGCGCGCTACCCGTTGGGTAAGCGCGCTACCCATACAGCGAACTTCTTGAGAAGATGTTGTAAAAGTGGCTACACAGTCATCATTGATGGATTCAAAGCATTTGCTGGAGATCGAATTTCCAACAGCTGGGCTCGATTCTGTTTCAGATCTTCAGGCGATGATCAAAGGAGGATACATTGGACAAAGTTTTGGTTCTTCGATTTAGAAGGGCCACATATGTTATTTGCATGCAGCTTGATGAAATCCTTGCAAAAACTGTACGTGAAGTATCAAAATTTGCATCGATAGCTTTAGTGGATGTTGATATAGAGGAAATCCAAGTTTATCTCAAGTACTTTGACATCAGTTTGATATCGGCTACAATCTCTTTTTTAATGTGCATCATATGAAGACGAACTGCAGGAACTAATGGTTCAATTGATGAAGACATATACTTTTCAGAGACAATGTTTCATTGCGTGCCAGATAGCGCTATTTCTGTGCAAATTGGGTCGAATTATGAGGCTGTTGACGGATAGTTTTTGTTAGCTGAGCGAAGACATGGAAAACGTTTTAAGATGCTGGAGAAGTCGATGAAGAAACTACAGCTCAACATGTAATTTCATTAGAGCAAACTGAACAAGAAAATGAGAGACTTGTTCCCATGTCTTCCTTCGCTGAGTCTTGCTCGCCCGTAAATGTGACTCCCTTCTTCCGGTCTTTTGTTAATGGGATTCCTAGTCCGTAGTTTTCAGAGAGTGAAAGGCAGTTTCAGCTTCTTCAAGAAAAAGAAGTCGTTCTGACGTTGATATACGCAGAGCAAAATTTGCAAGCACGCCATCATCATCGATATCAGTTTTGCAGACCCCAAAGCACCTTGTATATGTCTCGAACAACTGATTTTTCTGCAATATACTCAGAGTTATCACGTCTTTTCTTCAATGGATGTGTGGATTGTCTTCATCTTATAACTATCGTGGCAGAGACTGGGTCTACTATGGAACAGACAGAACCATTTATTTTGAATGCACAGAGAATCCCCAAATTTCCTGTGGAAGAATTAACCTGGTTTTGCGAAAATGGAGATGAGGTACAGCACAGGAAGTTTATTCTCAATCAATCAAGATTCTGTAAGGCATGAACATGGCGATGTAATTGACAACACCCCCATATTTCATACAAAGAGTGCAGATGCAAGCCCCTCTTTGGTTCTCTACATTGTGACATCTGTGTACTTTTCTGGTGTTAGCGCTGGCTCCAGCAGCTTGTATTTTACCTGACATTGCTCTTTCTGAAGCTTTTACAGTATTAAATGATCAGTCAAATTCTAGCTCTCTCTTTTTTGAAAAGGATGTTTCAACAGAAGCAGTTCCAAATGTATTCATGAAACAGTTTCAAGACACGTGGAGGAGCAAGGGATTTCCTTGTGCGTACTAGCTTATGGTTAACGAGATCTGAAAGTTGCAGAGGCTTGATTTTCGAAAGATGGTACTTTTAGGAGCGTTTGTATGGCATGCAACGTTTGATCATGCGCCTAGTCATTGTAGTAGTTGACAACAAAAGGCTATAAGTTTATTCTCAACTTATTATTTTCATGTTGGGCATCTTAACTGCTTATACCTGTAACTGAAGATAAGAAGATGGCATTCGGAGAGAAAATGATTGTTTTGCCTTGGGCATCCAAGAAAATCAAAATATTGTGAATCTTGTTGTCATTAATATGTGTTCGCTGGTGATTGCAGCTGGAAACGGCAGAATTTTAGTTTAAAGGTTATTTTTGTTGGTTTTATTCAAAACAGTAAGTGAATGCAAATAGTCCGAGAAGTAAACCAAAACTACTTACCACAGTAGAAGAATAGGATTCGATTCCTATTTAAGACTTCAGTTAATGATTCAAATGGATCTGTGCTCCAGTTTGTGTCTTTAAATTGGCCATCAGAGGATTTTAAGGGGAACGATCTTCTGTTTTTAGAACAAAGAGATGACTCTATCTCTATTTTTGTAACTTCAGGTGAAACATCGCCCTTGTTTTGGGTCGATCTGTTTTCTCCTAGGATAGTTTATTTAATGCATTGAAAATCATTTGTAAGAGGGGAGAGTGCTGAGAGCTGGTGGTGAAGAACAGAGAGCTTCATTTGTACAGTTGTTTGACAGAGATTAATTGAATGGTACAGCTCTGTTTTATAAGATTCTTGTGGCGTAAATTTTAGCATATGTCTCTTCTACTGTTTCATATGTAATTTCGTAATGTTTACATTTCATTCACAATCAGTTCACTGGATGCTGTTGCAGTGAGATAGGTAGAATACAATTTATTTGCTCTGCCTTGAAGTAGCGTTCAGGATTTGTGTATTTTCTTCTGTCTGAAAGGGATTCATTGTTAAATGCCCCTTTCAGCTTTCTTAAGCAATCTTTACATCCCATTTAATTTCAGTTTAATTATTAAACTTCACTCCTACCTCGCCTTATGTAATAATCTGTGCTTTTGATTAAATCTCTGATCACGCTGTTCTTGATCCCATACAGTCCAGAAAACCACGTCATTTATTAAAAACCTCATTCATATCCATTTACTAGCCTAAAATTAGTTCCCTTTTAAAGTCATCTCGCACCCTATTGTTCATTTTATCGAGATCGACTGGAGAGAGCCCTCTCCTGTCCTTGTAGGGCTAGCTACGAGGCTGAGCTTGGTTTGATGTTGCCTCAAGTTTTTCCTTCTTCAGCCTGTGGCAGATTCGAGCGCTAACATAGTGGCGACCATACTGGGGAAGTCCTCCCCGGTAAAGGATAACAAAGTTCAGATCTGATCGTTGATGGTGAACAACGGTCGGACACCGCAAGGCTGAAATCATTCTCCTGGCGACTTCCTTCACTGACAAATCCAGAAATCAATGCTTCATGGCGACCTCACTGCTGACGGACCGGATTGCAAGAAGATATGCTCCCATGAGCCGAGATCACATCCCAGGTTTTCCGAATAAGATGCCCAAGGTGGACTGGCTTCAGAATTTGCCTATGTTAAGAAATGTAGAAGGTAATGACACTGCTCTTCATCTGGTGAAATTTCACATTCATGTGCATAAATTTAAGATCAATTTTCCTGAAGACTGTTTGATGAAAATGTTTATGGCTACTCTGGAAGATGAAGCCCGATCATGGTATGAAAGTTTGCCAGCTGCTTCTATTTACTGTTTAAGGGATTTTCATACCGTGTTCTTTGAAAAGTATAAAGCATCATATCCATCCTTGATTTTAGTTCAGAACTGTTGTAGCCATGTACATAATTTCATTGAAGATCTAGAGCTGTTTTATGGTGATAATGATTTTATGGACAGAGAAATCATGGAGGCTCTATATGAGAATCCATTTCAGCAACATGAAGAGGACCTAAAGGATACCCATCAAGGTGCTCAGGAGACTTTGCAGCAGGTTGATGGCCATATGGCTGAAAATGATGAAAGGGAGAATGTCATTTCAGATCTGCCCATAGAAGACAGCAGCATGCAAGTAAGTCCAGTGCTAATTTCAGAATGTGATAATGTCAGGACAGCTATTTCAGTTCCAGATTCAGATTGTAATGACCAAGCATATCTTGTGTTGAAGCCCATCAAAGAGAACTCTGCTGTTGAAATCATCTGGAATGCAGAAGACACAGTAATGGATCCAAATGTTCTCAGTCATACTGTCAGTCCATCATTAGAACACAGCCTTCATGAAGAAGCAATCCAGTCAGTTCATGAAAAACAGAATGAGATCTTTGTGCAAGTAAGTGATAAGTCTCCTTTCAATAACTCAGTAATAAATGGTAGTTTGAATGCCCTGTCATATGAAGATAATTACTGTTTAAGCAGAAGAAAACAAAAAGCATTGTCTCCTTTGTCTGAAGATGAGATAGATCTACTTTTGAAAGGTCTTGTTACAGCCCAAGCTACAGCAGATTTGTAGTGCACACATAGTCAGGAAAGTGTTGGTGAAACTTCTTCCTCTTTTGAAAAAGATGACTGTCTTGTAATCAGTTTTGTAGATCAGCAAACAGATAATTTTTTCCTTCACAAAGATGATAAGGCTGTCATGTTTGATAATCTTGAAGATTGTTTTTTGTTTAAGAATGACCTAGATCATGAAGTTGAGGAATATATGCCAAAATTTCTCATGGTCAAGGAACCTACAGCTAACACTCAGATGGCAGATACCTCTCTGTGCATTTCTATCCCTCAGAAATCAATTGTCCTTTCAGATCAGAATGAAGTGGATACTAGTATTTTTGCAGCTGGATCTCCAGATAAGCCAGTGCTTCAAGATTTTCAAGACCCCTTCAACATTCTTCTGCAAACATTAGAAAGGATAAATATTGCCTGGTTCATTATCATAAGCTTTGGTTTCAGTGGTTATTTTGAGTTGCCTACAGGTTCATCATTCCGCCTGCTCAAAGAGAGTAAGAGCAGAAATTTGGGGTGTAGCCATCTGCTGGATTGGTTACATTGGAAGGCACATTACACATGATTGTACATATCACATCAGTACGCAGGTGGTTGCCATCATGATTTTAAAGCTTGATGGACTGCTGCCCTTTTTCAGAAAGTTTTTGTTTTAATTCAGTCATTTCAGTTTGCATCGAGTCAGTTTGAGTCGATTTTCCAGTTAATAAGTGGAGTTATCAGTCTTTAGTCTGTTTGTCAGAATAATGATTCCATAGCCCAATGGATGGAGGCACTGTCTGCTCTCGCAAAGCTCTGCGGTTCTTGGCACCTCCAAGAAGCGGTAGCTGCCATCCCCATTGGAGCCAATGTTAGACACAGTCCTGTTAGTCCTTCGTCATTGGTCTTCAAACATGTCAAATAATGTCTGCAGGCTAGAGGAAGGTTCAGTAGGTGTTTATTTCAGGAATGTCATCAATGAGAAATTGATTCTTCTTCAAAACCCTGTTTTGAAGAATAAATCATCAAATGTGTTTTTTTTTTAGAATATGTAATTTGTCAAAATGTTTCAAATTCTCCAGCTCTTCAAATGGCACCAGCTTCAGCAACCCTGCAATAGATAGACAAGAGTTATCAGTCCAACTTGGAAAATCAGTTAAAAGACAAAGGCGGTGTCTAAAGGCAAAAAGTGGCATAAAATTAGAGGTATCACACATGCTGCTGGTTCGACAGAAGATCCTTGATAAAAGGTCTAGTTCTTTGTATGATCAACTTCAAATGTCAATGATGTAATAAATTGTTTTCGATTGGGCATCCACCTCTCCTTCTTTTGTGGACCCACTGCCATGAAAACTGAAACGCAAAGCCGAGTTGAAATGTTAGAGTTAAGTTTGGAGTGTGGATTTGGAGCTGGAGGTGCGCGCTACCCATACAGGGTGCGCGCTACCCATATAAGGTGCGCTACCCACATAACACCAATAGCCAGTGTTAATTAACACGGGCGCTACCCATATAAGGCGCGCTACCCGTTGGGTAAGCGCGCTACCCATACAGCGAACTTCTTGAGAAGATGTTGTAAAAGTGGCTACACAGTCATCATTGATGGATTCAAAGCATTTGCTGGAGATCGAATTTCCAACAGCTGGGCTCGATTCTGTTTCAGATCTTCAGGCGATGATCAAAGGAGGATACATTGGACAAAGTTTTGGTTCTTCGATTTAGAAGGGCCACATATGTTATTTGCATGCAGCTTGATGAAATCCTTGCAAAAACTGTACGTGAAGTATCAAAATTTGCATCGATAGCTTTAGTGGATGTTGATATAGAGGAAATCCAAGTTTATCTCAAGTACTTTGACATCAGTTTGATATCGGCTACAATCTCTTTTTTAATGTGCATCATATGAAGACGAACTGCAGGAACTAATGGTTCAATTGATGAAGACATATACTTTTCAGAGACAATGTTTCATTGCGTGCCAGATAGCGCTATTTCTGTGCAAATTGGGTCGAATTATGAGGCTGTTGACGGATAGTTTTTGTTAGCTGAGCGAAGACATGGAAAACGTTTTAAGATGCTGGAGAAGTCGATGAAGAAACTACAGCTCAACATGTAATTTCATTAGAGCAAACTGAACAAGAAAATGAGAGACTTGTTCCCATGTCTTCCTTCGCTGAGTCTTGCTCGCCCGTAAATGTGACTCCCTTCTTCCGGTCTTTTGTTAATGGGATTCCTAGTCCGTAGTTTTCAGAGAGTGAAAGGCAGTTTCAGCTTCTTCAAGAAAAAGAAGTCGTTCTGACGTTGATATACGCAGAGCAAAATTTGCAAGCACGCCATCATCATCGATATCAGTTTTGCAGACCCCAAAGCACCTTGTATATGTCTCGAACAACTGATTTTTCTGCATTATACTCAGAATTATCACGTCTTTCTTCAATGGATGTGTGGATTGTCTTCATCTTATAACTATCGTGGCGGAGGCGGGTCTACTATGGAGCAGACAAAGACCATTTTATTTTGAATGCACGGAGAATCCCCAAATTTCGTGGAAGAAATTAACCTGGTTTGCGAAAATGGAGATGGTCTGACCACTGCGGGGAAGTTTAATTCTCAATCAATCAAGATTACGTAAGGCATGAACATGGCGATGTAATTGACAACACCCCATATTTCATACAAAGTGCGAGATGCAGCCTCTTTAGTTCTCTACATTATGACATCGTGTACTTTTTAAGTGTTAGCTGGCTCCAATGACTTGTATTTTACACATTGCTCTTTCTGAAGCTTTAGGTATTTCAAGTATTAAATGATCAGTCAAATTCTGGCTCTCTCTTCAACTTTTTTGAAAAGGATGTTTCAACAGAAGCAGTTCCAAATGTATTCATGAAACAGTTTCAAGACACGTGGAGGAGCAAGGGATTTCCTTGTGCGTACTAGCTTATGGTTAACGAGATCTGAAAGTTGCAGAGGCTTGATTTTCGAAAGATGGTACTTTTAGGAGCGTTTGTATGGCATGCAACGTTTGATCATGCGCCTAGTCATTGTAGTAGTTGACAACAAAAGGCTATAAGTTTATTCTCAACTTATTATTTTCATGTTGGGCATCTTAACTGCTTATACCTGTAACTGAAGATAAGAAGATGGCATTCGGAGAGAAAATGATTGTTTTGCCTTGGGCATCCAAGAAAATCAAAATATTGTGAATCTTGTTGTCATTAATATGTGTTCGCTGGTGATTGCAGCTGGAAACGGCAGAATTTTAGTTTAAAGGTTATTTTTGTTGGTTTTATTCAAAACAGTAAGTGAATGCAAATAGTCCGAGAAGTAAACCAAAACTACTTACCACAGTAGAAGAATAGGATTCGATTCCTATTTAAGACTTCAGTTAATGATTCAAATGGATCTGTGCTCCAGTTTGTGTCTTTAAATTGGCCATCAGAGGATTTTAAGGGGAACGATCTTTTGTTTTTAGAACAAAGAGATGACTCTATCTCTATTTTTGTAACTTTAGGTGAAACATCGCCCTTGTTTTGGGTCGATCTATTTTCTCCTAGGATAGTTTATTTAATGCATTGAAAATCATTTGTAAGAGGGGAGAGTGCTGAGAGCTGGTGGTGAAGAACAGAGAGCTTCATTTGTACAGTTGTTTGACAGAGATTAATTGAATGGTACAGCTCTGTTTTATAAGATTCTTGTGGCGTAAATTTTAGCATATGTCTCTTCTACTGTTTCATATGTAATTTCGTAATGTTTACATTTCATTCACAATCAGTTCACTGGATGCTGTTGCAGTGAGATAGGTAGAATACAATTTATTTGCTCTGCCTTGAAGTAGCGTTCAGGATTTGTGTATTTTCTTCTGTCTGAAAGGGATTCATTGTTAAATGCCCCTTTCAGCTTTCTTAAGCAATCTTTACATCCCATTTAATTTCAGTTTAATTATTAAACTTCACTCCTACCTCGCCTTATGTAATAATCTGTGCTTTTGATTAAATCTCTGATCACGCTGTTCTTGATCCCATACAGTCCAGAAAACCACGTCATTTATTAAAAACCTCATTCATATCCATTTACTAGCCTAAAATTAGTTCCCTTTTAAAGTCATCTCGCACCCTATTGTTCATTTTATCGAGATCGACTGGAGAGAGCCCTCTCCTGTCCTTGTAGGGCTAGCTACGAGGCTGAGCTTGGTTTGATGTTGCCTCAAGTTTTTCCTTCTTCAGCCTGTGGCAGATTCGAGCGCTAACAGTGTTCAGCGGAGAATCATGATGCTTTCATATGTTCCCACGGAGGATCAGGATGCCAACATCCTGACGAAGGCGCTCACCAGGAGCAAGTTCGAATTCCACAGAGGCAGGATAGGGGTTGCAGAGAATCCATATCTTGCTGAGAGGGAGTGTTGAAAATGCAGCAAGATGATGGAGCTTAGTGAAATGAAGTCGCCTTCACTAAGTGGGCCCGCAGGCAAATTCTGGCGCAAAATCTAGTTTTAGACTATGTCTATTTTTAGACATATGGAGCATGGTTCGGGGATTCCAGTTTGAGATTCTTGAAGTATGTGTCATGTTGGTAAAAATAGATGAGACTCTATTTTGAGGTCAAAGAGGTCGAAGTCTATTTTTAGACTGCCTCTCCTTAAAACAGGGAAGTCAAATATTATTTACCCTTAATAATATTTAGACTATAAACAGCAGTTTACTCTCTTGGAGCACTTCAGTTCGAGCTACAGAAGTGGCTCATGCATCTGACAGAGGAAGCACGTGGTTCCCAAGGGTTTGATGGCATCATGCATGGTTGACTTCAGTTGGACTTCAGTGGCAGAAGTTTAGAGGAGTTAATGAGACAGATAGTGGAGTTGTGTTCTGTTTATTTTAGTTGAACTAGTTGAGATTAGTTTAACTAGCTAATCAATTAGTTATGAGAGGAGTGAATTAAATATTATTTAATTCATTAATTAGTAACTCATTATTCAACTCAAGAACACATCAGTTCACTACAGTGCATGATCAGTTCAGTGGAGACCAGTGAAAGAGGTAGATGAAAGGGTGGAGTTAGCTATCGGTTGTGACTATACTGTTGCTATTTGCAACACACAGATAGGTGGAGTAAGCCCATGAGGATTGCGCAGTTCAGGCTGGTGGTTTATCTATATAAAGAGGCCATCCCATAACATTGAAACACGCAATAGAGGCAAGGAAATTGGTGGTGAGTTTTGAACCAGTAACCTGTTCAAAAATGAGCTAGATTGTGGGTAACTGTATGAGAAAGTACTGAGTACTTGTGAGGAGTATTGTACTAAGTTGTTACTTGATTTCTCCATTATAATATACACAATATCTGCGGGGTTTCAGCTATAAGCTTTCCCCATACATACTGTGTTAATGTGTATGATGATTTGATGTGTTATCGCTTGATTTTATTGCCGCATGTGTGATGATCTGAGTTGAGTTGAGTGGAAGAGATTATGTGTTGTGTATGAAGTTCAAATAGTATGTGACCAGGATATTCTCGGTGGATAATTAATTATTATTCAGCAAATTTCTACACTGCCATGGTTTCAATTTCGGTATAGGGAAAGTCACACAATAATTCAACAAATATCAATGACTTCTTAGACTTAGATCTTTCGAATTCTAAGTCGAACTCTTGCATAATAATAATCCATTTAGAGTATTTACCCCTAGAAATGTTTTGATAAGAATGCACATCATAGGTTTGCAATCAAAGATCACGATTTTTTTGCGTAAAAGTATATAGTGAAGAAAATGTTGGACAACTTGAATGACTAACAAGGAAAATTTCTCCACATATGCATATTTGATTTCCGTTTTCGTGAGATTCCTACTCAAATAGTAGATCACATGTTCAGTGTTAGATTCATATTCCTGAACTAGCACCATGCCAATGGTGGCATTAGATGCAACTAAATACAAAAAGTAATCCTGATGATAATCAGGCAGATGCAACAATGGTGCATGGGTCAATGCATCAAAAGCTTTTTTAGCAAGCTCATCTCAAATAAATGGAATTCACTTTCCAACATTCGAATAAAACCTTTAGTTAGCTCGACATATTTAGGTATGAATCTACCTAAAAAGTTCACCTTCCATTGCAAACTTTGGAGTTGGCGATGATTAGGAGGAGGAAGATTGACAATAATCTCTACCTTCAGTGGATTGACACAAATGCCTTCCTTTGACAGAAAAAATCCAAAATATCGACTAGATTGTACAAAAAAGACACACTTATGAGGATTTAGATGAATATTTTTGTGCCTAGATCGAATGAAAACTGCTTTCAAATGCATGGGATGATATTTTCGTCTCAGTGAATGAGATGGTAAGTCATCTAGGTAGGGTTGCACAATATGTTTGATATCATAAAATGCATAAGACATTTCCCTTTTAAAAGTTGCGCCAACATTCTTCAATCCAAATGGGAGTTTGCGATAGGAAAAGGTCCCCCATGGACATATGAATGCAGTCTTGGGTTGATCGATAGGGAATATGTTTATTTTATTTTATCCGGAAAATCCGTTAATGAATGAGAAAAGATCATTTATGACACAATCATCAACAATTTGATCGATATAAGGAGTAGGATAATTGTCCTTTGGACAAAATTTGTTGATATCTGATCCGGATTTATGCAGGAATGAAAAAAAATACACATATAACCATAAATATAAAAATGGAGCAGAAATAAAATTTCATTTCATTAATATCAAAGAACTAAAATTTGTTTACAGACAGAATGGAAATAAACTAGCTAGGGTGCTGGTAGCTTATTTCTGAGAAGAGATGTGGTTGCTACAAGCCTCTGAACCCTCTGTTATAATGAGGCTCGAAGGCCTATATATTATTGAGAAACAATGGAAAACCATAAACATCCAAAAACCTAACCCTAGGAGATGAAATTCCAGAATATCCCATTGGGGTAAATTGGTTCATCAATTTCCCGGGGTTGTAACTTTGGCATACTATCTTCGTTTGGCGCACATGATACATCGTTAAAAATATCTATCTGAGGACTAAAATTTTTGACAATGAATATCAAGACCAAAACGGCCTCATATTCACCGAAGAACATCATTTATGGCCTCAAAATGGCTCCAGAAGTTCAGGACCTGAAAAACTGCTAAAAATAGTAAACTATGCTATAATTAAGGAAACTGAAAAACTGAAAGAAACAATGGTGGGGCCCCAATTGGAATAGGCGGGTGGCCACCAATATCCACTTGGATCAATATCCCTGCAGTCGAAACATACTCTAATAGTCCCTTGATTTTTTTTCACCAGAAAAATATTGGATACCTATTCAGTCAAGGGAACATGGTAAATGAAACCTAATCTAAGTAATTTTTCAACTTCAACTTTGATAGCAACAATTTTTCGCGGATGTACCAGATGTAATCTTTGTCTAAAATATTTGGCATCCAAGTATGTCTTAATTTCATGAATTACAATGCTCGGGTCAATTCCTAGCATTTCCTCACAGGACCAGGAAAAAATATCGCGGAATTCCTGAAATAGGGCATTATATGTCTAAATTTCATCAAGGGAGCATGAAGCACCTACATGAATGTTATCGGTAATTCTATATTTAACTAAGATTTTGATAGGTACTACTATAGATATGTTTCCTAGATTCGTTTCAGAATATGAATGAATGATTGACATAGGACATTGAGGACTATCAACAATCTCAGCTGAAAAAATAGATGAAAAATCATTCTCAATTTTATCAAGTTCAGGCAGAAAGGATAAAATTTCTCTCCAAATTCATGACTTCCATGATACTTTCATCAATTGGAAACTCATTATCGAAGGGACCAGGAAATGATATTGGTATTAAACATGAAAAATGATAATAGTCATCAATGATCACATTCACTTGATCAGTTTCAGTGCATGGTGGGTTGGAAAATGATTGAACTACCTGATAATCCAATTCAAATGGACTCAAAGGAAACTTGTCTCCATACAAGGTCATTTCAGACTTTAAAGGCACAATCCAATGATCATGGTATTGTGCTTGATGTAATAATATTAAAATATTATGAGGAATATTGGGTGGAGGGATTCAAAAATTTCCCATCAGAGGTGAATCCTTAAGAAAAACTACCCCAACATATTCATACAGAGTAATTGAATTTCCAAGAATAAGAATACTACTTTCAAAGTTAGGGTCAGAATGTAGTAAGACAGTTGGTCTAATTTTACGATTTTTACTTTATGGGGAAACATTGTCATTCAATAAGACGATGAGACCACTACCAACATAGCATACGACCAACTTTTTCCCAGTAAAAGGTTATAGGCTAGCTGAGCATCAACAAGTTCAACTTCAATTGCAACCGCTTTACCTTCTATCTCTATAGGTAGATCATTAAGAATGCCATATGGGCGAAAACCTCTTCCGTCAAAGGATTTCAAAGTTGTGGGAGATTGATTGATAGCTAGAGAACCTAAGGATTTCCAACAAGCAATAAACATAATACACATAGACAATCCTTCGTCAATTACCATGCGAAAGACTCATTCAAATTTGACAAAAACTGGTATTTGGAATGTCAATTGATGAAAAATTATAGCTACATAATTGTCTAGATAAAATATAATGAGATTAGAATCCTGAAGATTAATAACTCCTATTTATTACAAAACAAATTTTCTTTGTGCTAGAAAAGTCTGTAGCACTTCAAGGGCCAAAATTACTAAAGATGACATGGCCAGATCTTCAAAAAATTTGTAATTTTGAGTAACTCACGCATGTGGATTGAAAGCTTACTTTCGAAGAGCACCTTTAGGAGGTGGTTGAATCACCATGTCAGAATTAGGATTTTCAATTTGTAATGGTTTAGGAGGAGGAATTGATGTGGAAGCTTGACTGGGTGAACCAATATCGTTTCCATTGACAGGACCCTTAGATACATAAAGCTTAGATGTCGTGGCTACCATAACTTGATAGGACATCATCATGATATCTGAAAATGTGATGGAAGAAGAAGGGTTATCTGAAACCATATTACTATCTTGAGAAGGGAATGGGTCCTTCAAAACAACAGGGGTGGGTGAGCCTTTAACGAATTAGTCACCTGAGCATGATGAGGGCACTCCTTGGTGTAATGATCTTCATCACAGATTATACAATAATAACGAGGATTTTTATTTTCGTGAGATGGTTTAGTTTTATTGGATTTATGTTTAGAGGAATTGTTTTGTTTCTCTTTAACTTTCCCTTTCTTCTTACCTATGGTCAATTTATTCTTATTGGTAGATGATTCTACAACATTAATCTCAGAAGTATTTTTGGGAGAAGTATTTCCTTTAGGTGAATCTGATAAATTTATAATCGAAGTAGTAGATTTGGATTTTTTCTTCTTACTCTTAGATTGGCTAACATAACCGATTACACCGTCAGCGGAATGAGAGTCAGAAGGAGTTGTGGTTATTTGACTAGGGCGAGGAAAATATATATTTTTGTCATGCAAAGTGTCAAACTGTGTGTAAACAAGGTCTCAATATTGGGCACAAGAAATGACTTGTTCTTCAGTTATAACGAATCCCTTGGCGACATCTTCAGTAATGACTGGAAGTAAATATTTCATATACCACTCAGCCAAAATATGATCTAGAATGAAAACCTTAACCAAACAACGTCTACATCTCCATTCGTGGATATGATCAGAAATATGGGTAGATGAGTTCTGTTTTAAATAAGTCAAAAGTTTGGTACTATTATTGTAACGAATTGGTAGTTGAAAATGTGTCAAGAAAGAAATGGCTAAGGCATCGAAGTTGTGAAAAGAAGATCACGGTAATTCAATGTACCATTTTGCTACTGAAATAGTTAAAGTTTGTTGGAAAATTTGTAATTGAATGGAATCATCAATTAATGAATTTGATGTGTACCAAAGATGATATTTCATGACATGGTTTGAAGGGTCCTCTCTTGATTTACCCTCAAATTTTGGAATGTTACTGGGAAACTTACTGGGAATTTCCATTTAAAATGGGAAAGAGTAAATAGGATCATTCGTTAGCTGAGACAAATACGACAAATATAAAGTTGCAATAAAGGGTAATTTTCGGTTGAGATTTTTTTGTGAAAATTGATTACCTTGTGGGATAAGTCCAGTACTTGGAGGAGGATATCCAGGATATCCTGGGATATCCTGAGAGGTTGGGATTTTCATTCCTTTAGGATAACTAGGGTGAGCCATACCAAACTATGGTTGATATGGAATTTGATAAGTATGACCAGGGTATGGCTAAATCTGGAAAAGAAGATTTTGGCCCATATGCCCCAAGTAATATTTCCTCTAAAAGGGTTTTCCTTGAAAGAACTGACTCTGATAAGGTTTACCTTAAAAATTTTGACCTTGAAATAATTGGCCCTTAAAAGGCTAGCCTTGAAAATCTTTGCCTTGATACGATGTTTGCAAATTTCCCATGCCAGGTTGTCCCAAAGGTATTCGAGGTATAGACTGGATTATAGGCCTAGCTTTAAAAAACAAATGTCTAAGTGATAGCCTGAGTAATAGGATGATCGATACTTATGGGGTAATTGAAACAAAAGTTTGAGGTACTCTTGGGATGGTTGTTTGAGGTGTACTTGGTTGTTGAATAGATGTTTTCCCATCATATTGGATAGGATTGTATGGAGTACTCAGATCGAGTTGTTGAACAAATATGTAATATTCCCATTTTAGCACATGGCTAAATGGAATATTAAAATTTTTATTTTATCATGTTGCAGCCAAATAAATGGGTAAGGAGGCCCATGTTTATTAAAAAAATGAATAAATTCCCTCACATGTGGAAAGGGATAGACATAAGAACTTGATTTTTCACCCTTAAGTGTGAAAAGGGGCAAATGCATGAAGACAAGGTCAGGTTTGACCAAGTCAACAACGCTGCCATAGGGGGAGTGGCTTACTTTAGAAGACAGCGCAGTGTGAATGAGGAAGAGGATATTTGGTGGAGGAAACTCTAATGGATGGGGCCCATAGAGAGAGAGCTTTCACTTGTTTAAAAGGAGGGCAAGGCAACCATTGTTCCACATGCTTGTATTCTTCATTTCATGTCTATTCAGACATTGTGCATCCCTTGCTGTTTAGCAAGAATTGCCGGGAGGAATTCCTGCTTAGGATTCTTTCACCTTCTTGAGAAGCCTCTTGAGGGATTTCTCAGATTTTCCTCACATCTAGGCTTGAGGCCAAGCATCCTCCATCAAGACAGTGTTATTTCTGCAGCAGAGTAATGTTGTGTTGCTGGGTGTTGCAGTGAGGGTTCACTACATCACTTCCATCAGCTATTTTCAGAGGAGGAGCCTCTATTTCCTTTGAGATATCAGATTGGAGATATCCCAGAGCTTATTTCAGACTTTGGCATCAAGGCCAAGCATTTCTCTTCACCAACAGCGCAGTCCCTTCTCTAGACTACGTTATTTCTGAGTGTGTTTGTAGTGGAGACTTGCTCCACATGTTTGGAGGGTGAGATCTTAGATGAGAGGATCAGCCTTTCATTATATAGATCCATTGGAGGAGATTTTGTCATTGATTGAAGTAGCTTCATTCTTCTCCATTTATTTCCAATTCTTGAGTTGCTGCAGCTACCTAACAACTCTAGCATTTCTGCAGATTTGCCATTTTGTGTATATTTCAGCCAATCCCTTTGAGGATTGTGTATTGTATGTTCTCAGGAGTTGAGATCTTGCTCCCCCTTCTTTATTTGAGCCATTATTTTCACATCTATGTATTATTGACATTTTTCAGAAGTTCCTCCTCAAGGATTGCACAGTCATATCCAGGGCCTCTTTTACATAGAATTATTTCTCCATATTTCATGTACATGTTTCATTGAGGCTTCATTGCCTTGCTTGAGAAGATCATTTCCTCAAGATCTTGTATACATTTTGTTGCTTCTATAATCTAATGTAATGCTTATGTGGATCTTCCGGCATTTTGGTTTTAATGCGTTCACTGCTATTTCCAGCTCATGTTTATGATTTGCTGAGCTCCACATTGGTAATATCTTGAGATATTCCCACTAGTGTAGTTGTTCCTAATTTGAAATATTACAGTGGTATAAGAGCAAGATCTTTGGCTCAGCCTTTGAGTCTTAGCCAAAGAAGATCAAGATGATGAAGAAGATGAGTTTACTCTCATCTATCTTCAGATCTAGAGAGAACCTCTCCAAGGAGGTCAAGAAGAATGAGGAAGGAGAAATGGAAAGACCATGCACTTCCTATTCTCACAGAAGAGAAGGCATGAAGCATGAATAACACTGGGAATTCGAAATTATAAGTGAGTACCTGGCTGAATACCGAGCTAAACCTAGATCTTTCCAAGAGACTCTAGTTTTTCCACAATTTATTCAGCATAAAGAAGAAAGAATACCCCATAGCTATGGGATGATGAGAGGCAATATATTTATATTGTCCACATTTGATGGACCACTCACATGTGCAGCAGAGGTTTGGGTGAAGAAGATAGAGGCTTTCTTCCTGCTACATCTTGTAGTAGACAGAGAGGCTGTAGAAATTACAGTGCTGCACCTTGAAGGTGAAGCAAAGAATTGGTGGATTAACCATATAATCCATACAAGGGTTTCTACTCTTGTTGAGTTTTCTCAAAGATTGATCAGGAGGTTTGGAAAAAGGAGGGAGGAGCCCTCACCAACAGTTAATGAGGCATGTACCAACACTGTTGAGATCATGGAGGAGCAACCTTCATCTTCAGCAGTTTCGGAGGCCAACACTTATGATGAGGAAACTCTTGCAGCACTGCAAGGAGCTTCCACTTTTCACAAAGGTATGATTGAACATCCATCTCTTGTCATTTTAGCAAACAATTTGGATGGGTCTATATCATTACATGCAGTTGATCTAGAGCAGCAGAATAGAACTGGGCTAAGCAATGATGGAGGTGCACTCCCACATATCATGGAGTGCAAGATTTTTCATCAGTTTGAGGAGGTTCTTCCCTTCTCTCAGGAACAGATAGTAGATGGAGGAAATCTTCGGATGGGTAACATCTATCATGACTGTGTTGGACATTCCTTAAGCCATGCACATCATGATGGGGGGTTTTTTCCTACCACCTACTTGGATCCTCATAGGGTCAAATTGATCCGTGTGAAGATTTCATTTCAAGGTCTCATGAAATGCAGGAGTTTGATTTGGGATGATGGTAGCCCTCATGGGAGGAGTACCAAGATGAAGGGTGGAAGAAGACATCCACAGTTAGTTGAGTGGATGTGGATGATGAGCAAGAAGCTGGAGGCTTGGCTGCGCTGGTTACTCTTGAAGGAGTTTGGCCATCACTTGGCATACACTCTTTCCAAGGGTATGAGGATGGAGAAGATGTGGCAGGATGCTGGCATCATGGAGTAGCAAAGATTATGGGTTCATAGTGATGATGCAACAGTCATATCATTCACTATTTATTAATCACATATATTGTATGATGAGAGCATGAGGGAGCAGCAAAAACATTTGTTGTTGGGGTTATTCTTGGGAGAGAAAGAGAATAATTACTCTCATTTCTTGTATGATGTTGCAGGAGTAGGATATGGCACCATCATAGTGCAAAGGGGATACTCCTTGACCTTTGATGATCTGAAATTACTTCCACTTTGGGAGAGATTCCATATTTGCAGCAACATTGTTGAAGGGTTTCCCATCTATGTTGAGGGAGCTGAGGGAAACAGTGTTGTGCCATCTAGAGACTATCTAGTGCCTCATGCAGAGAAAGGAGGAGCTCTTGCTCCAGATAGATGGATTCTTGCATCTTTGCAAGAAAGTCCCCAGGATCTCATATGTGGAGATCAAGGCACAACCTATGTTCTATATGTGCCATTGTTGAGGAGGTGTGGAACCATGGAGACACAAGAAGAAGATAGGGAGGATGACCATCATGATGATATGAGGAGAAAAAATCCTTGTCTATTTTGTGAGGTTGATGCACCTAAGAAGGTGATTGGATTGCGCAGTGGAAGCATGGAAAAAATTGTTAATTCATATATTTAGTAATCTCTTGTTGAGGTTGTCTCATTGCTTGGAGAAATTTTGCTGGGGAGACCACTAGAGCAGCAAATGATGAGAGGTGCTTCACATGTTGGGGCACCATTCATTGATTTCATAGGATTGGAGACCTTGGGAGATAACCATATGACAGATGTCCTTCATGGGGAATCACCAGTGCTGTCACTATGGAGGATAGATCCATGTTGGAACTCTGGGTTGTTGGTGGAGTATTCCCAGGATCATCTTGCTTGCATGATATTGACAGATCAGCATATGAGGAGATGCATAGATCATGTGCAGATGGAGGAGATAAATAAATCTTTGGAGGAGTTAACCCAACCACCTCTTTTCTCTTTGAGGATGAGAGGAGACTCATTTTTTAGTCACTCCATTTTCATACACAAAACTTATGGTAAGGGTATTGTTTATTTTCATGATGATTTTTATATTCATCCCTTAACTGTATATGTACAGGATGTTGCTCCAAGGAGGAGCATTCTTCTTTATGGACCCCATGGTCTACTTGAGGCCATGAGCACTATTGGTGACCACTCCCTAGGAGGACTTGGGGAGGAAATGTATTTTGGAGGACATGCTCACCTTGCACTATACATCATACACTTTCTCCATACATTTGAAGAGAGTAGGACAGCAAGCAAGTGGTTGAGAAGCCACCCTTTTTGTCACACTCTTTTGCAGTTGAGGGTCAAACTACATTGGTTACAATGGAGGGATCTCTGTCCTTCTCCCTTGCCACATATGATAGCAAGCATGGTTCTCATTATGGTTCATTATGTTGCTATTATATTTGTACTTGGGGGAATGATACATTGGTTGGATGTGTCCCTTGGGAGAGGAATCTCTCACATTATTTGCATTGCATGTTCTAATGGGAGCATGAGAGCACATGTGGCCACTACAGCAAAACATTTGTTTCCATTTGAGGTGAGCCATATGATTTATTGGATGCCATATGGTGGTGACTTCCAACTCATCACATATGAGATGATTTGGGATAGCATGTTTCATAATGCTGGAGAAGAGATCCTTGGAGGTTTAGTCTTCATTTTTCCACTTGAGCAAAACATTGTTGCAGCCCAATATCAAAATATACTCTACACTTATCCTAAGTGGAGGGGAGGACAATGTGGGGTAGGCTATTTTGTCTACCAAGATCAGATTTTCAGCCCACCTACATTGTAGGAGCCGAAGGTGGAAGGTGTTTGTCCGGAGTTGCCATGTTGGGAGGTAACTCACTTTGTATGGATCATTGCTTGGGGGATGGTGGAAGGTGTTTGCACGGAGTTTCCGTGTTGGGAGGTGTTGTACTATACAACAACCCTCCCCATTTCTAAATTTCTAAAATAAATTTCATTTAGAAATAGGTCCCCTTTTTATCTTGCTTTCTAGATAGAAATAAAAGGTTTAGGAACAACCCGATCATTTTTAAATTAGGAATAAGAAGTTCATTGATAAAAGGACATATTGCATATCTTTATTAACAAGTGTGTATAAACAAATACAACATTGAAAAACTTTCCGATCCGATGAGATATAAAGCTTTTATCATATCAAAATATTACATAAAGTTTTTATATTTAACAATATTTGATGTGTACAGTAATCGCAATTGGACATCAGAGAGATCTTTAAGTCTTATATACACTTTGTAAAACTCCGATGCGATGGAACTCAATCGCAATCGCAAATCGGAGAGATCTTTAAGTTTCATATTTGTTCTACATACTTCCGATGCGATGCGATCCATCGCAATCACATTTCAGAGAATGATCTTTCATGGACTTGTTATAATAAAACTCCGATGCGATGAGTCCCGTCGCAATCGCAAATCGGAAAACTTTTAAGTGATCATATCTTCTTTGAAATACTTCGATGTGACACAATTCATCACAATCGGATTTTGCAAAACTTTAAACAAATTATTTATGGTCAATTTCAGAACCTCGATGCGATGCGCTTCATCGCAATTTCATTGAAGAGAAAAAAACGTTATATTTTTTTGATTAAAATACTCCAACGTGGTGGACCCCACCTCATCGCAATCAGAAACCGGAGAAACTCATTTAACGATCCACTCCATTTGAAAATCCTCGATGCGATTATCGCAATCAGAAATCAACATAAATCATATTATATTATTTTGTGTATCTTTGAAAATTCCTGATGCGATTATTACTTAACGCCCATACACTATTTATTCATCGCATCGCAAGAATTCAAAAGGTAATATTTTAACACTTATTTCAAAAGTGCCAACTCCCGATTGTACGTATGATATTGAATAAGAAATCAAACGAATAATTGAAAATGATTTTTTTTTAAATACGTGAGTGTGACTCCTTAGAGGGCATTTAAGTTTTAACCACAGAGATAATAAATGGAAATCAACGAATGAATCCTTTTGTATAGCTGTTCCCATTATTGTGTTTTCACCTCAACTGAAATCTTTTCTTTGTTGCAGAATAATAGAACGTCCAATCCTTTCATTCGCAGAATGAGGGAAACGTTACCTGATACCGAAATGTCGAAGAGATCCAGGAAATCAAAAGTTTTCGTCGCTGCAAAAGCTCTTATGTTCACCATGGTACCTAAAGAGAAACCAGCGAAGTTTAAGCTGGTTACAGACACCTTATGCCAGGGACTTGGTAAGATGATGTGGGAAAATGTATATAACCTGCTTGAAAAGGAAAACCCTAAAGTTTTTGAGGCCAATGCAACAGTTCCTGATGAAGACGACTTAGAATCTGATTCTAATACTCCTCTTAGTGCATTAGGGAACTCATTCCTGCACCGAATTGTAGCTCGGGCAAACATTTTTCCATATTATGATGTTATTCGATGGGTAATTGATAATGTGGCTATCCAAAATAGAACCTTTGTTTCAGCTTCTGGAGTAACATTTAGGTCGTTCAAAGTAGAGGACATTAAAGAAATGTATCACCTTCTGAACCCACAAAAAATCTACAACAAAGACTTCATCAAGGAATTTGTTGCGAATAATGAAAATCAGTCAGAGCCGATTAGAGAATGGAGAAGGGCTCTCTTTCGCCTCCCTACTGTTATGCCACAACAATGATGTGCAGATTGTTTGGGAATGATAAATCAACTAGGTTTTCTATACAAATGGTGCCATTAATACATTCTTCTATAAATTCCGAGATAATGGACTGGGCTGTCATTCTTTCTGATAAGATAGCCAATAGGATTCTTGATTATAGGAAAGACAAAAGCTCAGGAAATATTACTCCTTTTTACTTTTGTGCTTATATCCTAGATGCCCTTTGTTTCAATTCTGAATTCCCCATGTTAGGATGGAAATGGACCCCTAAAGATCCTGCTCCTATTCATATATATCACAAGTTATTGTGGAAGGGGCATTTCAAAAGCCATGTTTACAGAGTTTGTCATGGTTTTCTTATCCCGATCTATCAAACTAATTTTGGTCGATTCCCTCCTAGACTTTCTGAGAAGGCTAAAGTTGATTTATCCTCGATTGGGGATTGGTTTGGAGAAGAAAGATTCACATATATCAGAGTTTTCAGAAGTATTGTAGAACCACACATTCTTCCTTTGTATGTTCTAGATAAACTGTTAGCACAGGAAATTTCATATCAGCTTACAGTAGAAGGCATGTCCAGGACTTTGAAGAACAACAAGAAGCTAATGTGGCCTACTTTTCCTTTTAAATGTGGAGATTATACTCTCAATAATTTTTTTCATGCTGAGAAAGAAGTTGGCAAGCTAACCAATCTCAAGCTTTAAACAATCCCAGGGAGGCAATATGATCCCAGGAAGGTGGCATTTGATTTTACTACTGCTGTTTCAATTGCTCGGTTCAAACGTGAACAAGATATTTTCGATGATTTATTTGTTTCTGTAGATAATTTGTCCCAAGTTTTTGATTTGGCCAAGTCCAAATTCTAGGCTGAAGAATTGAATAAGTTTATGTTGTTTAGAAGCTAGAGATTACTCAAAGTTCCTCTGGATAAATTAAGAGTTCCTATGCAAGAGAATGAATCACAACAGAAGGAAACAGAGGATACATCTGGCAAAACAGTAACAGAAACATCTGCCAGTAAAGTCATCATACAAACACAGGAAAAAGTAACATGAACTAATCCTGTTATACAAAAAGAAGATATTAGCAGCAAAGTTAATACTGAGAAGAAAGAAATAGCTTCTAAACTTGATGTACATACTGATCAGTAGTCTTCATCCCAGACAGGAAAAGAAAGCACTGGTACTAATACCAACATGCATTCTGAGAAAGGAGGCACAAACAGTAAAGCTACTGAACAAGCACCAAAAGGAGATATAAATAATAATCCAGATTCTCAACTTGGAAGACAGGAAGCTGCTAAAAAGGTAGTTGAATCTGCTGAACTTATAGTTTCTCCTCATTTGCTGAGCCAATATGAACAATTTGCCCAGCAAATAGGACAACAGAATAAACCCCAAGTTAATTTTCTGGAAGACCAGGATATAGAAGTTATTCCTGAAAATCCCACAGGTGAAATTATGTTGAAAATAGAAGAGATCCCTCCTCTGGATGTATTTTACAGTCCTAAGCATAAGGTTGTTGTGATAAAACAAAGGAAGAGGAGGAGAACTGATCAGGATGCACTTTGGACATCACAGGTGGAGTTTATGAATATGGTTTATAAAAATACTGAGGTGAATCCATCTGAGGATCTCACTAAATTATCTCAATACGCAGGTGCCTACAGTGCTGCAACTATAGACAAGGCCTCTGAAGTTACACAATTAATGAAACAAAAAGATTTGCAAATAGCTATGTTATAAGAACATGTTACATAGAACTAGCAAAAAATTATTGAGTTAGAACAACAATTGTAGGATGAAGAGCTCAAATCCAAACAGCTATAAAAGCAGCTTGCTGTTGAAAAGAAAAAGACTGATCAATAGACCTTAGAAAAGCAACAACAGCTAAACCAAGAGGTATCAAAATTACAAGCTATTCTGCAAAATGAGAAGACTTCAAAGATTGAGTAAGAAAAGATGTTTCAATCCAGATTGGACAAGTTTAAGAATTATCCTAATTTGGATCAGTTCAAAAATGAAGCCCTCAAGACAAGCAAATTATTGTCTCAGCAATTAAATGAATTTTGTCTAAAGGTTGCAGAAGCAGAATCCTTGTGTGAAATTACATCTTCCTTAGTAGATGAAGGAGTCAGTCTTAAACTTGAATTTGATGAAGCTGATGAAAAAATTTCCAAATTTATTTTGTGGCAAGACTCAGAGTCGGGAAGAAAAGCAAACCTTCCCAGGATTGTAGAGAGACATAAGGAAATTATTTTTGCAGAATGGGAATAACGTTTAATCAAAGCGGAAGGAGCTACATCCAGAGATAAAAGTACGATGAAAAATGTAACACAGCTGGTGAATAATAGCATGTATGCAATCAATTTGATTTCAGATTGTACCCCAAGCAAGTTACCTAGGGTAAAAGAAACTGATTACAGATGGAAACAAGAGATAATCAATAAGAATCAGAAAATTAGCCAACTGCAAGGATTATCATGGGATATGATGTGGACCTGCCTTATCAAGCCTCATAGTCAGCAAACATCGATTAAATTTCTTTCAAATGCCATCGATTGCATTATTCTTGAATTCTCTGATGCCACATACATAGGGAAGTTACACTTAAAGCTTAGTCATCCAAAAGAAGTGAAAGAAATGTTCTAAATCTGCCATCTGGGCACATCAAACGCAACAGATAATCGAATCGGTTCACTTCAAGATCACATTTTTGTTTCTAGATTTTTTTATTTAGATAGATTGTAGGAATAGTTTTAGTTATTTTATTTTATTAAGTACCTATTTAAACCCCTTTCATGCATTTAAAAAGGTGTCCTCAATTTTTAATATTTTGACTTGGAGATTACATTTCTGTACTCCATTGACTCTTATATTTTTATAAAGGATCACATCTAGTGATTCTGTGCAAAATTGCCTTTAAGAATTGCATTTATGTATCTTGGAGTCTGTTTTACATTGAAGTTGCTGGATTTGGATATCAGATTGCATTGGAAATTATCAATATGGATATGGTATTTCTATCTGTTAAACACCATGTTAAACACAAACATGGTGTATGAGAAAGATAAACACACACACAACACGAAACTCAACACACAATGAAGGATAAGCGTGCAGCTCTATTATTTTTCCATTATACATGATGTACATTTATAGTACAATGGTGTGACTCTTGGTTTCACATTCCAAGGTCACTTGGACTCCATTCTGACTTTTATTATTCCACACCTACCCATGGAGGATTAGGTGTTCCAACATTCCCCCCCTTAATCCGAAGGGGTATGTGTGAGTCCAAGAAGAGAGTTTTAATACAAATCTGCAAATTATACATGGCAACACTTGGGCTAAATCAACTCTCTGAAATGTTGGCAAAAAGAGGCAGTTTAAGGATGACCACCAACACTGGAACACAATACTTGTTGCAGTTCCCGGAACTCTTCCAAAACTGGAAAGAAGCTGAAAGCTTCTGCTAGAGGAATTTTCCCTCATATAAAAAAGGGAGACCTTCAACCTAAAAGAAGGGAGGTCTACTACCTATGATGGTTTAAGGATGACCAACTACACTGGAATGCTTGAAGAATTTCCTAGAACTCAACCAAAGCTGGCAAGAAGCTGAAGGCTTCTGCTAGAGGAAGTGTCCCTCATATATGAAAGGGAGACCTTCAACCTAAAAGAAGGGAGGTCTACAACCTATGATGGTTTAAGTCTGTCCACTAACCAAAGATGATGGTTTAAGGTTGTCCACCAACCAAAGGCATTCTCATGGGCATCCGTGTCTCCGGCTACATCTTTGAGTCTGGAATGACGAATTGTGGCTTAGGCTTCACTTGAACTGTTGTGTCTCCAGCTACAACTCTAAACATGGAATGAGAGATTGTGGCTTAGGCTCACTTGATCTGACGTCGAAGCTTGTAGATGACCACCATTTTCCCCCTTGTCAGGGACAAGGTGAGATGATGGCGAAAACTCAAATGCAAGTTTGCTCAATATTCGAGAACAAGTTCTGACATGTGTCTTAAACATATTCTTAGCTGCTGATGCCCATTGCCAAGAAGTGATCCATCCAAGATGAATCTTTGTTCTTGCAGGAGGCTTGTTTCTGAAGCATCTGTCTGAAGAATGAGTGTGCCGACCACAGTGCTTGCATGGATGAAGATCAAAACAATGATCTTTCATATGGCCAACTCGATCACAGTGTTGGCATTTTTCAATCTGCTGTTGTTGTGGAAGCGGAGCAGGATGTAGAACAGCTGCAAGTGAAATGTCATACAGGAATCCGACGCTCTGAAATATGATGGGATTGGTGTAGTCTGGAATATGAAAGGACACATCCTTGTCATATCCAAGACTAGTTATGTGCTTGTTGTGGACAAGCTCTTCCCAAGGTCTGATAATGGGCTTGAGAAGTGCAGGTTGAACTGCTACATCTGCATGTACATTTGCTCTTGTGCAAGGAAGTGAATGTGGATCAACTGCAACTTTATCTTCTTTCTTCTGATGAGAGTCCTTCACAATCTTCTGAACAGAAACAGGTTCAGAATGGTGACTCTTTTGTTGAAGTTCATCTTGTTGGAGCTGAGATTCCAACTGCAAAAACTCAATCTTTTCTTGTGCATCTTGCAAACAACTTTGAATGTTACAAATAGCATCCTTGCTCATTTTTACCATATCATGAACATTTGAATGAATGAGGTTATTCAAAAACTCTAATGCCTCATTGATTTTAGCCATTTTTTAACAACTTAGGCTAAAAAATAAAGGGTGTCGGCTTCAACCGAAAATGCACCAGTTTACAATGTGATTCAACTTTCTTTCAAAAAAATACAAATGACTCAAGAGAACTTCCAACTATGGAAATCTCAAAGTACAAAATATGCTTCTCAAATGATGGAGGACAATCAACAATTTTCAACAACTCAAATACTGATTGCAGCTATGAATGTGCAACAAAAACACTTGTGCAAGAGGCCTTTAAGGCAGCTGATTTTTTTTCTTCTAAAAGTTGTTTTTCACCAATAACAACTCAATTCAACTCAACAAAATGAGGAGGCTGAAACACTTTGATGTTTGACTTTGCTGTTTCACAATAGATATTAAGAGAAACTGCAAAAATTAGAAACTTGTGTGGCCAAACTATGAATGCCACTACTGTTTTCAAACTGATGACCAATTTGTCTTCACATGTCAATTTCTTCAGAAAATCACTCTTATGTCAATGCCACAAATCAGAATGAAAAAATGAAATTTTCTCTATGTATTCAGTCCATTTTCTCACATGCCATTTTCTCTTCCTCTCTGCTGTTCATTTTTTCTTTTCCTCTCTCTCTCTGTTGTTGTTGTTGTTTTTTTTTTTAAGGAATTAATTAAAAAATTGAAAGAGAATGGAAGGGGGTTAATGAAAATTGTGGGAGGAAAATTAAATAAAAAAAAAATTTCTTTTAAAAGGCAAATAGAAAAAAAATTAAAAAAGAAAAGAATTAATTAAAAAAGGGGAAGGTCGAATGGCAATGGGGGAGGGAGTGAGTCGAGAGTTGCAGGGCGAGTGGGGAGCTTGAGGGGAGGGAGATCATAGGGAAGGGAAGGGACGGGGATTAGTGTTGGGAAGGGAGGGAGCGTGATATTGGAGTGGGGGCTGAGTGTTTGGAGTGAGGGTAGAGTTTCAGTGCGAGCGGGTGGGGAGAGTGGGAGGGGAGTCGTGGTAAGGGGGTAGGGAGAGTCGAACGACGAGGGGGTGGGTAGACGTAAGCGAGGGTTGGGGAATGGGATGTGAGGGGGTGCGTAAGGGGAGCCGAGAGGCCAGGGTTGAGGGGGAGGAGCGGTGTAAGGGGGTGGACGGGAGTAGGGGCAGACGAGAGCCGTGAAGAGGGTAGTGTGAGGTTGTAGGCGAGGAGGGGGAGAGCTCGGGTAGGGAGCGCGTGATAAGGGGCAACGTTAAGGTGAGGGTTGGGTTTGGGTGGCTATGTGTGAGCGATAAGGGAGTGGATTTTAGTAAAAAAATAGGGGAGGGGCGTGTGAGTAGCGTGAGGGGGCGGGGTCGAGAGTTTTGAGGGGGCGTTGGGTAGTGAGGGAGGGTGTGCCGTAGTAATTAAATTTGACGCAGAGAGCCGAGATGTGAGGGAGGGTGCGCCGTGAGGGAGTGATGCAGGTGTGGGGCATGAGATGGCCAAGAGGGAGTAGTTCAACACCGTGAGGGGGAGCCGAGCGAATGGGTGAGGGGGTTTGGAGTTGTAGGTTGAGGGTGCGGGTAAGAGGTAGGGATGGGTTCAGGTGCGATGAGAGTTGGGTTTGATGCAGAGTGTGGGAGGTGAGAGTAAGCGGGTACAGGTTTGAGGATGGTTGGGCCGTATGTCCATGAGGGAGGTGTTGTTTGGAGTGGAGGGAGAGCGTTATAGCGCAGGGGTTGAGTGAGGGTAAAACGGAGGTTGTAAGGGGGCCAAAAGGCCTGATTGCAGAGATTTTATTTTATTTTTTTAATATTTTTTATTTTTATTTTTAAATTAAAACAACAGAGAAAAAGGAATTTTCAGGAACAACAGAGATTTAGAATATAGCAGAATTTTAGGCAATAAAATATCTCAGCAGCATAGAATTTGACACTGTAGAATTAGGAAATTTTCAGCAGAAAAAACTCAGAAATTTTTCCAGTAGCCTAGCAGCAGAAAAATGGACTTTAAAAATACAGAATTTTCCAGAAAATTTCAGCAGTAAAAACTCAAAAGCTTCTTCAGAAACCCACTTTAAACAATTTTCAACAGCTCTCCAAAATACAGAAATTTGAAAGTGGGCAGCAAAAATTAATAGGCAGAAATTTAGAAAACCTACAGAATTTGATATGCACAATGCTGCTTTTCTTCAAAACCAACGCTTCTCTTCTTCAAAACCATTTTCTGAATGCGGCAAAACATCTACTGCAGAAACTCTCTAAATGCTGCAAAAATGCCAAGAATTTTTGCAGATATACACAAGCCATAAACACAAATGGCTCACTCAAGGTTGAGATGGTTATGAACTTATCAGCTCTGATACCATGTTAAACACCATGTTAAACACACACATGGTGTATGAGAAAGATAAACACACACACAACACGAAACTCAACACACAATGAAGGATAAGCGTGCAACTCTATTATTTTTCCATTATACATGATGTACATTTATAGTACAATGGTGTGTCTCTTGGTTTCACATTCCAAGGTCACTTGGACTCCATTGTGACTTTTCATATTCCACACCTAGCCATGGAGGATTAGGTGTTCCAACACTATCTATTCACTGTTAGTTTTCTTATGTTATGTGATATTCTCTTTTAAATTGGTATCGTTTATGTGTACTTGTTTCACAATATTTCTTTATACATATCATTTCTGAGTGTGTAGAAATATTTATCTTTTACAGTATATGCAAATGATATATGAATGATGAATGCAATATGTTATTATAACTCTGTTTAATTTCTTAAACAGAGTTATCTTTATTTGTTACTACATATTTCAATTAAGCTATAATACATTTTCATGGTTATTGGTTAGTTGAAACAATTGAAAGTTGTATTCACATTTGATACCTGGGTTAGTTTTAGAATTATTTTATCAGTTTCAGATTAGATTAGATAGTTTATTTCAGTCATTTAGTCCCATTTTCCCTTCACCCAATCATTCCATTACCAACCCATTTAAATTATTAGGAAATTGGTCCTATCAATCCAGTCGGAGCCACCATACCAAACGGAAAAGGAGTTGTCCTAAGGTCCCGACCGGGTGGTTATCCCCCAATGTTTGAAGCAGCGATTTTCGAGGCTTCAACAGGAGGTAACTCACTTTGTATGGATCATTGCTTAGGGGATGGAGAATCCATTTGGGGAAGATGTTCCTCAACATATTTCTGACTCCATGCCTTGGGTGGAGATTCTTCAGTTCCATCCTTGAAGTTGCTTGAGGACAAGCAACATTTGGGAGGGGAGGACTGTAATATTCCCATTTTTAGCACATGGCTAAATGGAATATTAAAATTTTTCTTTATCATCTTGCAGCCAAATAAATGGGTAATGAGGCCCATGTTTATTATAAACATGAATAAATTCCCTCACATGTGAAAAGGGATAGACATAAGAACTTGATTTTGCACCCTCAAGTGTGAAAAGGGGCAAATGCATGAAGACAAGGTCAGGTTTGACCAAGTCAATAGCGCTGCCATAGGAGGAGTGGCTTACTTTAGAAGACATCGCAATGTGAATGAGGAAGAGGATATTTGGTGGAGGAAATCCTAATGGATGGGGCCCATGGAGAGAGAGCTTTCACTTGTTTAAAAGGAGGGCAAGGCAACCATTGTTCCACATGCTTGTATTCTTCATTTCTTTTCTATTCAGACATTGTGAATTCCTTGCTGTTTAGCAAGAATTTCCGGGAGGAATTCTTATTTAGGATTCTTTCACCTTATTAAGAAGCCTCTTGAGGGATTGCTCAGATTTTCCTCACATCCAGGCTTGAGGCCAAGCATCCTCCATCAAGACAACGTTATTTCTGCAGCAGAGTAATGTTGTGTTGCTGGGTGTTGCAGTGAGGGTTCACTACATCACTTCCATCAACTATTTTCATAGGATGAGCCTGTATTTCCTTTGAGATATCTCGGAGCTTATTGCAGACTTTGGCATCAAGGCCAAGCATTTCTCTTCACCAACAGTGCAGAACCTTCTCTAGACTACGTTATTTCTGAGTGTGTTTGCAGTGGAGACTTGCTCCACATGTTTGGAGGGTGAGATCTTAGATGAGAGGATCAACCTTTCATTCTAGAGATCCATTGGAGAAGATTTTTTCATTGATTACAACAGCTTCAATCTTCTCCATTTATCTCCAGCTCTTGAGTTGCTGTAGCTACCTAGAAACTCCGGAATTTCTGCATATTTTCCATTTTGTGTATATTTTAGCCAATCCCTTTGAGGATTTTGTATTTTATGTTCTCAGGGGTTGAGATCTTGCTCCCCCTTCTTTATTTGAGCCATTATTGTCACATCTATGTATTATTGACATTTTGCAGCAGTTCCTCCTCAAGGATTGCACAATCATAGCCAGGGCCTCTTTTACATAGCAGTATTTCTCCATATTTCATGTACATGTTTCATTGAGGCCGCATTGCCTTGCTTGAGAAGATCATTTACTCAAGATCTTGTATACATTTTGTTGCTACTATAATCTAATGTAATGGTTATGTGGATCTTCCAACATTTTGGTTTTAATGAATTCACTGCTATTTCCAGATCATGTTTATGATTTTTTGAGCTCCACATTGGTAATATCTTGAGATATTCCCAATAGTGTAGTTGTTCCTAATTTGGAATATTACAAAATATTTCTGGATTAACTTGAGGAATCCCCTGAACAAGTTGTTGGGCTTGAGTTGGAATACGTTGTAAAGGTAGTTGTTGAATAAATTGTCCAGTACGCTGAGCAAATTGGTACATTGGTACTTGTGGAGCAACTTTCAAAGGATGTTGAAAAAATGAAGGGTTCCAAATGGTATTAAAACCTCTATAAGGAATACTAGCTAAGGGTTGTCACACAATGGGTTGAAATAAACCAATTTTAGGAATCGGACCATAGTTTTGATAGTTTCTAGTTAAAAGGTGTCCTGCAATCGTAGGATAAGATCCAACAAAAGGTTTACCTCTAGGTGGAGGTGGTTGTACCCCACACAGATTATAGCCACCTTTTGGGTTAACTTGAGGATTACCTACACTGTCGAAAACCATATGAATATGCTAGCCTAACGTCAAATATTGGGCAGTAGAAGATAATAAACCAACTGATATAATAGAGATTTGAGATGAAGGAGAAGCTTCTGCAGAATTTCCAAAAAGCGATTGATATCTAGAAGAAACTGATGGGCCACCATATAACAATGATTCTGGAGTGCTTGAAAACATGGATGTATTATTAGGCACAATTATAGAAATCATTCGCGACATATTAAATCTCCAAAAAGATTAAAAATGAATGAGATGTTGTGGAAAATATTGAATTAAAAAATAAAAAGGTGTAAGATACCAAGGATCCAGTCGAAAAGGAGAAATAGGAAGGTCTAGAGGAAGGGTCCACTCATCGGAAAAAAATGGACTACTTGGAGTTTCTTCTTCATCACCTGTAGTAATATATTCCATACTAATGAGACTGGGAGTTAGATTCTCAGTAATAATATGTTTTACTTTGGGTGAATGCAAAGCAGGAATAGGGGATATAACTTCTGAAGGAGACTCAGGTTCTGAAAAACCATACTCAAGTTCAGAAATCTATGGCTCAGTTAAATGTGTATCTAAAACTTCACCAGTATCAGATTTTGATCTAATAGTTTTAGTAACTACTGGTTCAATTTGTACTAAGTCCGTTTCAAATCCTTGAGGTTGGTTCACTTCAGTTTCATATTCTACAACGGTAGATGTCTCAGGTTGATTTGAAGAACCAGATCCTGTTGATTTTGACCATTCAGCCTTAATTTTTTCCAATTGACTTGGTTATATTCAGTGTGTTTACCGTACATTCTCCGCGAATGCCTTGGTATATTAGCCACGATGAATTTTAATTAAGAATTAAAAAAATATTAAGAAATCACACCTAAGGCCTTTAAAAAGTAAAAAAAAACAAATAAGACACGCTAACAAATCTAGGAGTCAAACCACACAAACAATATTTTCACAAAGAAATCACTAGTTGGGGATGAAATCCAAATTCACATAAAATCAATGTAAAAATATAGATAAAGTGAATAGAACCAGTTACCCTGAAAACTAACTTAATGAAACAATATGGTACAAGTAACTCCACTTATTCCATATCGAGTGAATATTTCCCTCCAAATGGTCCAAGTGAGTCTAGTCAACGTCTGTTACAGGTACGATAGAGACCTTCCCTACACCGTCACCTTGGGAAAAAAACCCTAAGATTATGGTAACTAAAGTTATCACCTATAACAATTCAACCTATGGAGATAGTCGCTGATCTAAAGTACATGCAAGGGCATAGTAACAAAGCTCAATCCCTTTGAAAGCTCCTCAACATGGTAAATATGAGGGTTACTTCCTAGTGACCCCAAGTACCTTTCGACACTATTTATAATGCACTCAAATCTTCTACCATAGCTAATGAAGTAGGTACCATTATTTCACCGGGTCCGATATGATCTCGTGCTTGACTCCTTTGTAAGAGGATATTTCAAGAGAAAAAATGTAATAAATGGATTTACTCCCTACCGTAAGATTCTACTATTTTCTTATAGCTTTGGAAAGTTATCTCAGTTCCCTATTCCAAAGCACTAACCTGATATATGTTGGTGGCAAGAACCCTAAAAATGTAAAATAATCTATATTAATTTTAATTAACACTATGATATTAGGTTGTTATTTACTGAGAAGGTTATGGACGTGAAACTGATGATATTTTTATTGGACTCAAATACTCTAATATAGTCATATATGAAATTGTAATATTTTCATTCGATGAATTCCTAGTTATGGGAGAGTGAGAGTCTTTTTTATTTTCAAAAGAAATGCAAAAACTCAAATTCCAATAACGTTATTTTCGAAAAATTCCAATTTTACTTTGAAACAATTCAATTGCAGAAATTAAATCAAAATTTTAGTTCACTTAACAAGTCAAACAAACATAAAAAGTCTCTTTCACAAGAAATCACTCACAATTCTTCAAATTTCGTGGAGAAACCAATAAAACTCTAAAACGTTTTTTTTGTAATGAATGATTCAACTTAATGATTTCTAAAAGTGTAGATATGAAAACTTTAAAACTAAAAGGAAATGATTTTATTTTATCATTCAATGTATCGAAGCACTTTTCGCAAAAACACTAAATTTTTGAGAAAACCCTAACTTCACTAATCTAGAATATCTTTCACAAATAGGAAAAGTATTTCTTTCAAATAAGTAAGATAAATAATGAATTTGGTATATTTGACAGAAAAATACAGGGAGAGGCCTACACAGGTTAACAGTTAAGTGTAGTGCATATGCGCACTGTTGCTAAAGAAAATCTGCATAAATTTGTGCTCTATTCCTAAAGAAAAAATAGGCAGATAAGGAAAGGTTCAAGAAAAAATAAAATCAAGGCAATCAAACTAGAGGATCTGAAAATTCACTACTTTTCCAATACTTAGATAAAGTCAATAAAAAAATATCAGAAAGAAAAAACAAGGAAAAGGAAGATAAATAAGGTGTTCCCGAGTATGGTCGCTAATTTGTTACATGGGAAAATCCCTCTTGCGGACAAGAGCGATATCCCCAGATTTCTAAGGGAAAAATAGAAACTAACAAAAAATTTAATAAATCTTTCCCTAAGATTACTTCAATTGAATCATAAGAACAAGAGAAGGAATGGTGCCCTTACCTATTTGCGAAATGCTTGATGGCAATCCCCACTTCGTCTCGATGCAACTCCTCAATTCTTGATAAGGCCTGAAATCACAAACATAAAAGAGATCAAAGGCATATGCAATATAGTTATTCAAATAAGATCAATCTAATGATCAAGGAAATTAGAAATATATATCATCTTAATGAATAAATAAAAGGAACATAAATCATTCATCATTTCAATAAGAAAATACAATGGAAAAAATATTCATTTGTATTATTTCAGAGATAAAGAAGAGCCTTAAAACCTTTTCCTTTATGTCATGAGGTTCCTCCCAAATGCCTCCAGCCCTCTCCTTGGATGATAAGCTTCCCAATCCAAATTCAACAGCATACAACTACCTTTTGTGAACTCCCCTATCCCTCTAGCCTCTAGTAAATTTATAGGCCAAGTAGAGGAATTTTGAGATCCATATGAGAAGGATGAGATCCACTAATAGTGGGATTAGGGTTCCTTGATGAAATGGAATTATCTCCATGATGTGAGGGGTATGGCTCGAATAGATATTACCAAGAAGATTTCAGTTAGGATATATTTTCCCAACGAGACTTTTAGAATTAACTTTTTATTTTTATTGTTCATTGAGTCATGTGTGCGGTCTACAGTGGAAGACATAGTGTAGTTCTGTGCATGTTTCAATGGAAGCAACTGCAAATGTGCGGAAACTAACTAGGAAAAGCACACAGGTCATACTAAATAGGTTAAAAGGCCTTGTTACCCAAAATTCATAATTTCTTCAAGGGTTTTAGATGTTTGACTTGCAAGTGAGTGCTTTGAAACATGTTTATGGATGGCGAGAGATCCATTTTGACTGTCAAGTGTCATGGTGACAAAATGACGTGTAACAATCCATTATATCTTTTTTCGTGTATGCTAAAGGATAAAATTGTCTTCTAAATGCAACCACAAAATCATTCCAAGAAGTTCTAATATTACCTCTTTTCTTGAGATCCTCTTGAGTTTTTGCTTCCCACCAAATGAGTGTTGCACTTTCCAACCTTAAAGAAGAAACTTGAATCTTGGTCTCATCATCTTTTATCCTTTGTATCCTGCAATACAATTCAAGCTGATGAACCAAATTATGTAATTTCTCAGCATTTACGTCTCCAATATTCATAAGAAATTAAAAAATTATGTCAAGTTTTAACAAAGGAGTTTTACCATGTCCCTTTGGAGAATGTGGAGGGGTTTGTGAAGGGGTTGGTGTAGAGGAAAAAGAGGGTCAAGATGAATTTGAAGAGAAAGGTGGAGGTAGACGTGGTTTTTCACCATTTCCTCCATCCCCTTTTGGAGGTTTGTCTCTATTTCCTCCATTTACCTTTGGAGGATTTGAGCTATCTCCTTGAATTCCTTTCCTCATAAATAAATTTCACCATTTTATTCATTTCAAAGGATCATTTTCTAAAATTCTTCTCATCCTCAAAGGTATTATTAGGTTCTCCTTCATTTTCCATGACTGGTGAGGCTTTGGGTGACACTTGAGGTGAAACTTGAGGTAGATGTACTCTCCTTGAACTAACTTGAGGACTTGTTTCTGAAAGCTTTCCTTATCCTCTTTTGAGATTCAACCTTGTAAGCATCAAAAAACCACTAGGGGAATTTTGATGTCTAAAATGGGACTCCTAAGGAAATTATAAAATAATAGTGGAAATCATAAAATAAGATTTAATTACATCATCAAATTTTAGAGGGAAAAAGGAAAAAACAAAATTTTCAACTTGTATTTTAAACTTATCTCCCTATGGGTTTACGAAAAATTTGGAGCAGAAGCACTCGTTGGATGCAAATTTTGATTCCTCATCCAAGGAGTATCCATGTTGCATAGTTTCGATGGACCCCTTCTAAACTTTATATTTTCGATTGCAATCACATTTTTCATGTATTTATTATTTTTCGTGTAGAAGGGTCCATCAAAAGTATGCAACATGGGTACTCCTTGGATGAGGAATTAAATTTTCCATCCAAAGAGTACTCCCACTCGAAATTTGAGTAAAAACTTAGGGAGATAAGTTGAAAATATGGATTGAAAAAGTAGTTTTATTATTTTTGTTTTTTTACTCCAAAAATGGTGAATAATCCCCCATGGTTGACATCATCATTTTGAATCCTATTGGTTAGGAAGCCCATTTTAGACCTTAAAATTCCCCAAATGACTTGCAACATAATTAAACCTTGAAAACAACAAAAAAATCAAAGCTTTGATACCATACTTATCTGTATTTGGAAACTTGAAGGTTTGATGAATTGTGCAAGTAATTTTTTTTATGTCTTTAAGGAAATTAGGCAATCTACAAAATTCATTGCTTTAAATTTAGTTTGCAACATAAAAAAAATGACAATAATACCATAAACAGTAACACAAAACAACAAAATGATGAAGGATTTCACCCCTCCTGGGCTACATCTCGTGTTCCAGCTTCCAATGTTGGACCTCTTTCACTAAGTGCTCAAATATGTGATTAAATGGATTTTTAGTGCTAAGAATGAAAAAATTATGTCTCTAATGGCTCCAGAACTATCAAAAACCACAAGATGGCTCCTGTTGGGCTTAATTTGGCCAAAAAATGAAGAAGTTATGGTCTGGTGAAGTTTTTCTACTAACTGATCTACAAAGTGCACTAATCTGTAACCATCCTACGAATCCGCATTTTTTGGAACTACCAAGTGACAAATTTTCTTGGCACCAACAAAATTCACACCATATTGGGTGAAAAATTTCACGTGTTTTAATTGCCTAATGACCCCCCGTGAGTAGAGAAGATTGGGCCACGTGCTTGATTTCGTGTCGTTGGATCCGAGGTCAGGCGAACTATTTAAACTACGCTCTGACTAGGGTTGAGCCCACGTTCAACGGTGGTTTGGTTATGTTACCCTGGGCCCATTTCAAATTTCTGCCCCAAACAATGACCAATGCTCTGAACCATGGTTTGAACTTTGGTTGAGTTACGTGTACCACCAGGGTGTAACAAACCCACTTTATGACTATGGTATGGTTGTATTAATTGGGGCTTCTGGGCTAGGTTTAAGCCCGAGCCCCCAACGCCCTTGCCTACGGTCTCGTGGGTATAGGGTGACCGAAGACCAGGGCTTAAACCCAACCCCATCCCCCAATCATCGATGTAATAAACTTTAAATATGATATGTTACCCATATATGTTAAGAATCACCAATGGCATGATAGTGAGGCATCGTGTTCCCCAAATAGATGTTCCATGTTCAACTCTCATGAGGACGGTTCGACTCATAGCATAAATTTTACTTCACTGTTGGGAGGGCATGTGGCAACCATCCATTGGCCCACATGGCTTCCACCCATTGGAACACCTCAAATCACATTCAACCAATGAGAACTCAACATAATTCAACCAATGTGATGAGGCCACTTGGTAGCCTTCCATTGGCCCAAAAACCACAGTCAAACTTCTCAGTCACCTTGTCCAGTCAGCATATGGACTGCACAGTCAACATACTTGCACTTAACTGTAATGTTTTAAGCTGTTTAGGAAAATGATCAAAACGCAATATCGGGAGCATACGATATCTATTTTGAGTGATTCAAGTTGTGTTGGATTTAAAGATACGAGATCTATATTTTAACACTGGTTTCAAGCACTTTGAAATTTTTTAATGTTGAGCACTTTGCTAATCCACTGGATCATTTACCGTGCTCAACTTTACAAGCCTCTTGAAAACAATCAGGCTCACCTTCATCAGTGAATAAAATATAGTTTGAAGGAGGATACCTTTGTGAAGGATTATGAAGCGTAGAAGATCTACGAAGCAACTATGGTCATGCATTATCAGGTTGAATCTCCTATAAATATTCCTGCAATTTTTCTTCTTCTTGATGTTCATCACTTTCCATTTATTGTCCTTCATGCTCTTGAATTTTATGTCCATTTTATTGCATTGATGGGATGTTTACATGTTGGTCTTCAAACCCGTCAATAACTTTGGTGACCTCCACCTCACCTACAGACCTCTTAAACATTTATGACTATTAAATCCTTTCTTATGATAACTTTATGTTTGACTGGATCCCAAGACGGTAACCAGATTCTTCATTTGCATATCCTATAAAAATACATATCATAGATTTATCATCTAGATTAGTTTTATTTTCTTTGGGAATATGTACAACTGCTTCACATCCAAAGATTTTCAAATGAAATTTATTCAGCTTCTTACCAGTAAGCCTTCTTCAGGAATGCTTCCATCTAAGTTATATAAAAGATCGATTTATAAGATATCAATTTGTCCTTATTGCTTCTGCCCAAAAAATGTTTCTCCAAACTAGAATTTGACAATGTACTCCTCACTTTCTGCAACACCATTCTATTGAGGAGTACTAGGAACCATCTTTTCATGATTTATGCCAAAATTATTATAGTATTCCTTGAATTATTTTGAGCAATATTCTCCAACATTATCTCTTCTCAAGTACTTAAGCAATTATTTAGTTTCTCTTTTAACAACAACATGAAATTTTTGAAATATTTCAAACAATTCATTTTCACTTTTCATAGGGTAGGCCCAAACCTTCCTTGATGCATCATCTATAAATGTTACAAAATATGATGCTCCTCCTAATGACTTTATGTTAATAGGACCAAACACATCTAAGTGTATCAATTCTAAAAATGTTTTCTTTCTGTCATGGCCATCTCTAAGGAATGAAACCCTTATCTGTCTACCATATATACAATGCTCACAAATATCAATATTATAGGATTTCAAACCTGGCAGTAAATTTTTACCAATAATATTTTTTAAGCCCTTCTTGCTCATGTGACCAAAGTGCTTATGCCAAAAATATGCCGAATTTCCTTCTTTTGTGACAACAACCAAATCTTATTTTCCTATCATTGCCTTAAATGTATATATTTTTCCAGTCTTCGGTCGTCTAGACACAACTAATGCTCCTTTGCTAATTTTCCAGCCTCTTTTTCCAAAGATTACGTAATATACTTCATCATCCAGTCATCCCATAAAGATCAAACTCATGCTCATTTATGGTACATGTATCACTTGTTTCAACAATATATCTTGGCCATCCTTCATCTTGATCTAGACATCTCCCAGTCCAACAATATTGCAAAAGTGATTATTGTTGAACCTCAAAATTACCCTCTCTTTGTGTATCATTTCTACATACCATTTTTTCCCTTTTTTTTCTCTTGTAGATCATATATCTGATCAACCGTCTAGTACACCATGCGCCAGTAAAGAATGCATTTAAATGAGTTCTATTATATTCTCATGTACTTGCTATTTCGATAGATTTTCAGTTGGCCTTTACGGAATGCGACCTATTACTACTGCCCAGGATAATCATAGATTCTACTCTTTTACTCTCATGGTACGACGAGGTTCTATGTGTTAAATGGATAATTAGGCCACATGGGCATTTCTAGGAAATCGTGACTCCACATGGTTTTGTCCTGTTCACTCGGTTAAGCTCGATAAAAAAGAAGGACTAAGATCATGGTCAAAGGTGTGGTGAAAGTACGTTAGTCGAGGAAGCAGTAGGGCCTTGATTTTCTCTATCCTGTAAATCAAGACTTAAATAGTACAATTGCTGAAGTCTATAAGTCGAATTAGCCACTGTATTAGCAAAATTGTCTCATAGATAATTATGTTTGTTGCCTTTAAATACGGGTTATGCAGGCGGGAACAAGAAGAAATTACGTTTTAAGTTAAGTTTTTAGATTTTTGATGGTACATGTATTAAGACTTAGTTCTATCATAATACAAAGATCATGTTGCCAATTATTCTTAAGTCGTATACTTGACGGGATTTTGCTTGAATGAGGTCTGAAGGCCCACCTTGCTTTGGAGGGGAGTTTTCATTTATTGTTTTTAGTTTAATTTTCCTTACTCTATTTTCACTAATTATGTTTTACGAGTAGATTAATTTTACATTCAGTTTTGATAGCATAATGTTAAATCATAATTGTGTGTAATACTTGTTCTTCTAAAAACATTTCATGAAGATAGATTTTCCTATTTTCAAATTGAATCAAGTTTGAAGTAATAAGAATTCACAATTATCTAGTTTTCCTTCTTGTTCTATCATTTACCTTCTTAGAATATAAATATAAATTAATTGTATCAATGGATGTTCCTACGGATCATTTTAGAGAAGATGATTCTAAACTAAATGATTGAATGTCTAGTTCACTTTGATTATTGAATTTTTTCCTACGCACATTTACTTTATTTCTAGGAATTTAGAAGCTGAGGTATAATTGATTTCTCATAAAAACATCAGAGGCTAATACTTCACATTGAATGATGGAGTAAATCAAACATACATTAGTTGTTTATAGTTAATCTTTTACATGTTTCACATTTAATTTTAGATCCTCATTTAATTTATTGTCGTTGATGTTTCTAAAGGTCATTCAGAAATTGATTCAATCATGTTTCTATGTTGAATGATCGAAGGTTAATTCATACAATTACTAAGGTTTCCTTTGCATATTTTTTATTGTTTTCATTAAGTATAATTAGTTACTTAAACATCATCTCAAGAAGGTGGTACTTCATATTTAATGTTGGAGTAACTAAGCATACAGTAGTTGTTTTCCTTTGCACACCTTACTTGCTTTCCTAGAACATTGGGGATAAAATTTATATGTAGATAGTTTCTTACAAAAAAAATCTCCAGTCATACTTCATATTGAATGCTGAGTAACTAAATGTACATTAGCTATTTTACTTTTCTGCTTTCCTTAGAATATGTAAAATTTCAATCTCAATTATAGGAATTAGATCACATGTAATAGAGACTAATGCTAGGTTAGAATTACATCAAGTTAATTACTCACATTTTCATACTAGACTTTAACTAACCTACGATCTTTGATTTGTAGGCATGTGAAGTTAGATTAACTTAGGAACACTTCCTTTTCTTTATTTCTTAAAATGAATTATAGATTCATTTAATTTGTTCATAGTTATAGATTAAACATTCTTAGACATCAAAGGCAAAACCTCCAAAACAACATAAAAAAATATAACAACGAAGCCACAGGCTACAGAGGTTAACTAAGCACTCCACAGGTGCACCACACTTCATCGGGTTTACAAACCTAGGTTGATAATTTATGTAAGAAAATTTAATACATTAAATTGAATAAAAATTTGAAGTCATTGCCGCGGAAGTGTAATTAGGTAGCCTCATTTCTTCACATCTAAAAATGACAGTATGCATAGAGAAAGAGACTCTGGGGGGAAGGTTTGTATATCTAGAAGCGAGTTTAATCTCATTTTTACTCATCACCATGACTAAGAAAGTGATATGCCTCCATCTCAAACTCATATTCACACTTCACTAGCCATAGACTTCACGAAGTTCTGAAATTCGAGAAATCCAATTAGGAGGATCTCCTACTTCATCCACGAGGAAGTCTTAGATGAAAGAAGATCCTAGATCTCCAACGTAGAAGGAGTAACACTTTTTTCACCTCTGTTGTGGAACACATTTCTGGGCAGAGAGTTAAGAAATTCCTAGTGGAGAGGAAATAAAGAGAGATACACTTTTCTTCAGCATCCCATTGACTAGAAGAAGTCGGAAGGAAGAGCGAGTTAACTATGCAGGGTTTGAATCAACATCGTCATTAGCCTCAAAGGAAATATATAATAAGATGAGCGAAGGAGGAGGAGAAAGGAGAAATTATGGAAGGATAAAATATTAACGTTTTGGAGTGGTGAGAGTGAAGGAGGGAGACAGAGGAGAGAGATAGAGTGGGAGAAAGGAGGCGGAAAATAGGGTAATTGGTAATTACTTTTTGGATTTCCTATAGTTGACGATAGCAAATGCAAGCACAATGAAAAACATCTCACCCTTTTGTTCCTCCTAAATTTTCCATGGATTAAAGAGTGAGGACCACGAAAACCTTTTTGTTTGAAATTTGAAGAAGTCTGTGTACGATCCTATGATTACTTTACAAGACTCTGAAAAACTCCAAAGCTGTTCCTTCAACACGGAAAGGAGCGACTCTAAAATGGTTCATGGGTTTAGTGCACATCGGTCACATCAGGACATGGAATGACATGAAAGTAATTTTTAGAGAGATATTTGGATTATTGCATACCCATCAACCACAAGGATAAAGTATCTAAATGATGCAAAATAGAGGATGAGAATTTGAGACCTGGTGAAAGCTTCAGTGTAACATACAAAAAGTAGCTAAAATGGATAAGTTGGGTGCGAGACACCCCAAAAGCATATTTACGAAAAGCCATTAGAGATGAGTGGATAGACATTCTCAACATGATGAAAGTGGGATATCTCTGCACGTACCTGACACTGGTGAATTATGTATTCACATCTCAAGGAAAATAGCTAGGGAAAAAATCCAAGAGATCCTTCTCTCGCGAGTGAAATAGATCTGCAAGCTGCAGCAGGTAGGGAAGAAATTGGAGCTATGATGTGATGAATTTAAAAACATAAATTTAGGGAGTCTTAGTGAGGAGATGATACTACCCTTAAATTACAAAAACAAGTGCGTAAAGCCGAGACTCGATGCCTTTGGCCTACTTTTCATCGTCCAAATGTAGAAAGAAGCATGCTAGCTGACAGGTATCGTCTTGATGCAAAAGCCATAGAGACTCGGTATGATTTGAAATGTCGGAAATTCATGAGACTACGTGCCCTTCAATCTCCGGGCCTTAAGGCTTTGTTTCCCAGAAGAAAGCAACTTCACGTCATCGAATCTCTTTTCTTTGTCTCTAGAAGACCATGGCGTAGAGCCTACAGGCTCCAAGGCTTGCAGCAAATGCATACTCGACTTCTGGCCAAATTGGAATTATTGGCAACAACCTTGGCCTCGATCTCAATCCCAATCTCAATCTTGGTGCTCAAGGAATAGAAAAATACCTATGGTAGATATTCTCTCAATACTACGGCCACTCTTCTCATCCTATCCAAACTATCCTCCGACAAATTCCTCAACAAAATCAACAACCCCAACTCCAAAACGAAAAATCCACAACTTTCACTACCAAATTTCCACGGAGACCAAATCAACAACCTCAGCCAACCATTACCAAAACCCCAACAATTAAAAATCCTCCAAAAGTGCCTACATGATAGAAGGACAAACCATTTCCAACCTACATATGATTACTCCTCGAGATCTTAATGAGTGTCCAACTTAGGTGGTAGGATATTAGAAAAGGAAAAAGGTCTGCAGCAGTTTATTCAAGAACAAGATATTTTTGAGAGAAAGACTCTCTAAGCAACCAAATAAAATTTTTGAAGAAGGCACATCTCTTTCACAACCTAAATTACTGAAAAATGAAAAAGCAAAAAGAACCAATAAAGCTCAAACTCCTAGCCCAGAAGCGACATATCATTCCCATTTTCTACTTTCTACCTCCTTTCTGAAAGATTACAAGTTGATAGAGGGATAGAAAAACGTGATCATGTTGCCTAAATTATGATTTCACTAGATGAATTTGATTGTTCTGTATCAAAAAATTCCTTTGCTACATGCCATTACAGAGATTCCAGTTCTAGCACAAAAACAAATAAAAGAGTTGAGCTTGCAAGAAACCGAAGGAAAATAAAAGAAATAAAAAGAATTCAACTTGTAGGAAAAAATTGCGGACGTATATGATGAAAACATTGCCATACAAAATATACTTTAGATCCAGGTAAGTTCCAGGACTGTAAAGAAACACATATCAATGGTATTGAAATTCCAAATAACATTGATTGATTTAAGGAGCAGCGATAAACATCATGAGCAAACAAACCATGGTACAAACTCAAAGCTTCCTAATCTTCAAGATAATACACCTACATTACGACAATTGAGAGAGAGAGATCTGTAAATCAAACCGGATAGGGTGTGTTAGAATGTATCTCAGGTATCCTTAGAGGTCTTGGAGAGTATCACTAGTTTTATGATCTTTAACTTCCTAAGAATAGTCTAGGGGGACATCCACCAAATATTAGGAAGAACTCTTTGGTTGGCTACAATCGATGCTTTCATTAGCAAGTTTGTAGATTTGGTGACATGTATATCTTTCGATAGGTAACTCAACAAAGAAATTCACTCTATATCCTCCAACAAAGACAATCACGAAGTTAGATTGATGACGAATGGATTGATGATGAAAATGATATACACAACCTCTCTTTCACTGTTTCAACGCATTAGTGAAGATGGTCAAATTCCTAAATTCAATAGTGGAAAAACTTTTGAATCATCTCCGTGAGATGAACATGTACTCAATTTCCGGGAGACAATGCTAATCTGAATATTTTTCATCCAGGTGAGATGTCTCTTTACTCTATGGAAGAGTTTGGTAGCTCTATAGCTGAAATCTTTCCCGTGGAAAATCTCTCAAACATAAACAAATAAACTTGGAAAGATTACAACGAGAAAATTTAATTAAAAACATTACAACAACATTTTCTCGCATATGCATGGGAATACCAGTACGACAGAATTAGTCCCAAGACTTGTATACATCACACCTACATTGAGGAAAATTTGTTTGACTCATCAAGGGCAACCTCAAAGAAGGGATGAATCCAAATCTTAGGGAAATTGTGAAAGAAGAGTTGCAAAAATGGCTTTGAAATGTAAACTTCATTTACCCACTCGAGGGCAGGTCGGTGGGTTTCCCCTTTGGTTAGCTGGCGCCTAAAAATAACGGTAAAGTGAGTGGTATGCATTGACCATCGAGAGCTGAAATAAAGGCTACCCTAAAAGATCACTTTCCTTTAGCTTTTATAGATCAAGTATTGGATACATTGAGCAAAGTAAGAGGTATTTCCTCATTCTTGGATGGTTTTAGTGTCTGATCAATCGCAGTACTGTGGAGCTTGCCTGAAAGACCAGTATAAAGACCACATTCACACGTCTCATGAAACTTACGCTCTACCGAGTACTTCCCTTTTGGTATTGTGCAATGCACGCACATCTGCACACATACATATACCAGGAAAGCGTTCGACCCACAGGACATGAAATCGTGTAGAGGTGCCTTTGGATGATTTTACAGACTAAACACATGGACCATATTGAATGAGCTAGAGAAACTTTGGAAAAAGGTTCTCAGACGTAAAGAAAGAAAATCTTTCATCAGTCATGAAAAATGTTTTATGATGTTTACTGAAGGGATTGTCTTTAGGACATCACATCTCTGGAGGAGATGGATTTAAAGTCGATACACATCTAAAAGTTGAAGTCATCTCCAAAGCTAGCAACTCCAAGTTGTCAAAAGGATGCGAAGTTTTCTAGGATTCACAGGATATTGTAGAAGATTTATAGAAATATTTCACTAAAAGTAGCATCCCCACTCTTCAAGTTACTCTACTAAAGATTGTGAATTCGGTTGGAACTCTGACTGCCAATTAGCGTCGAAACTTTAAAAAGAAAAATTTCGATAGTACCCATCTTAAGAGGTCCAGAATTGGAAACTACCTTTTCATAGTGCAATAGATGCTTCGGTCTACAACTGCGGAGATGTATTAGGACAAAATATTTGATCCCGGCTGCCATCTATTACACAAGACAAAAATTTGACTCCCACCGAGTTAAATTACATGCTGTAATCGAGAAATATTTCTTAGCTGTTGTCCATGCTATCAACCAAATTTAGACATTATATCACTACGTCATGAAAACCTTTGTTCATACGTATCACCTTTTAAATTAGGTATTTAATGAATAAATCTGTTACTAATGGCGCGAGCCACAAAAGTATGTGGTTATTACTCTACTGCAAGACCCAACATCACCAGTCTGGAAGCAGGACTCATGCGTTTAAACGACAGCTTGCCGATGTTCTCGTCTAGGGACTCAGAAATGTCAAAAGACGACACTCCAGTCGAGGATAAATTTTCCCGATGAATACATTTTTGCAACTATCATGACTACACTGCTTGTAGTAGTTTTTTCTAGTACCTAGTCACAGGAAAAGTTGCCTTCACACTTGTCTCCTCGAGAGAAAAGAATAAATCATTCAAATCATGTGCATGTTTGCTCATGGATTACGATGAATTGTATAAAACGAGGTCCATATCTCATTATCGTAAGGTGTGTTCGAGAAAGATAGAAATGCATGAGATTCTTAAGAGCATGTCATGATGAACCCCGTGGTGGACACTTTTGATCGACAAGAGTGATACAGCTCACAAAATCCTCCATTTGGGATATTTTTGGCCATCCATCTTGAGAGACACCAAGGAGTATGTCCAAAAGGTGCGGCAATTTGCCAAAGGAGTAGGGAAACCCTTGCTCCTGCTGCATGAAATTCCACTACAACCTCACAGTGCCACTGAACCTTTTGAAAAAATGGGCCTTGGATTTTGTTGGGCCAATCAACCCACGATCTAAAGCAAAAGAAAGTATATTTTGGTATGTACCGGTTATGTCACTAGCTGGGTAGAGCTAAAGCACTAATCTTTAGCTATTGAGACATTATGTAGTTAAATTTTCGTGATATCTTCACTCGTTTTCGGTGTCCAAGAGAGAAATTGTATTGTTGATAAGTCGAGGAGCCAATTTGCATCCAAGTTGGTGGAAAATATCAAATGGAACCACTACAAGATCAAGCACTTTAAAAAGTCCACCTCATTATCATCGCAGGCATAAATGGCCAAGTGGAGTCCACCAATAAAGTGATTGAAGGAATTCTCACTAGCTGTACATCTACGAGAAGAGATTTGAGCAAAGGAGAGAGACTTTCACGAGGCCTTATGGGCCTACCGACCACATGGAGGAATACAGCGAGGACATACTCCTGTGAACTTGTCTGTGGGAAAGCCAGTCCTATTTCCTACAGAGTTTCAAAATCCAAACCTTCAAGATGGCAGTCCAATTTGGGGCTTGACTTTATCGAAGCTTAAACAGCTTATGAATTGGAGCAACTTAATGAGCTTGATGAAATCGAGACAAGACATGCAACTAGAACTAGGTATAGTCCAACGAGACAAAGGGCCAAATGGTATGCTAAAGTGTATCCAAGGAGAAGAAGTTTCAAGCAAGGGATTGGGCACTCTTTTGTTCGATTCAAAATATCAAATGATTCTTTCGAGGAAAAGATTTCGGACTCATTGGCTTGGGCCTTATGAGATTGAAAAAGTTCATTGATAAATGGAAGCGGTGAGGATAAGGACACTAGATGAAGGAAAAGGATTACCTCTTCTGTGGAATGGTCATCGGTTGAGAGTATATCATAGAAGCCAATTTCAAGAGAAAGATGTTTGTCAAAAGTCCAAGACAGTCACTGATATGAAGTTAGTGAAGACAGAACTGTTCTTCTTCAACTTAGTTTTCATTTTTCCTATAAAAACATATATATAAATGAAGAACATTATTAATTAGTAGCATAAGTGTGGATACGAATCAATGATCGACATCACTTATAGGAAAATACAGTGCAGTTGACCTAGTCCATGTCTTTTATATAATCAAATAGTAACTTTGCAAAACCATTCTTATTCAGCCTTTTGTAGCTCATAATACGCAAATTCATTCATTTAATCATTTCACATGAAAACTTCACTTTAAGCCATACCACTTCGATTCCATTTCACAATCACGTCATACATTCGTCCAAAACGTACGTCATCTGAGATCACATTCTGTGGTGATTACATTCACAGTAGATTAAATACTATGTTCATTCCTCGATTGATGGTCACGATTCCGTACTGATTTCATGCTTGGCTAATCACTATTACTGTGACCCACTTTTCATTTGTGCACAAGACATAATTGCTCAAGCTACACGAAATGATGATTACTAGAAATTAGTGAAGATCATCTTTTGGAAGACCAATATTTCAGGATGCGAAGGATCAACACCAAAGGAAACAACGAGCAGAAAAGGTTAGTTCTAAAGATGTAAGCCACGTAAATTTATTTTAAATAGCAAAGGTAAACAAACATTAGCATGTATATCGTAGGGATAGTCACATGCCTCCTTTCAACGATGTCATCATTTGATTTGACTTGCGATCTCCTATCATACCATAGATTGGCCACATCCTCCGCATCATTGCTTTCATAATCGGCCCACAATATGACTACCTCCATGTTGATGATTTAAGCGGTCGTGTCGGATTGTCGTAACCTATCGTCTACGTTTCTTCAAAACCCTATGCACATCGTCTCATCCATTCCTACAAACCCTCGATGTCCTTTCATCAGATACGCAACTCAATTGCATGCACAGAGAAGCGTACACTCGAAGGCTGAGGCTCTGCGTGGCATGGAGACGAGGGTTAGAGTCAGGACCGATCGCGGGAGCATAAAGTATACGGAGGGTTACCCTCAGAAATCAAGGAGATGTTGCAGTGATGCTTATGGCTGAAAGTTTATTGGAGAAAAATTTGATGTTCGCACAAAGGAGATCACTAGGTCTTTTTACTTGGTCTTTTGACAATGATGCTCAAAGGTGAGGCGGATGATCAAAATAAGTTTACTGGGTCAGAATCATTCATGAGCCGAAGTCCGCGAGCTTCGAAGAGAGGCTGGAGTGAAAAGGTGGTTCAAAAACAAGTAATTTCACAGTGAATCATGGAGATTTGTCCATCCAGTGTATGGATGTCTTTCGGTACAGAAAAGGGCATTCCTTTGACTCAAGACTCTTAGAACAGTAAATGGAGGAACATGCTTTTCGTTGCTGGAGAAAGTTTATCACTTGTGAAGGTAGGTTTGGGTGGATAGCATGTATACACATGTCATTTATGATGCCAAATTTCTTAGAGGATGGTGAAATAAAGTCTTCCTCTATTTGTATGCGAAATGAGCTTAAAAAGGATACGTCCATGCATTAGAGAGAGAATTCAGGTTCATAGATAAACACCATGCACTAACCATGGGTTGGTAACATATGTATGGTGGAGTTTCATTTGAAAAAATCATAGAGATACTCTCGGGAAGATATTTCTGACAGAAACCCATTTTCCAAGCACGAGCCGTATGTACCTTAAAGGAAGACAATGACTAGGTTAAAGAGTAGAAGGAAAGAAGATGTAGAGCAAGACATTGAAGAGACGTGCATCTTGCATCTCCACTGCATAAGAATGATGACAGAGATCATCTGCGAAGGCCTGTGTGGAAATGATGAGGAAGCAGAAGTAGCGAAGTGAGATAGAGGTAAGAAGAGAAAGAGGAGCGAGGAAAGGTTACAAAGTGAAGAAAATGTAAACCCTCCACAGTCGAGGAGGAGCTCCGGAAGACTGCAGTTCGATGAAAGGAGAACACTACCACAAAGAGACGAGTTTCGTGAGTTTGGATAGAGGAAAACCTCCAAAACGCCATCTCGTCAGATATCTCTCCTCCACACGACCCTCATAAATTCTCCTATTCACATAATTTTGAAGGTAGCGATAGAGATTCTCCGAGGCATAGACCGCTTTAGCAAGAGATAATATGACTACGTAGAAGATCACTAGAGAAAGAGAAGTCGCAACAAGGAATGCTGGCACTCTATCGATCCACAAGAGCAGGAGTCGACGTGCCTCACAAGATATTTATGAGCTAGAGATATTGAATAGGACATATCACAGAAGAATGAGAGCTTTGAAAGCAGTTACGATGCAAAGTTGGAGAGCGATTCGCGACAATACCCTCATGCACTTGGGGACTGTGGTACAAAGAAAGAATGGGTAGTTAGAAAAGAAAGAATAAATTCTTTGAAACAAAGAGTAGTCATCAATCTCGTAGTACAAAGCTCCTTATGAGGAAAAGCCCAGGATGGTAAATCACACTTCAAAGAAAGACAAAATAGTAGAAAATTGGATAGGTATGACAAAAGTGTCTGACAGATGCAATAGGAGAAGGAAGTTGACATTTTTGGATAAATTGCATGAGGACATCGCGAATCGACTTAGTGTATGTTGAACCTCGTAAAATTGTCCTCTCTTTGACATCCTTTCTCATCACTCCTTCCTTTCTCTTAAGATCCACATGCTCCAAATCAATGATAAAGTGCCATGTTTGTGTAAAAAATGCATTTAAATGACTTCCTGTTATATATTCTCATGTTCTTTCTATTTGAATATATTTTTGCAATTTAACTACAAGTCATGACCTAATACTGTGACTAATCGTGAGTTGTGGCTACTCATGGTCGATAGGTTCCAGGAGTGTCAAATGGAGAATTGAGCCATGGGCATTTCAGAATCATATCCATGGATTTTGTCTGTGCAGTCCCAAGATCGATGAAAAGAAGGCTTAAGATCATGTTCCAAAGGTGGTCAGTACGTTAGCCCAGAGAGAAAAGCGAGGGCTCTTGATTTGCTCTACCTAGAAAATCAAGAGTTAAACAACCAAATTGCAAGTCTGTAATTCGGTATCCACACAGCAACAAAATTATCTCATGGAAAACGATTATGTTTATTTTCTTTAAATGCCGATTTGTACTAGAGCGAAACAAGGAAAATTAAGTTTTAAGTTAAGTTTTAAGCTTTTGCTAATACGCTGTGTAATAAAGGACTTTATCTATCATAATACAAAGATCATGTTTCCAATGATTTCTTAAGTGCATCCTTAACCGGCTAAGTTGTCCAAGATACGGTTATGGGGAGCCCACACTTTTGGAGGAGGTTTTCATTTATTTTTTTATTTTAATTTTCCTTACTCTTGTTTTCACCTAATTATATTTTTTGAGTAGATTAATATTTCATTCCAGTTTTGATCAGTAGCATAACATTAAATGCGTGCTATATTAAGCCTTGTTCTTCTAAGAACATTTCATAGAAATGCATGTCCTATTTTGATTGAATAAAGTTTGAAGTAATAAAATTGTGATTATCTATTTTTTCCTTCTCATTACATCATTACCTTCTTAGAATAGAAATATCAATTAATTATCAATGGATGTTCCTACAAATCATTTTTGAAAGATGATTCTAAACTAAATGATTAGATGTATAATTCATACAATTATTGAATTTTCCTATTGCATGTTTTACTTGCTTTCTAAGGAATTTAAGCTGAGGTATATTGATTTCTCATCAAAATCCAGAGGTAGTACTTCACATTGAATGATGGAGTAAATTAAATATACGTTATTTTTTTACGATTAAGCTTTACACATGTTTCGCATTTACTTTTAGATCACCTCATTTAATTGCCTCATTGATGATGTTTAAAGGTCATTCCAAGAAATTATTTCAATCATGTTTCTAAATTGAATGCTTGAATGTCTAATTCCTTGTAATTACGAGGCTACTATATTTTTCTTGTTTCATTAAGTACCAAGCACATTATGAAAACATCATCTCAAGAAGGTGATACTTCCTGTTGAATCTTTGGGTAACTAAGCATACCACATTAGTTTTTTTCCTTTGCACACCTTACTTGCTTTCCTAGAACATTAGAATTTAAGGTATAGATTGATTTGTACACAACATCTCAAGAAGGTAATAGCATATTGAATACTGAAATAACTAAACATACATTATCTATTTTAACACACACTTTCCTTAGAATAACACTCAATTTCAATCTCAATTATAGGGAATTAGATCAGAAGCAGGCCAGAATGATGCTAGGTTAGAATGCATGTAAGTTAGATACTTTCACATTTTTTAATAGGAGACAGGCTTTAACTAACCTATAGTCTTTGATTTATTTTTATGTAAATTAGATTAACTTAGGAACACTTCATTTTCTTCCTTCTTAAAATTAATTAGACTCATTTAATTTCTTTCATAGTTATAGATTAAACATGATCTGGACATCAAAGACAAAACCCATAAAACAACATAAAATACAAGCAATGAAGTAAGAGAAAAAGGTTAACTAAGCACACGATGCACCACAACATTCATCGATTTACAAACCTCGGTTGATAATTTTATATAAGCAATTTAAGACATTAAATTGACTAAGCAGTGTTCCCCAAATTCCTCTGCCATAATCAACGGGATTATATGCAACAAAACTATATTTGCATGGGGTTACATGGTGAGATGCCTAGAGTCAAGGATCTAATCAAAATTCTTACGATAGATGTATATACACATGCATCCTCTATTTGAAATAGTAAATAAAACAACACCATTTGTGGCTATATATGTAATATTCCTAATTAGCTTTTGGCTAATCGGAATATTGATTTTTTCTTTTCTTAATAAGATAGATGAATAAGAGGGTAGAGGACCCATAAATCCCTTTAGTAGGAATAAACCACTTCTTGGTGAATGCTGGCTCGATGCATATGGATGGGGTCAAGATGAATAAACCACCTACGAGTGGAGAAAATCCCACGGTTGGTATGGATGAGGTCGAAGATGACCAAATCAACAACGCGGTCATAAAAGTGGTGGAGATAATGGAGGACAATACGGTCATTATGGAGGTTAATGTTAAGTGTGCAACATCATTATTTGTGTGGGGCCAAGGGTATGAGATCTCACAAGCATAAAGTGATGGAGTATAGAAGACGATAAATATTGACCATGTATTTTTTCGTTTATGACTTCTAGTGCTTCAGCGTTTAGCTAAATGCTGTCTGTTGTTTAGCACATGGGTGTTTCCGGCGGAAATCCCACCTTATCCTCGGTACTTCGATTGCCCACTCAGAAAGGTAAATTCGAGTAGATGTTCAACATCAGAGCATCGAGGGCCATCATTAGTCACATAAGTACAGCAGTCCACCTCCGGGGAATTATGCATTCAGCGGTAGGGTTTAGGAGAGGAGGAAGGAAGTTCCAAGCATGTGACTTGGAATACGAGTTGGGATCAAACAACTAACGTAATTATATTTCAACATCTTGAGAGAATTTTGTATCATCATTAGCGAGCTATAATCTTTATCCCCTCTTTAGGTATGGAGTCACTTCTGGCGGTTAACGGTCCATCGGCTACAACTTTAGAGGAGAAATAAAACTCAATATTTGCAGAGATTTGGTGAGGGTATTAACCCTTCATCTATTGAGTTGATTGGGAATTTTAGCATTCATTTACATCTTCATATCAACTACATCATAGTAGCTACCAGTAGGTTATTAAGTTCGACCAACAAGAGTGTAGTTTGCAACACAAAAAGGGATGAATCTCCAAAGTTAAAAATAGGCCAAACCATTTCTTAAGGAACTGTGGTTTCAGTAGAACTCGTGGTTGAAATCTGAATTTTTGCGAAAGTCAACTATATCTTGCAAGAGTTGTTTTCCCGATGTGATGGTTTTCAATGACACTACGCGAGAAGACGTTACGTTCCGGCGGTAGCAACAACACAACATTTCAAGAGCTAGGATTTAGAAGCTATTCCAACCACTTTTGTTGGCTTGAAATTTTAATATTTAAAGCATTATATAATTTATCTTTTCATTTACAATGTAATGATATGAATGACCTATTTCTCATGGTTATGATGTCTTAGCTCATTTCTAATTTATTCTTCATTTTTCATATTTTAGTGTTATATTCTCGTTTTGCTTTATTTGGAATCTTTACGAATGTTCTATATTCCTATATTTTGTTTGAATGTTATTATTTTTTTGGTATTTTAAGTATAATTTACCGTGGTTAAAATCACGACATTTATGACGAGAAAGATCGAGTCCATTTGTCATGACCTTACTCGGCCTAGCGATTATAGAACTAGGAAAAAAGGGCAAATTTTGAAAGTTGGAATTAGAGAATACCATTTTCTGGGTTTTTGGATTTTGTGAGTAGAGTCCGTGGTTAAAATATTCGTTATTGAGTAGTATATCGAGGCGCATTTCGTAGTCTCTGCTACGTATTTATAGAGGCTAGGAGAAAAAGTCAGAATTTTGAGGTTGAATTCAAGGAAACAATTTGCGGGTTTTGAACGGGATGCCTTCCCAAATTCTGCGTTTTCTAAGAAGTAAAAGCGACCCAGCCAACGATGCCGAAGTTAACCAAACAACAACATTTCAACGGTTGCAAAATTTCTGATCGATGCGAATCGAAGATGTTCTTTTCACTCCCAGAATACCTTTTTATCTTGCTTTGCTAGGATAATTCATATTGTTGTGCAAAAATGATTTTACTAGAGCCTAAATTATTTGTGGGCTAGTTGCTCTTGTTGGGATAGGATATTGAAATGAGAAATGCATGTGTGCATCATTGTTGTAGGCATTGGTTCATTTTACGATTGATGGGCTGGTTAATGTATAATGTATGAAGGTGTTTGTGGTACCTTTCATTGTTATCATAACTGTATTGTTTCCATAAACATGGGGTTCTTAAAATACAACATGGCGACACAAGCTGACCAAACCTTGAATTTGCAATCGCTGGACCGAAATGGCAGGAACAATGGTACTACTCGGGGTCTGTGTCATTCTTCAAGGGCAATCCGGGGACCTACAAAAGGCAAAATAGGGAACAAAATGTGGCTTGGGATAGATTTGAAACACATGAATCCATGGAAAATTATTTTGACTTGGGGAACTTGATGAACTCCTTGGTAAAAACGGTCATAAGGAAAATTTAGTTGGGCCTTAAAACGATGTATGCTTGCTCCTGCAACCAGAGTTCTTGGAGAAAGCATGGGTGTCACACTTCCGATTTATGACTTGTCTAAGCAACATATGACCAACGATAAACCCACCCCCTTACAATGGTGAAATTATGATGAAAGTGCAGAGGCTGATGGTAGGGACCTTTCATGATTTGGACAATAGTGTAGGCTCTGCCTTTAGGATGAAGCATGAGGTTTGGAATGGCCACATTCATAACATAATATTGCATCATGTTTGATCTTGAATGTGATAACGATTCGCAGAGATGTTCCAATGTTTATTCATCATTAGGTGACATCATGCGACACGATCATAACACACATACGATCATCAAGACGTCGACCATGTATGAGAGGCTTGTGAAGGCACAGTAGTGTCGATATTTGCCCTTCCACAGATCGAAGCACATTGCATGTATATTAGGTGTCCCACTCTAAAATTTTTAATCATTCATTAGGTCATGATATAAAATTTTTTCCAATAGTAGTTGTCTTGTCAGTACACTTTACATTTCCTTTAAGTATATATGCAGCTCTCCATGTCTTTGCATCCTTAGGATAGTATGCTCTCATTCACTGAGTCAAAGTCACCCATTGGTCGATTTTATTTCATTTTTTAATTAGGTCAAATCATTGCATTGTCTCATTTCAATAAAGATACCCGGCAAAAGGTGTGAGGTGATCGAGAATAAACTCATGATTTTTTCGATTCGGGGTTTCCATGTAAAGTTACATTTTCTTTTATAGGTTTTTCTCAAAAAATCACATTCTTGAGATAAAAGCAAGGAGGAAGAATTATTTACCTTCTTTTACGAAATATCCTATGTCATAAAAGGTTGTGGATTTTTATGAGTGTTGCACCCTAGATGGTGAAGCAAGAGATTGGGTGGTGGTTCGATCACTTGTGCATAGAGAAATTCTTATACATGGATTTCATTCCAAAAGTGAAGAAGATATGGTAGAAATAAGCAGAGACATCTCACATAGTAACTTGTCTTTGCATCATCGAGGATACAATACATATGAAGATCTAAAAATATGTCTTCTTCATCACTCGAGAGGAGGATCCTCTACCACCGACGAGCTTCGGATGTGATTGCATCAAGAGGAGGGTCACTTTTATCTTTACGAGATAGTCCCCAGTTTCATGACATTTCGAACCCCATGCATTAATCATGATATGCATGATGAGGAGAGGAATGAATACCGACGCTAGTAGATTTTTAGAAGTGCAACCATCACTCTTGCAAGTAGTTGGAGACACCATTATTCAGTTGGAGTAACTCTTTGTAGTCTTGCAAGAGGTTCCCACACATTAGTTGATCAAGGTATACTTTACTTTCATCTCATATTTTTTGATTACCTCTTATTGAAACTTATGGGGACATGCCACGGAGCTATTTCATGACCAAGGGTTAGAGCATGTTTATTTGGAGTAAAGATCATATCTTGCACATAGGGTTCGGGTTGCACCCTAGAGTGTTTTCCGGTGCAAATTTACACGGCGCTACGCATAGAGGGAGGGCTTCTTTGCTCACTGGGTGAGCGTTCGCACGGGGCCCCAAAACCCTCCCAAAAATCTCCAAACACCTCAAGATTGCCTCTTCATCTCCAAAACAAGTAAGTGAACCCTTGTAACTCCCTCTTTCTCCATTTTATTCTTGTGTGTGAGTTTTGTGTTGGCAAAAATTACAAAGAAACCCTAGTTTTTCTTTGTCACTCCAAAAATCCCCATTCCCCTCACAAATTTCCCAAAACCCCCTTGTCCCAAATTCATTGTCCCTAGACCCTACCACATCACCCCATACTTCTAAAAAAACATTAAAACTACCCCTACATCCTCATCCCTAAGTCTCTTTACTCGTTTTCCATTAAAACCCCAATTTCTAGGAATTTCACTATATTTTCCTAGATTCCCCCCCCCCCCTTTGACCTGTAATTAAATTCTCATTTTCATCTCCCTTCATTATTTCACCTCCGATCACCTCACAAGGTTTCCTAACCCTTTTCCCCATCTCCTTTAATTTTTGTAACCCTATCCCTATCCCTTAAAGCCTTCATTTCACCATTTCCTTTCCTGCTCCCATTCCTTTCATTTCCTTATTCACTCTCCTTTTTTTTCCCTCTTCCCTAGGGTTTCCAAAGTGCCAAAGAAATAATCATGGAGAGAGAGGACAGAGATTAAAAAGAGGAGGAACACAGTGAATATGACTTTGAGGAAGATGAGATTGTACAACAAAGAAGGCCACACAAGGGAGGCAGAATCATCAGAGTAAAGCTAGAAAACCTTAGAGAGCTAGATGCTTCACCTTTAGCTGTGTTCTGTTTCAGATATGTCAGGTGCTATGATTTTTGTGAAAAGGTGGAAATATTCCGGCATCACCCTGAGTTGACTCGGCTTTTCATACTGAACCTCCATGATAACAGGGTAACTCTTGCAGGTGTAACTTTTGCCATTTCTACTTCTATTATTGTTGATGCTACAGGGATTCCAAATGTAGGGGAGAGATGGTACAAAGCACAGGACCTAGATGATCACTATTTTGAGCCTTACCTCAAGACCAGGTACAAGAATGAAAAAATAATTTTTTTCCCCTTCAGTTTCCTCCTCAACAAGCATGCACCGATGGTGAAGATTATCATGAGATACTTCACTTGTTAGGGCAGATTCTCCAGATTGTACACATATGATATCAGGCTACTCATGCATTTCACTAGGGTGAGGATGCTGAATATCCCATATTTCTTTCTCAAGAACATTGAGAAGATGTCATACTTTGTCTCAAGGAAAGAATACCATCAGCAGATGAACAACCTTTATCATCACTCCCTCATCAAACTCATTGTGCTTCATCATCTCAATATACTCAACATATCTTGGGATACTTTTATTTCCAATGACTTATTCACAAATCCCAAAATTCCTCCACCAATGCCACAAGAGATAAGAGAGACATCTACTAGCCCTGCAGCTGCAAAAACAAGGAAACATAAATTCAAATCACCCAGGCAAGTCAAAGAATGCAGTGTAACATATCAAAGAGGGCTTAGAAAATTGTTTGCAGTAGAGAGGAAAATGTTGGCTCCACATGGTGTGGAAGGGTCCTTGCCTTCTTCATCAGCACAGAGGAAAATTCTTTCTCCACATGGTGTGGAAGGGGATTTTCTTTCTTCATCAACAAAGCAGGTACACCAGGCACTGAAGGGAAAAGAGAAAATCATAGAGGTCAGCCATGGAGAAATAGATCAAGAGCATGAAGATGCCTATGAGGTAGAGACTGATTTTGAGCTAGTATACCTTGAAGAGTTTGATGAAAATACCACATCAAGCATTGCCATCAAAGAAAAGGAGGCACAAATCAAAGAGCTACAAACCAATCTTGGGAAGGAAAAATTCATCATCTCTTCCCTAGAGCAAGAGAAATAGTTGACAGACAAGAAAACTCTTTTAGAGATGAAGTTGTTGTAAGAGAGGATGAAAAAGATGATTAATCAAGTAGCCATGGAAGATATTGAAGAGGCTGAAAAAATCAGGAAAATACCAAAGACAAGAGGCCTCAAAAGAGCATTGGAGAAAGAAAGGCAAGAAGCCCAAAGTCTGAGTTTTGACCAACAGTTGGCAAAGAATATTGACGATAATAGAGAAGTGTGGCTTGAGAGAGTCAACATTCACTTGGAGAAGCTGCTAATGAAGGCCGAAAGTCAACATTCACTTGGAGAAGCTGCTAATGAAGGCCAACAAAGACAATCAAATGTGCAGGCACATGGCCCATCACTATCAGACCCAGAAAAAAATTTGCAATATCAAGGTCAAACAGATCAAGGATAAACTAAAGGAGATCCAGAAGGGTAAGAAAGGAGGTGACGAATTCAAGATACTTGCTTATGCCTCCTTAGATCAACTTGACATGTTATTTTTGGCCTATCCCACAAACTTTGAACATTTTTGAAAATTTTTGGAAATTTTTGAGTTTTTGGGAAAATTTTGAAAAACACAAAAATTTATGCTCTATGCGCAGCGCCTTGGCGCTGTGCACTCTTTTGGGGAATCAAATGGACAAATGGAAGAAATAAGTCGGTTCATAATGATGAGGACATGACCCTTATACTTTTTCTAAGAATTTTGTGCAAACCTGGTCAAGAAAAAGGGCCAAAAACACCCCAAAAATCATGTTTCTGCCTCTTTTTCAGGGTGGCAATAAGCATAGAGGCAGTCTTTGGAGATTTCACGTTTTAGGGGTCAAGAAAGCTCCAAATCAGAAACCACAAGAAGATATGGAAAGTAGACAGGACAAGCTTTCCAATGAGCTATTATGAGCTCAATTTTGACATAGGGAAGTCCTTCAAAAGTGACCTGCAATATGGTCTATGTTTTCCGCTTGGCACTGCACATAGGACAAATTCTGCCTGTTATGGAGTTTTCTCTGTTTTTCATGTAATTTTTTAGTTTTACCTCACTAGCTGGGGTTTTCACTAATGTAATTGATAAATATGAATTTAATTATGATGTGTATTAGTTTACTATAGGTATATTCATTAGCTTGAGTCCTCTAGAGGTCAAATGAATCAGTTTCCTCTCTTTTAGAGACAAGTTGTTGGGTCTTCCTAGTCTTCAGATTCTTGTTTAGAATTTGGTGGAAATTGATCCTCATCTCATGGATTCGACTCCCTGAGTCTGGGGTGAGTTGTTTTGAGGTCTATATCTTCTTATTCTTTCTCATTAGGAAGGGTTGGACACAGTTGGATGTTTTGCCTTTGAAGAGACACACTTTGTATCAGTTCTGATTAGGAATATTAATTAGATTTGCAACTATTTTTGTGGGATCCCTGTGGTATGGTGTTTATTTCAGTTTCTCCTTTTTTTTTCATGTGTTGAAATGTATTTTTAAGTTTATTCATCATTTCATAAATTCTAAGTGAATGTATGCAAGTTAGATAAGCATAATCCATTCTCATATGCTCTATTTTGGGTAAACGTTCACAGTCTGTTAAATTTATTCAGTTAAGAAATAACCCATGATTTCACCATGCTCTTTCTATCTCCTCACCTTTCTTGATCATCCCACCCATTGAAATCCTAAAGTGCTAAATCACTATGCCTACCTTGCCCCATAGAACACCCTGCAAATTTTGAGCTAATTTCCCTTGCCCTGACTGTTTTTCTCCTTCTGATCTAGCACAACCCTATACAATCAAATAAAAACCCTAAGCTACTATACCTAGCCTAATATCTTCTTTACTCAACTATTTTGGCTGTGATACTTACGGAGAGAGCCCTCTCCTTGCCCAGTAGGGCTAGCTACTTGGCTAAGCGTGGTTTGTGGTTACCTCGGAATTGCCTTCTTCAACCTAAGGTTCAATCTGAGTGATAACATTTTAGTGACTCAACTAGGAAAGAAAAAGTAAGATCAGATCCACCCCAGTAAGTTTTCATTCAAATTCTTAAACTTGTGGATGATAAGTTTAGAGTTTATTCAAAGGTTGAATTGAAAGTTGTAAAGAGAAAGTTAGTTTTTAAAAATTGCACATATTGGCTTCTCGAAGATACACTAGATCCAATCCAGATCTGAATCCTCCCATCATTGTTAGTGATCCTCGGAACATAGGAAGAAAATCCAAAACTGTTGTGGAGAAATCTAGTTTAGCTGGAAATCAATCAGAAAAAATTTCCATTCGTAGAGCTAATTCACTCCCTGGAAAGTTAGAAACCTTGAAAAATATTGAGTTTGATATAAATTTTGAACAAAGCTTATTCCAGAGAAAATATTTGAGTTAGGTTGATGAAAAAATTGTTGATTCCTCCATTTCCTTTCACAATCCCATTGAAGATTTGTTTTCACATACTGAATTGGGGTCACAATCAGGGTCACAACTTTTACACATTCTTGATGATCTGCAGAACTTCTCTTCACAAATAAATGCTTGGGTAATAAGAAGACCTCATATCTCAGCTTATTCTACTATTTCTTTGGATCCTTCATTCTTTCAAAATACCATCACTGCATATGTTATCACCCAAAATTTTCCTCATTCCTCACCTTATTCTTCACATACTGTTCACACTACTCAATCAATGACCAATCCTCCCTTGATTACATCAAACATCCAAATCCATATTTTTAATCCTCCACCTCCAATCATGGCTGCAAGATATGCCCCCCTTGTTCTCCCTCAGAATCCGGGTGCTATGCCCCAATATTACCAAACCAAAATCCCTTTTTTTGAAAATACTCAGCCTATGACAGCCTAAAAGCACATAGACAAGATGAATGATTTCTTTGATCTTCATGAAATTGATGTTGAGGATGTGAAAATGAGGCTTTTTGTACAAAGTCTGGGAGGGGAAGTAAGGAAATGGTTTAGAGATATAAAAGAAGCCACTATTGACTCTTTAGAAGCCTTGCATTGACAATTCGTAGAAATATGGGAAGAAATAAAAATCCCCTTCAAATTCTATCCGAATATGAGAACATCAAAAGAAATGTTGGTGAGAGTGTGCAAGATTATTGTGTGAGATTTAATACAGTATACAATGCTCTTTTCGCATATGTCAAACCACCTGAAGGTTTGGCTTTAGTTAAATTTACGGATGGGTTTGATACTAATATGGCATATCAGTTGCGTGAACGTGATCCTACAACTTTAGCAGATATGCAAAAGAATGTTGTAAGTGTGGAAGAAAAATTGCTAGCCAAAAGAGCAAGGATAAGATCTGAAAAGAGAGTGATTGTGAAGGAGAAGGCATCTACTTCTGATTCTAAGATGGATTCATTAATCCAAACTATGGAAAGAATGGTTGATTGGTTGTCTATCTCATATAGGCTTGAAACGTAGATCCAGAACCCAAATTTCAGAGGGCAACAATAGCCTCAGTTCAGAATCAAGCAAAGAGAGAAGAAAGAATCTGACTAATCAGTACAACAACAGCAGATTCAAACCTCGTTATAGCAGAATTATGTTCAAGGAGTGGAAGAGGAATAATATGAATATTCGGTTATCAAAACAAATCATTTCTTTACAGCAAATGGTCTGCCCATATTTCTGACTGAAGATGAAGAGTATGCTGAAAATTTGGATATTCCAAAAGACGAGGACTACATCTTGGAAAATAAGGATGATTTCGAAACTGAATCCGTTGATTATCAGCATGGGTATATTAATGCTTTGAGTGCACAATAGAAACAATATTCTTTAAGGAGCAGAGATGTACGTGTCAATCCTGTTCAGAAAAGAAAAGAGGTGCAGCGAAAAAATGATCTTCCAAACAATCAGAGAAAGGGTAAAGAGCATGTGGATCATAATCATAGAAAAATCAACTAGCCATCAACAAGCTCATCTACTAAAGAGAAAGACACTCAAAAAAAGGAGAACGTAACAAAGGATCAAAATGATAGAAGAGATACCGTCATCAAAGAGGTAGATAAAGTCACAAATTTTAATTTAGAAAGTGAAATAGCTAAATTGAAAGTGACCATTCCTTTGACAGAATTAGTAAATAATAGTCACTATAAACGCCAGGTGTCTAAAATGTTTCTAATTGATCCTTTGTCCAATATGGTTAATGCTGAAGATGACCACCCCGAGCTCATTTTCGGTCCAGCTATAAATGGTCATTTACAAGAGAGTGAAGTTCCCCCCTTTTATTTAAGCCTTACACTACATGAGTATATACTTCCTAATGTTATGCTTGATTCCGGGGCTTCTCACAATTTAATGCCAAAGGCTATTATGGAAAATATGGGCATGGATATCACCCGACCATATCATGATTTTTATTCTTTTGATTCTAGTAGAGTTCATTGCATTGGTCTCATTAAAGATTTAGTGGTTTCCTTAAACCAAATCCCAGCCAAGAATGTCTTAATGGATGTTATGGTGGCTGATATACCGCCTCGATTTGGCATGCTGCTGTCTAGATCATGGGGAGCTAAACTCAAAGGTACTTTACAACTTGACTTCTCTTATGCTATTATTCTTGTTTTCGGGCAATTAAGAAAATTGTACCAAGAAAAGAAGATGAAGTACATGATAACTAGTAAGGAGAAGCCCATAAATCATCCAATACAACCTGTACATATAGATCTGGAGTCTTTTAGCTATTATTTTATTGATTTAGCTATTATTTTATTATTTCCTTAGGAGGCCCATTTTAGACCTCAAAATTCCCCTAATGCCATCTCCAGTTATTTCTGAGTTGCATCTGCTACCCAGCAACTCCAGTATTTTTGCAGAATTGCCATTTGTACTTGTATTATAGCCAATCCTTCTAAGGATTGTGTATTATTGTTGTATTGGTGTTTTCAAGGGTTGAGAGCTTGCTCCCCCTCATTTATTTGAGCTGATATTGTGATATCATTCTCTTTTCATGTATTTTGTTGCAGTGTCTCCAATGAACTATGTTATTTAGCCATATGATATTTCTGCATAGCAGTGTTGCTATATTGTCTTGTACATGTCTCATTGAGGCTTTCATTTCCCAGCTTGAGTGATTGATTCCTCAAAGAATTATACACATTTACTGCTATATTATGCATTGGTTGGATATCTACATCTTCATGTGAGCAGACTTCATAAAATAACATTGTGTATCCATTGTATGTTCATGTATTGTTGCAGTCCCTCATCGGACACTTTTTGAGGACATCTAAGTGTGGGGGATCTGTTTAACCCACTTAGAAGGATTTTTTTGGAGCCTCCTCTTGGATTCAACACTTAGATACATTGATCTAAGGGATCCAGTTCCTGGTTTCAATTCCTGTAGTAGCCATTACTGGAAAATGCGTTTTCCAGTCATGCCTTGCTAGCTATCCCAAATTTGGGATATTATATAATAGTCTTAGAAGAACATAATATTAGTGCAGAACAGAAAAATAAGGTGACCGGAAAAATTAAATCAGAACCGATAATTAAGTTTTAGCATCTAGAAGATGAAGATGGCCTTTGGAGCATGGATTTCGATGGTGCTTTGGGTAAGGAAGGTGCAGGTATTAGAATTTGGATCTGAAGTCATGTTTGTAAGCTAGACAGAGTTCCAAGTAATGTTAGAGAATTCTCTTATAAATTTTCTTTTGATTACAATAACAACGAAGTGGAGTATGAAGCATTGATCACAGGTCTCAAAATTTTGAAGAAACTTGGCACAAAAATAATTTATGTTTATGGTGATTCTAAGCTTGTCATAAAGTAGGTGAAAGGATAATATCAAGCAAAGAATCCATGAATGAGAGCTTATAGGAATGCAGTCTTGGATATCTTGAAAATGTTTCCTGAATATACATTGACAGCGGTACCAAGAAGTCTAAATATCATTGCGTATTTTCTTGCTACGGTAGAAAGTAATCTCAAAATTCTGATGAACTCAAGTAATAAATTTGAAATTCATGTCAAACATAGACCTAGTGTTCCTGATAACTTAAGGGATTGGCAAGTTTTTTTGGATGACAAAGAAATTAATAGCTTTTTGCAGAATGAAGGAAAGTTCAAAGATGATTTTATTGATGTTTGTGATTATGATGATAAAAAAATAGAGGCTAATGAGATTAATGTTTTGCAGCTAAAGGATAATATTATTCCTAGAGGTCTCATACCTTTGGAAGAATTTTTTTATCAAGATGACGTGGCAAGAAAACCAACATTGGTTCGTACTGAAAAGGGTGTGGAAGACGTAAACATTAGAACAACAGATAAGCCAAATATGGTTAAGTTGTCTAAGACATTATCTCCCAAAGAAAAAGATAAGTACATCAAATTTTTATTTGATTTTTCTGATATTTTCGCATGGGATTATGCAGATTTGAAGGTCTATGACAAAATTATTATTTAGCACACTATTCCCATCAAGCAGGATCAAAAACCTTTCAGACAGAAGTTAAGAATGATAAATCCAAAATGGTTTTCATCCATCGAGATAGAGGTAAATTGATTGTACAAATCTAGTATCATTGTTCCAATTAGATTTTCTCATTGGGTTTCAAATTTGGTTCCGATAAGAAAAAAGACCGGAGAGATAAGGTTGTGCATTGATTTTTGGAATTTAAATAAAGTGTCTTTGAAGGATAATTACCCTCTTCCTAAGATGGACCATATTCTGCAAAGGGTAGCTGGAGCATCATGGATGTCGCTCCTTGATGGTTACTCAGGTTATAATCAGATTTTGATACATGAAAAAGAACAAGATAAAATTGCTTTCACAACACCATGGGGGACCTTTCAGTATGTCAAAATGCCGTTTGGACTCAAAAATGTGTGGGCTACTTTTCAGCAGGCAATGGATATAGCTTTTGCTAATGAGAAGGATGTTTTCTTAGTGGTGTATTTAGATGATTTGACAGTGTTTTCTGGTTATGATGATGAGCATTTACACCATTTGAGAATTTTTTTTCAGAAATGCATGGAGTTCGGAATTTCTCTGAATCCGAAAAAGAGTCTTTTTTCCATGGAGGAAGGAAAACTACTCGGTCACATAATTTCCAAAGATGGCATTCGCATTGATCCTTCTAGAGTGGAAGCAATTCAGCAAATATATTTTTTCGCACAACAAAAAGGAGATACAAGCTTTCAATGGTAAGATGAATTACTTACGTGGATTTATTCCTAATTTGGCCAAGCATTTGCGTGAATTGACTAATATTTTGAAGATGGAAAACAATGTAAAATGGACTAATGATGCTATAAAGTATTTCAATTTGGTAAAGCTTGCTTTGACTACAGCCCCTGTTTTGGTTAGTCCCGATTATACTAGTGATTTTATAATATTTTAATTTCCGTCTGAGCACACCTTGGTTGTGGTTTTGATGCAAAAGAACGATCAGGTTGAGCAACGCATTGATTTTTTCAGTCAAGCCATTAGATATGTTTCTCTTCGCTATAATATTATTGAGAAGCAAGCTTTGGCCTTAATCAAAGCCATGAAATATTTACGAGTCTATATTCTACATTCACACACTATAGAAGTTAAAGAAGTTCTCATGCAGACTGATCCGGAAGGAAGAAGATATAAATGGTTAGCGGCGATGCTAGAGTATGATCTCAAGATCAAGCCCACCAAGCTGATCAAGGGACAGAGGTTAGCCAAGCTCATGGCTTAATCGAACATACATGCTCTAGAAATAAACCTTATTGTCGCAATGTCGGATGATGAAGAAGATGGTGCTCTAATACAGGTATCATAAATGTTTCTCACTTCATTGTGGTATTCAGATACAGTGTATGTTCTTCAGCACTTATTTCCTCCTCCTAGAATGTCAAAAAGTAAGGGTAGGTCTTTGAAATTAAAATTTGCTAAATTCTGCATTCTAGGTAGTGCCCTTTATTGGAAAGATCCAGGAGGTGTTCTTTTAAATTGTTTGGTTGAAGATGAAGCTAAGAAGGTAATGGATGACTTCCATAAGGGAGATTGTGGAGGCCACTTATTTTGGAAAACAACAGCTAATAAAGTGTTGAGATCAGGGTATTATTAGCCGACTCTATTTTCATATTTGTACAAAACAGTCACAAGATGCCATGAATGCCAAGTTTTTCAAGGAAAAAGGAAACTCCTTCCTCTTCCGCTAAAACCTATTGTAGTAAATTCTCCTTTTCAACAGTGGGGACTCGATTTTATTGGGGAAATTCATCCTACATCATTGGCACAGCATAGATGGATTCTGGCAGCCACCAACTACTTAACCAAGTGGATCAAGGCTATTCCTACAAGGCAAGCTACGGACATGGTAATTATTCAGTTTTTAGAGTCCAATATCTTGTCTCATTTTGGTTGTCCTCACAATATTATTACAGATAATGCAGTTGCATTCAAGTCACAGAAAATGATTGAGTTTTGTAACAATTATAACATCAGGTTGGGCTATTCTACCGCATACTATCTGTAGGGCAATGGATTATTTGAGTCCTCTAATAATTCCTTGGTTAATATCATTAAGAAAATGTTGGAGGAGAATAAGAAGAATTGACATAGGAAGCTTACCAATGCTTTGTGGGCAGACCGAGTGAGTAGCAAGAAGTCTATAGGTATGTCACCCTTTGAATTGGTTTATGGTACAGATACAATGTTTCCTACATCACTTGCAGTCCCAGCTATGAGATTATTGTAGGAAGCAAGTAGTGAGGAAGATGATATTCAGCGTCGAATCAATCAAATGATTCACCTTCAACAAACAAGGGAGGAAGTTTCTCAAAATACTTCTAAACTTCAGGAGAAAATCAAGAAGATTTATGATTGCAAAACCAAGGCAGATAAGTTTCAGCTGGAAGATGTGGTGCTGCGATGGGATGCAAGAAATGAAGAGAAAGGAAAACACGAGAAATTTGAAAATCTATGGAAAGGACAATATAAGATCTTAGCTTATCGAGGACAAAATGCCTATTTTCTGAAAGAGATGAATGGACAAGAATGTTCAGGAGGACCAGTAAATTGTAGGCTCTTGAAAAATTACTATTTCTTATGCAACTTCTAAAAGAATGTTCCACTTTCTGCCGTGTTCCCAATTTTTAGCCTCAAGCTAAAATGGAACATTATAGTTGCACATTTTATTTTGTTTAATAAAATGGGTAAGGAGACACCTTAACCCTCTTTTGATGAAGGAATAACACTCCTTGTGAGGAAGGAGGATAAATAAGCAGCTGAAATAAACACCTAATGGTGTGAACATGATGAGGATCACCTTGAGTTGGCCATCTTTGACAAAGTCAACAGCGCTGCCTTAGAGGGGTGGCTTGTCTTAGAAGACAACGTAGTTTTTGGAGGGAAAGCATTAAAAAGTGAATAGAAACCCTAATTGTGGGACCTATGGTGAGAGAGAGTTCATTTTCTTTATAAGAGAGAAGATAGCAGCTCATTTGGTTATGTTTTGATTCAGAAATTTCGAAGTGAGGCCAAGGACTTGCACATTCGGGCTATTTAGCAGGATTGCAGTGCTCTTGAGCACTGGGGGTGTTCCCGGGAAGGGATCCCCCACCTCTTCCTCATGGAAGGAGAGGATTTGAGTTTCATTTCCTCATTTTGGCATTTGGCCAAGCTCACTCCTTCAGTTGTAGTGTTAGTTCTGTAGCAGAATGGTGTTGTGTTGCTGGGGTAGCAACAGAGGAACTCATAGAGTCTTTCCTTACTTCATTTTTCAGTGGAGGAGTGATATATTCATTGGAGGAGCTGTAGAGAGGGCTCTGGGACTATATTTCAGATCAGTGGCATCAGGCCACAACTCACCATCTCTCACAGCGCAGTCCATGAGAGAGACTGCGTTATTTCATGGAGGCAGTGTTGAGGGAGATTCTTGTGCTCATCAGGAGGAGTGATTTTGAGTAAAGGGGATCAGCCCCTTTTCACTTGAGGGAATTATTAGAGGATGGCATCATCATTTCAGATCAGCCATAGCCTCATATTCATCCTTTTTCAGTTGCAGTGACAATTTTTTTGTCACTGTTTTATTTTATTCGGCATTTCTAGCAATCTCCCCGAGATTGGCTAGAAATCCCATATTGAGCCCATTTTCCTCTCTTGGGCCTTTTTCTTGTATCTTTCAGCAAAATTTCCATTCTATTCATGTTTAGCATCTACTTCACTCTTAGAGACTATGCAGTTATGGTCTTCCAAAATTCTGTGTAGTTGCAGCAACTCCGGCATTTCATTGTATATTCATTAGAGTATGGTTCTAGAGGATTGAGAGGCTTATCCCCTCAATTATTTCTTGTATATTAATGCTTAAATAATAATATAATTTTTTCTGTACCATTTCCCTCTTTTGATATATTCATAATTTCAGAGTTTCAGATTCATGTTTACATATTGTTGTAGCTCTCTCTTTGAGTTGTTTTATGATGTACCTAGGTTGGGGAGATCTGTTTAACCCACCTAGATCTATTTGTTTCAGCTCTCTTTCTGCATTTAGACTCCATATTATATGTATAAGATTATCCCAGCACTATACAACATTTTATTTGCATATAATTCCTTATACAGTGTTCCCATGGGAGGCATTGCAAAAATTCCTTGAAGGGAATTATTAGCTTTTGACAAGCTCTATTGGCAGAGTCTGCTAGTGGGCCAGGTAGACTCTAGATATCATCCTTCCTTGTGAAGGTGACATATCCAGTAAATTCCCCTAATAGTAAATATATGAAATAGTTTAGTGTTGATTGTTAATACTCCTGGAGTTGGAATATTGGAATATCTTAAGATATTCCCGATGGAGCAAAAAGTTCCAGTTTTGGAACATTACAGTGGTATCAGAGCATGATCTTGGCTCAGCCTGTGCCCAATATCTAATTCTATCAAAAATAGGAGCTTATCTCCAAGGAGAGTAGATTTACAAAGGAGACAAGGAAAGAGGAATGATGGAAGAGGAGGTTTCCCTTCTTCTTTTCCAGGCCATTGAGGACACCATTGAAAATCTTGATGAAAGGGAACAATGGGAATATTTTATGAAAAGGGTTGTGGATGGAGAAAACCCTAGTTTTTTCATGATGGGTGTGAGAATTAAGCCACAAATACAGATCCAAAGTGTAGTCCTTTGTCTGTTTGCAAAGGGGATAGAGGAAGGAGATGAGGCCATTGGAGGAGCAGCGCTGCAACTCAAAGGTATGGCTCATGTTTGTTGGTTTGAAAGTCCCATTTTACATTGCCATGAAAATGCAAAAACACATGAGGCATTCACTAAGGGTTTGATGGAAGAACTTGGTGAAACTCATTGTGACATAAGAAAAAACACTTTGCATGCACTGGAAGGAACCAACAGCGCTGTCACATTGGGAGAACATCCATCACCACATGGAGGTGAGAAGGGAGCTATTGCTTCCACTAGGGGAGCCCTTGTATCTTTGCAGGGAGTTCCAAATATTTTTGCATGTGGGAACCAAGGCACAATTCCAGAGCCCTATGTAGCATTTGATGGGGATTGTGAGATGGAAGGGGAAGAGAAGGATCAGCATGAAGGGATGATGGGCATTCACCCATATCCATTTCAGAAACTTTCTACACAAGGGAAAGAGACTGCACTGCGTAGAGGAGAGAGGGACAAATCAGTCCACTCATACATGCAGTCTATTTCAGAGCATGATGTCTCACTTTATGGGGGCATTCCACCTAGGAGGCCACTTTATTTAGAGTTGATGAGAGGCATCATTCCATTTGGTTCACCACTCATGGACTCTGGAGGGGTGGAGACACTAGAGGGATCCAACACAGTGTAGAGGGTTTGGGATAAACTCAAAGAGGAGAGATATACTCTCTCATTTTTAGTAGCACCCATCTTCATCAGCTTTACTGTGCTAATAGAGTTTGCTGCATGGTTGGAGGATAACATCTTCATGATGGAGGATGGTTTCTCCAAGGATTTGGATGAATAGAGGATTCTTCCTTTGAGGGAGGTTCCTTTCATGCATTGGAGTAGATAGAGACCACTCATGCTACATTGCCCAGGATCAGGAGATTCTTTGCAAGTGACAGTCTCTCATAAGAGGCTCGTTTTCAAAGATCCTTATTTCTATTTTAGCATGAGCAGCTGCATGATGGCATGGCAGCAACTTGGAGGATGACTTTGGCATGAGGGGATGTCAAGGTAGCAGGCAGCAATGTGATGGAGCACCATATTGCAGAATACCAGCGTTGTCTATGTGGAGGACTGATCCAGGATGGAGGGCTCAGCTTGGGTTGAGTATTCCCCAGGATCCTGATGCATGCATGAGTCTTGATGACCAGGAGGGAGATGAATGATACAGATTTTATGATATGGTCATCTAACACTATGGCAGATTTTTCTTGGCTAGAGCTTCTAGTCCCAAGAAGATATTATTGCATGCAGCATATGTGGACTTCCTAGCTATGCACTTAAATGCATACTTTTCCTTGCTAAAGGAGTTCACTTGGGAGGGAATTCATCATGGAATCTATCAGCATAGGGAGAGATTCATAGCCTGCTTGATTATGGTGGAGAGAACCTCACAGCCACTTCCCTACTCATTGGAGGTAGAGGGAAATTCTCAGTTGGACCATTTCAGCTCAAGAGCCCAAGTACAAATTGGGGAAGATATAATCCCACATTTTGTATTGTACTTTCCTTCCTTGTTTGAGCAGCATGATGATTCAATAAGATTTTCCCCTTCTTGCATAATTTACAAGGATGTATTTGTATACTTTTGTAGCAGGAGAATGGACCATTCTTATGGTGGTTTGTGGAGGGAGCCACATGCTCCTTGGTGTGCACCATTGGCACCAAATTATATTTTCATGTTCCTATCTTTTGAGATGTGTGTGGCAGCAAACAAGTGGCTGGGAAAGCACATGTTATGTATATTTTTGATGAAGGCAAGAGGCTCACTACACTAGTCCCATGAGAGGAGTAGTGACCCACTCTCTAGTTGTCTTGTGACAGCTTGTTTTCATTGTATTATGCTACCTCGTATTGCTGATGCTGATTTATTCACAGGGAGCCCTATTTGGAGAGTGACTTATATGTTGGGACAGCCCATTGGAAGCACTATTCTCCCCATTACACATGTTCTATATTGCAGGGGATACCATGGGCAAACCATGATTGCCATACTATTACTTTCCTCTTCTTGTGGGGCAAACCACTTGGAGAATTTGAAAAGGAATTTCATGGCTGAATATTTTGATGGGGTAGCTTGGGCCACTCTTGGAGGCCATACCATTTCATCCCAAGGACAGAAGTAGCCCCATATGTACTACAAGGGAGAGAAGATCTTATTGGGATGAAGCAACAAAACTCTCTGTTTAGCCCATTACATTGCACAAGAACCGGGGGCAATATTTCCATTTGGATGATAGCATGGATGAGGGGATCATTAGTAGGAATATATTTTCCCATGCATGTCATCACTCCTACCTTGAGGAGGCCATGGTTCAGTAGGGATATTTCCACCTACACATTCTATCTTTCCGTAAGGTGCACCATTCTGGTTTGCATACTTGGGAGGAGGCATTGGAGGACAGTTTAACTGCAGCATATATTGAGCAGTGATGGATATTGTTGATGAGGAGGCCACAAGATGGGAAGGGGGAGAAATTTTTGTTCTCTCTATGCAGTTGCTTGAGGACAAGAAACATGTGGGAGGGGAGGACTGTAATGTTCCCAATTTTAGCCTCAAGCTAAAATGGAACATTATAGTGGCATATTTTTATTTTGATTAATAAAATGGGTAAGGAGACCCCTTAACCCCTTGATGATAGAGAAATAATACTCCTTATAAGGAAGGAGGATAAATAAGTAGCTAAAATAAACACCTAATGGTGTGAACATGATGAGGATCACCTTGAGTTGGCCATCTTTGACCAAGTCAACAACGTTGCCTTAGAGGGGCGGCTTGCTTGAGAAGACAATGCAGTTTTTGGAGGGAAAGCATTCAAAAGTGAATGGAAACCCTAATTTTGGGACCTATGGTGAGAGAGAGTTCATTTTCTTTATAATATAGAAGATAGCAGCTCATATGTTTATGCTTTGATTCAGAAATTTCGTAGTGAGGCCAAGGACTTGCACATCCGGGCTGTTTAGCAGGATTGCAGTGCTCTTGAGAACTGGGGGTGTTCCCGGGAGGGGATCCCCCACCTATTCCTCATGGGAGAGATGATTTGAGCTGAATTTCCTCATTCCATAATTTGGCCAAGCTCACTCCTTCAGTTGCAGCGTTATTTATATAGCAGGATGGTGTTGTGTTGTTGGGGTAGCAGCAGAGGAACTCATAGAGTCTTTCCTTACTTGTTTTTTCAGTGGTGGAGTGATATCTTCATTCGAGGAGCTGTAGAGAGGGATATTGGACCATATTTCATATCTGTGGCTTCATGCCACTCATTCACAATCTCCCACTGCGCAGTCACTTGGAGAAACTGCGTTATTCCATGAGAGCAGTGTCGAGGGAGATTCTTGTGCTCATCAGGAGGAGTGCTTTTGAGTAAAATGGGATCAACCCCTTTTTCATTGAGGGAATTATCAGAGGAGGGAATCAACATTTTATATCAGCCACAGCCTCATATTCATTTGGTTTCAGTTGCAGTGACAACTTTTTTGTCACTATTGTATTTTATCCAGCATTTCTAGCAATCTCCTTGAGATTGGCTAGAAATCCCATATTGAGCCCATTTTCCTCTCTTGGGCCATTTTCTTGTATCATTCAGCTACATTATCATTTTTTATGTATTCAGAAGCTGCATCTCTCATAGAGACTTCGCAGTCACTGCCTCCGGCATTTTGTGCAGCAGCAACATCTCATGTATTACACTGCTTATTCATTGGAGGTTGGTTCTAAGAGCTTGAGCACCTTGCTCCTCATGATATTTCTATACATTCCTACTGATATGTTAATATAATTTTGGCTATATTATTTACCCTCTCATGATATATTCAGATTTTCAGAGTTTTAAATTGATGTTTTTCATATTGCTGTAGCTCACTCATTGAGCTGATTTGTGATGTACCTAGGGTGGGGAGATCTGTTTAACCCACCTCGATCTATTTGTTTCAGCTCTCTTTCTTCATTTATACTCCATATTATATGTATAAGAGGATCCCAACACTATACAACATTTTATTTGCAAGTATTTCCTTATACGGCATTCCCATGGGAGGCATTGCAGAAATTATTTGAAGGGAACTATTAACTCTTAACAAGTTCTATTGGCAGAGTCTGCTAGTGGGCCACGTAGCCTTTGGATCTCATCCTTCCTTGTGAATGTGACATATCCAGTAAATTCCCCTAATAATCGATCTCTAAAATAGTTCAGTGTTGATTGTTAATACTCCTGGAGTTCGAAAAACAGAATATCTTAAGATATTCCCGATGGAGTAGAAAATCCCTCATTTGGGATATTACAGTGGTATCAGAGCATGATATTGGCTCAACCTATGCCCAAGATATAGAGCTATCACAAAGAGGATCTTTTATCCAAGGAGAGGAGATTTACGAAAGAGACAAGGAAAGAGGAATGATGGAAGAGGAGGTTTCCCTTCTTTTCCAGACCATTGAGGGCATCATTGAAAATATTGATGAAAAGGAACGGTGGGAAGATTTTCTGAAAAGGGTTGTGGATGGAGAAAACCCTAGTTTTTTCATGATGGTTGTGAGAATTCAACCACACATGAAGATCCACAGTGTAGTCCTTTGTCCATTTTCAAGGGGGATAAAGGAAGGAGATGAGGCAATTGGAGGAGCAGCAGTGAAACTCAAAGGTATGGCTCATGTTTGTTGGTTTGAAAGTCCCATTTTACATGCCATGCAAATGAAAAAACTCTTGAGGCATTCACTAAGGGTTTGATGGAAGAACTTGGTGAAGCTCATTGGGATAAAAACACAAATACTTTGCATGTACTGGAAGGAACCAACAACACTATCATACTGGGAGGACATTCATCACCACATGGAGGTGAGAAGGGAGCTATTCCTTCCACTAGAGGAGCCCTTATATCTTTGCAGGGAGTTCCAAATATTTTTACATGTGGGAACCAAGGCACAATTCTGTAGCCCTATGTAGTATTTGCTGGGGATTGTGATATGGAAGGGGAAAAGAAGGATCAGCAGGGAAGGATGATGGGCATTCACCCAGATCCATTTTAGAAACTTTCTACACAAGGGAAAGAGACTGCACTATGTAGAGGAGAGAGGGACAAATCAGTCCACTCACACATGAAATCTATTTCAGAGAATGATGTCTCACTTTATGGGGGAATTACACCTAGGAGGCCACTTGATTTAGAGTTTGTGAGAGGCATCCTTCCATATTGGCTCACCACTCATGGATTCTGGAGGGGTGAAGACACTAGAGGGATCAAACACAACATAGAGGGTTTGGGGTAAACTCAAGGAGGAGAGATATACTCTCTCATTTTCAGTACCACCCATCTTCATCAGCTTTACTGCGCCGATAGAGTTTGCTGCATGGTTGGAGGATGGTTGCTCCAAGGATTTGGATGAAAAGAGGATTATTCCTTTGAGGGAGGACCCTTTCATGCATTGGAGTAGATGGAGGCCACTCATGCTTACATTGCCCAGGATCGGGAGATTCTTTGGAGATAATAAACTCTCATGGGAGGCTCATTTTCAGGAGTCCTTATTTCTATTTAAGCATGAGCAGCTACATGATGGCATGGAAACAAATTTTATGATGAATTTGGCATGAGGGGATGTCAAGGTAGTAGGCAGCATCATGATGGAGAACCATATTGTAGAATACCAGTGCTATCTATGTGAAGGATTGATCTAGGTCGGAGGGCTCAACTTGGGTTGAGCATTCCCCGGGATCCTGATTTCCTGCATAACTCTTGACAACTAGGAAGGAGATGACTAATACAGATTTTATGATATGGTCATCTAACAATATGGAATATTCTTCTTGGCTAGAGCTTCTAGTCTCAAGAAGAAATTATTGCATGCAGCATATGAGGACTTCCTAGCTATGCACTTGGATGCATACTTTGATTGGCTAGAGGAGTTCACTTGGAGGGCATACATCATGGCATCTATCAACGTAGGGAGAGATGCATAGCCCACTTGATTATGGTAGAGAGAAACTCACAACCACTTCCCTACTCATTAGAGGTAGAGGGGAAATTCTCAGTTGGGCCATTTCAGCTCAAGAGCTCAAGTACAAATTGGAGGAGGTATAATCTCACATTTTTTATTCTACTTTCCTTCCTTGTTTGAGCAGCATGATGAGTCAAGAGGAGTTGTTCCTTCTTGCATATTATACAAGGATGTATTTGTAGTCTTTTGCAGTAGAATAATGGACCATCCTTATAGTGGTTTGTGGAGGTAGCCACATGCTCCTTGGTGTGCACCATTGGCACCAATTCATATTTTCATGTTCCTATCTTTTGAGAGGTGTGTGGCAGAAAAATGGTGGCTTCGAGAGAAATTTTTATGTTTATTTTTGTATGCAAGCATGAGGCTCACTACGCTGGTCCCATGAGAGGAGCAGTGACCAACTCTCTAGTTGTCTTGTGACAACTTGTTTTCATTGTATTATGCTACCTTATATTGCCGATGCTTATTTATTCACAGGGAGCACTATGTGGAGAGTGACTTATATGTTGGGACAACCCATTGGGAGCACTATTCTCCCCATTAAAAATGTTCTATATTGCAGGAGATAACATGGGCAAACCATGATTTCCATACTATTACTTTTCTCTTCTTGTGGGGAAAACCACTTAGAGAATTTGAAGAGGCATTTCATGGCTGAATATTTTGATGGGGTAGCTTGGGCCACTCTTGGAGGCCATAACATTTCAGCCCAAGGACAGAGGGAGCCCCATATTTACTACAAAGGGAGAGAAGAGCTTATGGGGATGAAGCAGCAAAACTCTTCGTTCAGCCCCATTACATTGCACAAGAACAGGGGGCAAGATTTCCATCTGGATGATAGCATAGTTGAGGGGATCATCAGTAGGATTATATGTTTCCATGCATGTCATCACTCCTACCTTGAGGAGGCCATATTTCATCAAGGATATTTCCACCTACACCTTCTATATTTTCGTAAGGTGCACCATTCTGGTTTGCATAATTGGGAGGGGGCATTGGAGGACAGTTTAATTGCAGCATATCTTGAGAAACAGTGGAGATTTTTGATGAGGAGGCCAGAAGATGAGAAGGGGGAGAAATTTTTGTTCTCTCTATGCAGTTGCTTGAGGACAAGCAACATGTGGAAGGGGAGGACTGTAATGTTCCCAATTATAGCCTCAAGCTAAAATGGAACATTATAGTGGCATATTTTTATTTTGATTAATAAAATGGGTAAGGAGACCCCTTAACCCCTTGATGATAGAGAAATAATACTCCTTATGAGGAAGGAGGATAAATAATCAGCTGAAATAGACACCTAATGGTGTGAACATAATGAGGATCACCTTGAGTTGGCCATCTTTGACCAAGTCAATAGCGCTGCCTTAGAGGGGTGGCTTGCTTTAGAAGACAATGCAGTTTTTGGAGGGAAAGCATTCAAAAGTGAATGGAAACCCTAATTGTGGGACCTATGGTGAGAGAGAGTTCATTTTCTTTATAAGAAAGAAGATAGCAGCTCATTTGGTTATGCTTTGATTCAGAAATTTCGTAGTGAGGCCAAGGACTTGCATATCCAGGCTGTTTAGCAGGATTGCAGTGCTCTTGAGCATTGGGGGTGTTCCCGGGAGGGGATCCCCCACCTCTTCCTCATGGGAGGAGAGGATTTGAGCTACATTTCCTCATTCCGACATTTGGCCAAGCTCACTCCTTCAGTTTCAGCATTATTTCTGTAGCATAATGGTGTTGTGTTACTGGGGTAGTAGCAGAGGAACTCATAGAGTCTTTCCTTACTTGATTTTTCAGTGGAGGATTGATCTCTTCATTGGAGGAGCTATAGAGAGGGATCTTGGACCATATTTTATATCTGTGGCATCAAGCCACTCATTCACCATCTCCCACTGCACAGTCACTTGGAGAAAATGCGTTATTCCATGAGGGCAGTGTTGAGGGAGGTTCTTGTGCTCATCAGGAGGAGTGCTTTTGAGTAAAAGGGGATCAACCCCTTTTCCCTTGAGGGGATTATCAGAGGAGGGCATAAAAATTTTAGATCAGCCACAGCCTCATATTCATTTGGTTTCAGTTGTAGTGACAATTGTTTTGTCACTATTGTATTTTATCTGGCATTTCTAGCAATCTCCTTGAGATTGGCTAGAAATCCCATATTGAGCCCATTTTCCTCTCTTAGGCCATTTTCTTGTATATTTTCAGCTACATTATAATTTTGTATGTATTCAGAAGCTACATCTCTCATAGAGACCGTGTAGCCACTGCCTCCGGCATTTTTTGCAGCAGCAACATCTCATGTATTACATTGCTTATTCATTGGAGGTTGGTTCTAAAAGCTTGAGGGTCTTGTTCCTCATGATATTTTTGTATAATATTGCTGATATACTAATATGATGATGGCTGTAGTATTTACCCTCTCATGATACATTCATATTTGTAGATTTTCAAATTGATGTTTTGCATATTGCTATAGCTCACTCTTTGGGCTGATTTATGATGTACCTATGGTGGGGAGATCTGTTTAACTCACCTGGATCTATTTTTTCAGCTCTCTTTCTGCATTTAGACTCCATATTATATGTTTAAAAGGATCCCATCACTATAAAGTGTTTTATTTTCAAGTATTTCCTTATACAACATTCCCATGGGAGGCATTGCAGAAATTCCTTGAAGGAAACTATTAGCTCTTGACAAGTTCTATTGGCAGAGTCTGCTAGTGGGCCAGGTAGCCTCTGGATCTCATCCTTCCTTGTGAAGGTCACATATCTAATAAATTCCCCTAACATTCAATCTCTAAAATAGATCAATGTTGATTGTTAATACTCCCGGAGTGGGAAAATATGAATATCTCTAGATATTCCTGACATAGCAGAAAATCCCTCATTTGGGATATTACATCCAGAGCCTCCCGCATGCACCCATGCCTATGACTTCATGGAGAGTTTCGGGGGTTTGAAATTCTAAATCCTCGCGGGACCCGTGGTCTCGATACCCGAGTGGTTGGGTTGGATTCTAGAGTTCTATTATTGATGTGGAAGTTTTTTCTGATGTGTTTCAGTCGATTCCACTTCCTTAAGGTCACCTAGGAGGTTGAATCATATCATAGTAAATATTCATCACATGTTTACCCTGGTTAGCCGGTTACTTGGGTAGATGTGGGATGAGGGTGTTGAGAGTGGTATCAGAGCATAGTTCGCCCATTGGAATGGATGGGCGGTGTGTGTTGGTCATTCATTCATGTCAGTTTCACGTGTGTTAATCATCCTTATGGTCTATATGCTTGTTGCACATGCATGGTGTCGGTCATGGTTGTAGTGATGTTGCCATGTGGAAGAGGATGTTGTTTTTGAGGAATGTATCATCATGTGTATGACTGGTTACACATTGTTTATACACGTCAAGTGCTTACATGTGTCTGTGTATGCTTGGTTACATGTTGTTACATGTTGTCACATGTATTGTCAGTTTATGCTTGGTTACATATGTTTATTCTTGTGTATTGTTTGTGGCCACGCTTGTGTATTATAGATGTACATTGGTATGGTTGATGTTGTCATGCATGATGTCATAGTATGTATAGTGATATGGTGATGCAGTTATGACTGGACTTTAGCTAAAATGATGTTTATGTGTTGGTGATGTGATGAATTTTTTATATGTCTATATGTTGTTATCATTATTTTTGTACATGTATTACATTGATCTAGATGATCTTGCAGATGAGGTATCTCTGAATTATACTAAGGTATGTTGGTTTATAGTGATTTGGTTTAGTATAAATATTATGCCTTGTAGGAAATAGATGAAAATGAATAGTAGGATGGTAGACTACAAAGACTCTCCCTATGAATCATATGAGCAGCATGGAAGGAACTCTTCTGAATTGGTAGACACATTGAGAAGCTTGAAGGAAGAAATATGGATTTGTAAGGCAGAAAATGCCAGAATCATACAGGAACAAGAGAAACAAGTAGAGGTTAATGCAATACTCCTTCAAAGTTTTTCAGAATTGTTGTGGCAAGGGTCACTTCAGATCATCCATGGGAAGGAGGAAAAAACTAATGGGGCATATGGAAATAGGTGTCCTGGTAGAAACATGTCGGACATAGCCGACACAATGAGATATGGCAGGATATTGGATACTCCAAATAAGAGGGGTGATGGATATAGGTACTATTCTAGTGCTGGTTCGAATAGGCATTATGATCATCATTGTTATCATCCTTACAGGAGGAGTGATAGGGGATACTTTCCAGATAAATTTAAGAAAGGAAATCCACCTACTTTTGATGGATATTTGAAGAATCAAGAAGATCCAGAGGCATTTATACTTCAGATGAGAAAGTTATTTTAGTTGCATGAGTACACAGAAAAAATGAAGGCCAAAATTGTTATATTCAGCCTGAAAGGTAAAGGAGATATCTGGTGGGAAGATTTGAAGCAGGTCAGAAACATAAAGACAAAAGAATTGAGTTGGCATGAGTTCAAGAGGATTTTCAGGAAGAAGTACTTGTCAGAAAGGTACTATGACAATAAGGCCAAATAATTCTATAAGCTAAAGATGGGATCAATTATAGATGAAGAGTCCACGAATAAATTCATGGAGCTATTGAGGTATGTGCCATATCATGAAGATGAGAAGGCTAAAATTCAACGATTTGTGAGTGGTTTTCCATGAGAATTTAGAGATTGGATTGACTTTGATGAGCCTTGGTCACTTGAGGAAGTCATTGGGAATTTGAAGCATTGCTATGAACAACCAAAGCATAAGAATGAATCTCAACAAGGATGGAAACAGAAAGAAAAAGGTAAAGGTAAATGGCAGCTGAAAAGAACAAGGCCTCAACATGCATAAGAGAAAGGAAATGTGGCACCACAAAATAAGTTCAATGCAGCTAGACAAGGACATGGATCACAACAAAAACATGGTGATGGTACTGGATGGTTGGAGTGTTGGACATGTGGTATGGAACACCTTAAGAGAGATTTTCCACATAATCAAGGTGGCAGGCCTCAGATATATAGTGCATAGGAGACACATACTATTGGGGATGTTGGGCAGAGCATTCCTCGTATCTATGCATCATTGGACAACATGCAAGAAGATCATCAGAAATCTATCAATGAGATGGATGGTAAGCTTTGTGATCAATTTATTTCGATTTTGATTGACCCTGGATATAATTATAGTTATGTTAGTCTTGAATTGGTGGATAAGTGTGGTTTGAAAAAATAAGTGCATGCAAAATCTTGGTTAGTGCAGTTTGCTACAGGTACGAAGAAAAGAGTTCACCATTAGGTAAGAGCTTGTGCATTTGAGTTAAATGGTATGTATCCAAAAACCACTTGAAAATATTTCCATTGGGATCATATAGTATGCTATTGGGTATGCGATGGATATACCTTCAGAGGACCAAGATGGATTGTTATGAAAATGGGGAGCAAAGAGTCCTATAGGGTAAGAAGAAAGCAACATTAGTTAGGATGGTGAAAACTATGCAGGCCAAGGGAAGTCACAGGAAAGGGTGTGTGTTGTTTGCAGTGCATATTTCTAGTGAAAAAGGTACGGAAGTTGAGGATGCAAATGTTTTGAGTAGGTACCCTATTCTACAGAAGTTTCAAGATGTATTTCTTGCAGATATTTTAGAGTTTCCACCTCACATCGAAGTATAATTTTCTATTGAGTTTGTACTAGGGGCAACTCCAACATCAAAAGTAACTTACAATATGAGAATACCTGAGTTGGTAGAGCTAAAGTTGCAGCTAAAAGAGATGCTTGAAAACAGATAAATTAGGCCGAGTGTATTGCCATGGGGTGCACTGGTATTGTTGGTGAAGAAGAAGGATGGTACTCTTAGATTGTGCATTGAATATATATAGTTGAACAAAGTGACCATCAAGGACATGTATTTGTTGTTGAGGATTGATGCCATGTTTGATCAGTTGAAGGGAGCAACAATGTTCTCTAATATCGGCTTGAGATCATGATACCATCAAGTATGAATCAAAGAAGAGGACATCTACAAGACCACATTCAGGACCATGTATGGGAATTAAAAGTTTGTTGTAGTTATGTGTTCATTGATGACATATTGGTATATTATAAAAATGAGGAAGAGCATGGCAAGCATTTGGCAGCCGTGTTGAGAATTTTGAGAGAGCATCAATTCTATGCTAAGTTCAACAAGTGAAGTTTCTTTCAAACTAAGGTACATTAATTTGGACATGTTGCCTCCAAGGAGGGAATCATAGTAGATACAAAAAATACAAGGGTCATCAAGGAGTGGGTAGATCCTAGAAATGTAGATGAGGTGAGATCCTTCATGGGATTGGTAGGTTATTACAGGAGGTTCATCAGGAAATTCTCACAGATTTCTTATCCTATTACATCATTGCAGAGGAAAGGTAAGAAGTTTGAATGGAAAAAGGAGTGTAAGGCCAATTTTGAGCAGCTTAAGCAGTTGTTGACACATGCTCCAGTGTTAAAGGTCGCAAATCCATACAATAGTTTGTAGTATGTACAGATGCATGCAAGAGAGGACTTGGTGGATTTCTTATGCAGGAAGGATAGGTGGTATGCTATGAGTCACGAAAAATGAATGAGAACGATTCGAACTATCTAACACATGATATCAAACTAGCAACGATCATCCATGCATTGAAGATGTGGAGGCACTATCTTCTTGGCAGGAGGTTTGCACTAATGAGTGATCACAATGGGTTGAGATAATTTTTATACCAACTGAATCTGAATTCTAGACAAACCAGATGGTTGGCCAAAATTATTGAGTTTGACTTCGAGATCAGGTACGTCAAAGGAAAGGATAACATGGTCGCAGTTTCTCATAGTAGGTGGATACAAGTAAATCACATATCAACTATGAGCTCCTATGGGAAAGATTTACAAGTTAGGATCTTGCAGGTAGGTCGGCAGGATGACAAGTATATGGAGATTGTGCACAAGTTGCAACAGAGTACAGGTACAAGTACATGTAGTGGTACATTTACAGGTACAACTAGTCGTACAGGTACAGGTGGTGTTAGAGGTACAGGTATAGCTGTAGGTGTACAAGATGTGGATTACCCCGTAGATGGTTTGGTCAGGTTTAGAGACACAATATATGTGCCAAACAATAGTGAGCACAAGAAGGTGATCTTGAGATTGTTTCATGTGAAACCATATTCAGGTCCCCCAGGCTATCAAAAGACACTGACTGCAGTGAAGAGGTTCTATTATTGGCCGAATTTGAAGAGAGACGTATTAGATTTTGTGGCTAGGTGTTTGTATTTTCAAATGGTTAAGGTAGATTTTAGGCATCCAGGTGGACTACTACAGCCGATTGCGATCCTAGAGTGAAAATGGGAGGTCATTTCCATGGATTTCATCAAAGGTTTTCCCAGGACATCTAGACAACATGATTCCATCATGGTTATTGTGGATAGGTTGACAAAGGTTACACACTTCATTCCAGTGAAGGCTGCATATTCAACTAGCAATGTAGCACAGGTGTTCATCAGAGATGTGGTTAGCATGCATGGTGTTCCAAAGAATATTGTGCCAGATAGGGATGAAAATTTCACTTCCATGTTTTGGAAGGAGTTGTTTGTAGGTTTGGGCACAGAGTTGGCCTGTAGTACATATTATCATCCACAGACAAATGGACAAATAGAGAGGGTCAGGAGGATCTTGGAGGACATGTTGAAGATTTATGTGATGCATCAATGATGGAGTGGGAAGAGTATCTACCATTGGTTGAGTTTTCATACAACAATGGGTATCATGAGTCCTGGAAGATGAGTTCATTTGAGGAAATGTATGGGCAGAGTTGTAATACTTTGATTAGTTGGAGTGATCCATTTAGCTTGGTATTGATTGGGTTGAAATTGTTGGTGGAAATGGAACATGAAATGCAAGTGATCAAGAAGAATATAAAATCAACACAAGATAGGTAGGAGAGCTATGAAGACCAGAACATTTTTTTTAAGGAGTTTCAAGTTGGGGAACAAGTGTACTTGCGCATCAAGCGCAAGAAGAGCTCCTTGCGGATTGGATCATGTGCCAAGCTGGCACCACAGTTTTGTGGACCTTTTAGGATTATTAAGAGGATACTACCAATATCCTATTAACTTGCACTGCCTTCCACAATGAAAGTTCATGATTTTTTTCATATATCATTGCTTAAGAAGTATGTTAAAGATGTTGATCATGTGATTGACTAGTCTGTATTGCAGGTGGAGCCAGATGGAGAATTCCAGCCAGTGCCTTAGTGTATATTTCAAAAAAAGGTGCTCATGCTTCAGAACCAAGAAATCAAGAAAGTTAAAGTGTAATGGAAGCACTTTGGGCTTGATGAAGCTACATGAGAGATGGCAGATTAGATACAGACTATGTATCCTTACTTGTTTTCTGGTTGAGGCAAAGAAGTTTTGGTATGATGTTGGTATATGTTTTGATGTGATGTTCGGGTATATGTACATATGTATATGGATGTAAATACCACCATCAGCTATGTTATAAAGCTCCAATAAGAAGTATGGGTGTCATGTCATTATAGTTTCCATGTTGTTATGTTTTCATGATGGTTTTATTTTTAGTAGGGTGATCATTGTAAATAGTGCATTGAGCTATGTTATAAATCTCCATGGGTATTATGTTTTATTTTTAGTATTTTTTCTGAGGTATATGTGTGATTGAACATTGAGGATGGTGTCCCCAAAGGGGGAGGGTTATGTAACAACCCTGGTGAAAATTTCATGTAATAAAAGTTAATAAAGGATAAATAATAACCACGGTTGATGGGACACTTATTCCAAGTTGAATGTGGGTCAAAACATCATATTGGGTGTTCATTTCAATTAATATTGGAAAAGGAAATGGAAAAGGAATTTGGAAAGGAAAATGGAATTTTTGACACAATCATTTATGAAAATAATGGAAATTGGGAGAAAAGGGAGTGAAGCATCACAGGTTGAATGTGAGGAGGAAAATGAAGGAAAACAATGGAAAATAAAGAAAATAGAGGCCTAACAGATAAAAAGACTTATGAGGATCAGTTGGTACCTTTTGTTAGTTCAGTTTTGGAGCTCTCTCATTATTCTCTCTCTCTCTCTCTCTCTCTCTCTCTCTCTCTCTCTTGGACACTTAGATTTTTATTGGATCACTTTGGCATTGGATCAAGAAAGGAAAAGAAGGCAAGAGGAAGGAAGGAGCACGGAAGGAAGAGCAAGATCAAACAAATACAATAATATTCTTTATAGGTATCGATTTTCATGTGTGATTTTATTGCTAGATTTGGCATGCATGGTATTTCATGTGGTTATTTTCTATCATGTCATAGGTTTTTCCAAGTGTGACAGTGTTTTCAGCCTAGAATTTCCATTTTTGGATAGCCATGGTGTGATTGGGTTCTCATGTTTTGGTTGAGCTAGATTGCTGGATGGATTTGAACCTCAATGAGGTGGATCTTCGAAATAATAGAAAACATGGCCTAGTAACCTCTGAACCAGACTATGGGCTGTGGTAAATTCAAATAATGTGTTGCCTTGGTGGGCTTAGGAATCCTCAACTGGTGAATGACAAGATATACAGTAAAGCCTAGAGGTGGGTGCTCTCCATCAGGCCTAGGAATCCCGTGTTGGGATATAAGGTAAAGCCTTGAGAGTGTGTATTAATTTAGGGACTAGTGATCCCTGGATCAGACTGTGGATTGTAGTAAATCCTGAGAGACTAGGAGACAAGAAAATTTATCATGGTGTAGGTGGATAAATCCAGTGGCATCCATGCTTGTTTTGGCCTAGTTATCTGGTGGAGATCATGGTAAAGACTATTATTACATGTTTATTATTTTTTCCTAGTGATCTGAAGGAGATCATGGTAAAGCCTATTATTTCATTTTTATTGTTTTTTCCTAGTGATCCAAGATGGATTACGGTAAATCATGGTTTCTATTGATGAGGGTGAGGTGATTTAGCCTTAGGATTCCCTAATTGGTTATTTCAGTTTGAGTCCCACATTCATGCTTGGAATATGGCACGAGGGTGCTTGGATGAAGAGGGATTTGGCTCAACCAATCTATAGTCAGGTGGAACGTGGAAGTCCCATCCTGGGTTGGTTTTTGCATTCATTAATAAGAGGTTATCTCCTTAACATGTTATGTGTAAATGTATTGTTTTATATGTGGATTCTATGGATAGTGTATCCTTGATATTTTTGTTGTTATTATGTTGGTTATAAGCATGTATTATAGCAGTGATGATGTATGGCTCTCCTCATGTTTTTATTTGTAAATGAATAAACAATGTATCTATGACCTAATAGATGATAATGCAACTAATGATGTAAGGGAACAATTCCTCTTAGCGATTCTCAAATAATTATCAGACCCCTATGCTCATATATATTGTTTAAACCTGTAGATTACAGATTTGTGACATGTTTGACGAAATGTCTGTCATGGCTAGTAGGGTTCCAGTCAATTCCTTATTCAAGTATTTGATTTTTCACCATTGTTTCGCTGTTGTATTTCATTTCTGAACTTTTCATAGAGTTCTGGGCAATGACCTGGGCTCTGGGCCTAAAAATGTGGCTCAAAGCCGGGGACACTAACACACGTCTGTGGGAAAAAGTCCTTGGATGCACGCATGCATGCATATGTTGTGGGAGCGTTCAAAGCCTCCCAGACGCACCCATGCCTATACTGTGGGAGCGCTAGGGGGTTTGAAGGTATAAAACCTCAATGGGACCCAGGCTCTGGATACTTGAGCAGTTGGGTTGGCTCCAGGGAGTTCTGTTGTTGATGTGTAAGTTCCATGTGATGTGTTTATGTGGATTCCACTTCCTTAGGGTCACCTAGGAGGTTGAATAAGATCATAGTAACTCTTCATCACATGTTTATGCTAGGTGGCTAGTTACATGGGTAGATGTAGAATGAGGATGTTACAAGGGGTCTGTCAAGGAGTGCTTTAGCTTAGTTCAGACAAAGAAAACCAGTTTGGTTTCTAGTGAAACAAAGTTGTATTGTAAGAGATTTATTGCTCATTTTTCTATCAATAAAATTATCAAACAAGAACATGGTTTTCTCAGTTGGGTTCCCTAGAAAAATTGTGTTTTTGATATTGTGTGACTAGCTTATTTCTGTTTCTATTTTTCTCCAAATTAAGTAGAGAAAATTATGTGTCTTGGGTTACAGTTAGTTTTATATTTGTTCATTCAAGCATATCAAAACTTTCGTGGAGTTTCTACACAATAATTCTTCATAAACATGATAATCACTTCTAGAAATACAAAACGATATACATAAATAAGAATCTTCATAAATATCCCATGGGATAGCTCAATCTACAATCTCCTTAATAATGAGGAGTTATGTCTCATGAAGTTCTAGGTTCAAAACCTTGTGGGTTAGCTAACAAAAAAAAAATCTTCATAAATCTCATACTCACTTCTAGAAATACAAGAACAAAGAGAATGGTGACTAATTAAGTACGCCCATTGATAATTAACAAACGAGTTGCTATGTAATTGACTAATTAAGTACTCCCAATGATAATTAACAAAAGAGTTGCTATTTAATTATTAAAGGAGAAAATATATTCTTTAAGTGGATGTAGAGTGATTTAGGTATGTATTCATATATGAAGAGATATAACACCCATGAGGAAAATGGACTTAAGAAAAAGTTGGTTCTAAGAGGTGAGAAAAAAAATGATATATAGTTAAGGTTAGATTTGGGATTTGAATAATTTAGATTAGGGTTGCAATTAAATTTATATGCTATAACTATAATTTAAAAGTATATTTAACAATATATAAATTAGATATATCAATAAGTTATGATTTAGTAAGAGTTAAGTTGTTTTAAAACATATCAAAGTAAACCGTTATACTAAAGGACATATATTATTTTAACCTTATCACAACAAGTTAACATATAACTTATAAAAATTAAATTCATTAATTTTTTTTTTTAATAAATTCTACGATTAAAAAAATCATAAAAATAACCGTAGCTTTTCGAGACTCAGTCTCCCTCACAGGAGCCACATAGAGTCCTCTTTAGTTCCCATTCTATGAAGAAAAATCCCCATGGGAAGGCCACAAGCTCCGTGAGCCAGGGGAGGGCAAATAAGGCCACGAGGAACCTGTCACAAATGAAGTGCCCTATGCAAGAAAAGCATGTGAATTTTATGGAGGTACCGAGGGAATATAGAGTAGGACGTTGCATTTTTAGATTTTATTAAAAACAATACGATTGAAATTCCACATTAAAAATTATTCTTTTTGCTATAAATTGTTATAATATTTTTTAGTAAAAAGGGAAAAAAATACAATTGAAATTTTACATGGGCAATTATTCTTCTGTTTGATATTATTATAAGATTTCTTATACCATTTTCATCTACAATAATTCAACTAAACTGCAAACAAGGATGGATGCAAGGCAACTAGTCCATGCCTTGACCCGGAGTTGGAGCTTGCTAACTTGTATTGATTATGCATAAGCAACTGATTCACCTGTAGTTCGAGACATAGGAATAGAAAAAGGCACAGGAAGGAATAAATTAGTATTGACTGCCGGGACAAAGTCAAGTATAACTCAGATGGGGTCATTAACAAGTACAAAGAAATTTCTATTGTTTGACATTAGGCACGAGCTAAAGTAAACTCATAGGCATAATTTTTGCATAATTTTTTCGAGTAGACAAAATTGTAGTACTGGAACTAGCATCAGTGGAGCAAGTAGGAAAGACAGTAAACACAGTCGATCACCCATCATCATTCAAAGCACAAAAAAAATTTCATTGAAAAATTAAAATCTAGTCACATTTTGCAGTACAAGCTATTACATTGGTTCAAAGCACAAAATATTGCACCATTTTGTCATTGAAAAATCAAAATATAGTCACATTTTGCAGTACAATACAACCTCTAGGAAAAATTACATTTGTAATTATGAAGTTCTTGCATTCAGAAACAAAGATTATAGAATACTTATGCTTAGAAATGGGATTTGAACTATGATGTGAACCAAAATCAAAACAAGAAATCCTTAATGAGTGAGTTTTCTTAGAAAATCAACAACAGTTGCAATGGCCCCCCAGTGGTAAGTGATTTTCTCACCCAGTCAGGCACACCAACCAATTACCAAACCTGCAATGCCACGTTGAACATGTTTTTCAAAATGAAACTGATCTGAGCTATTATATTGGTTCAGTGCATGAATTAGTCATATAAGTAAGAAGGTCAAACTGAAACAAGGAGAGTCATTATGGAAATACTGAAATATAATTAAGCTTATGAAACATAGGTAGGTAAAAAATCTATAAAACCTATACCACTCACCAGGTAAACTGAAGCAACAAATGCTATTCTATCTAAAAAAAATAGCGTTGCTAAAATTGTTGAGTCAACCCTTACAATTCCTCTGTCCACCCAGTCATGCACACCACATGTCTCTTGCATGCCATATGTCATCCCTAAATATACTCCAGCTACCAATCCTACAATGCCATGTTCAGGTTTGTCAAAATGAAAATGATCCTAGCTATTACATTGGTTCAAAGCATAAAATATTACACCATTTTGTCATTAAAAAATAAAAATATAGTCACATTTTGTAGTACAAGCTATTACATTGGTTCAAAGCACAAGATATTGCACCGTTTTTTCATTGAAAAATCAAAATCTAGTCACATTTTGCAGTATAATACTTTGTTATTTTTCTCTTCACTAAAAATCTCATTCTAGGAAAAATTACATTTGTAATTATGAAGTTCTTGCATTCCGAAACAAAGCTTGTAGAATACTTATTCTTAGAAATGGGATTTGAACTACGATGTGAACCATAATCAAAACAAGAAATCCTTAATGAGTGAGGTTTCTCAGAAACTCAACAACAATTGCAATGCCCCCCCGCCCCCCCCCCCCCCCCCACACTGCAAGTGATTTTATCACCCAGTCATGCACACTATCCAGCTACCAAACCTGCAATGCCATGTTCAGGCTTGTCAAAATGAAATTGATTTTAGCTATTACATTGGTTCATTGCATGAATTAGTCATATAAGTAAGAAGGTCAAACTGAAACAAGGAGAGTCATTATGGAAAAACTGAAATATAATTAAGCTTATGCAACATAGGTAGGTAAAAATTTTATAAAACCCAGACCACTCACCAGGTAAGTTGGAAAAAAAAATTCTGTTCCACCTAAACAAAATACTACTGCTAAAATTATTGAGTAAGCCCTTACAATTCCTCTGTCCACCTAGTCATGCACACTCCTCTATTGATAGCTTTTGTATATTGTGATGAAATCTTTGTTATTAAAATATGGAAAGCGAGTAGGCTTTCATATCTCGGGATTGTTGAGGAGTACGTGGAATGGTCTTCTCATTCCTTCTCACATGCTTCTCACAATAATCTTCAAACACCTTGGAGGTGTATTCTCCCCCATTGTCTGTCCTCACACACTTCAAAAGAATGGCTACCAAGTGATGTGTATATTGTTGAGGAGTACATTTCTCCTAGTTGAGATTGGTACAAAGAAGCATAAAGAAATTATTGATATCACTACCGATTGGATTAACATGATTCATTTTTCAAAGTATGATTACTATGTTTGTCTCTTATTCTCTTAACCACTATGGCGTAGCACGTGAAAGGATTTTCATTTTCTGGTTATACTCATTTAACGTCTCAAGGCTCTCATCAATGAAAGGCTTACAATCGTAGTGCTTTATCTAGGAGGATATGCTATCTCTGGGTGAACAACAAAGGCTTGGCATGAATTGCTTATTTTTATATATAATCCCAAGTTGAGAATTCTTGATGTGTGCACCAATGCCACAAGTATTGATTTTCCAAAACATTTTGACAAATTTGCAGGGATTCTTGGCATTGCAGTTGTAACTATTTAACAAAGGTCTGCTCGTATACCATTCCATTCAACAAAATTGTGACTAATTTATGGGGAAGGTAGTTGGGAACTTTTTTATGTCAAATCTTAATGAAGGATTGTGGAATATTGTGAAATTTAAGATTTAACACGCATGTCACAATGTGCTTTGATGAGTCAGTATTGCATTGATGGGGATAGGGTTTTGTTTATAGCCTACACTGATGAAATGGAAGTTCTAATTTCTATTAAGTTTCTAGAGACAAATACTGAGCCATTTATGCTGTATAGTTGATTTGGATGCTGCTCAAAAAGATTCAAAGCCTCCTATGCTTAATGATCAGGAGTTCATAAATTTTGCTCAAATTTGAAAGTTCTCTAAACTGTGTTGAACCTGAGTGACCGGGTAGATCTCGTATTCCTGATTATGGCACCACAAACGGTTTGAAAAGTCGATGTCGTATGAGGAACATATTGTGTTATGATCGATTTCCCAAAAAACTAAATTTGCGACAGGTTTGACTGGGATGCCCAGTTAGCATGTAGGTGCACAGTCAGCGAAAGAGGAATATTCTTAAGAATATTCCATTTTCTCAAGCTAGTAATATTCTACCAAGTGGCGTGTTTTGATTCGTGGATGGTTGTACGAGTTTTATTTTCATCTAATGAATTGGTGACACGTGGACAACCTAGAGGCCGCCACGTGTCCCCTAGGCGGTGTAGTAAAATTTTATTGAGGTCTGGGGGCTTCGACCCCACGACCTCCGGCGTGCGCGTAGAACTCTCCACCAACTCCACTACAGCATGTGACTTAACCTCTATAGCACTTCGAAAATATTTAAAGTCTTAAACCTTTGCATATGGGGAGGGCGGGCGAGCATCGGTAATCCCAACTTGTCGGCGGCCCCAACGATGTGGTCACATGTAATTCCAAACTCACCGCAACATCAAAACTTAACACCTGATAGTTTTCTAACTTCGATGTTTAAGACCTCATCACATGTAACAGTAACCACAAAATCTCCACGCGGTTAGGGGAAACTACAGTTGTAACTTAAACTGCAACCACAATTTTCGGTGTTAGTTCCACTTAGCAGTTAGAATAACCGCGGGGGTTTCGGGGGTTGGCATGTGGCCACCCCATCCCCTTAACCTTGACATTAAATCTGATGGTTTGCGTTGGCAGAAACTTAGCGTGCCTCCTAAATTTTGGAGCTTGGCCACTTTTAACTGTAGATAAGTGCAATTCTCCACATTTAGTGGAGGATTTCTAGGGGTTATTGAGAAAAAGGCTAGGAGGGTCAATTTTCTACCAATTGGGGTGAAACACGAGTTTATATAGACTAATTTGAGCATTCTAGAGCCATTGGTGCAAAGAAAACAACCATTGGAGGCTTGTAAACACATGTATTTGCAAAATTTTGAGCATAATGAAATATGGACATGCCATTGGGAGTTGGATCAACAAATGTAGCCCAGGAGGGGTGAACTACTTCATCATGCCTGTTGTTTAAATGTTATGTGTAGTTTTATTTCTCTGTTATAAATTGATGTTAAGTGTTATTTAGGCTTATTTTCATGCTTATAATTCACAAATTCATCTATGTTTCATGGTTTAAATTCTCAATCCTTAAGAAAACAAATGGAGACAAGTATGCACATTTTTATTAACTGAAAAGACACTTAGCACATCAAAACTAATACAATCCTTTCAGATTAGGTTGGTATCAGAGCTAGAGTTTATTCTCTAATGTTTTTGTGTGCAAATATTTGTTTAACTGTTTTCAAGTTTTCACATGCTTACTAGGTTCAAGCTCAAGAGAGGAGAGGGAAAATTGGTGGAAGCAAGAGGGTCTCAAAGTGAGCAACAAAAAAGGAGGGAAATATTTCCACAATCTCCACCCCGTAGTTCACCTCCTAAGGAAGCAGAAGAAACATTAAGCATGCCTTCAGAGGAAGAAGAAATCCATGAATAAGTGGATCCCAAAGAGGAAGAAAGAGTGTTTAGGAAAGCATTCCTTGACATTGATGAGATGGTTAGAATCCTTTATCGAGAAAGGAATGAGAAACTGGAAGGAGAAGGATCCAAACTTCACAAGGAAGGACAAGGATCATCAAGAGGTCACAATGATGAAGATAAGTCAAAGAAGGGAAATGGAGAAAATGGAAGCAATGGAGGGCCATCATCCTCACCCTCATCATCATCATCCTCTACTTCATCTTCAGTATATCAGCCACACAATTCTAAGAACACTGGAAAAAGTCCTTTTTAAAACTTGATGTTAAGTTTGAATTGCCAATGTTTGATGGTGAAGTTAATGCAAAAAATCTTGATAATTGGATTAGGAAATTGGAGTTCTATTTGAGAATCCAGAACCTTCAATATGATGATACCAAAATCCAATTAGCTTATTTGAGAATGGAGGGTGCAACACTTGTTTGGTGGGAAGCCAAGACAAAGGAGGAGATCAAGAAACATGGTAATATTATTCTATCATGGACTCATTTCATTTCTGCAATAAAACGATAGTTTTATCCATTAGATCATATCCAAAAAGCCATAATGGACTAGCAAAATTTTAGACAATTGAAAGGACAAAATGTGCAAGTTTACACCCAAGAATTTAGGAGAAGAGCTCTCTTATTAGGGGTAGATTTGCAGAGCCAAGATAATTTTCTCAAGTACATAGGAGGCTTACATAGCTACCTTAGACATACTATTCTCATGTTTAACCCCACCAATCTAGATGAAGTTTGTGTACAAGCCACACACTTGGAGGCAAGGGGAAAACAAAACATAGAGGAGAAAGGGGAAAATGAGTTTAAAGGAAAATGGAAGAAAAAGAAGAATGCAAGTGTCAAGAAAGAGAAGGGAAAATTCTTTTGCAAAATCTGTTCAAAAACTGGCCATGATGAAGACCATTATTGGAAACTTCATCTAGGATTGAAACCAAATAGCTTGAAAGCCAAAGAGAAAGGAAATACTGTTGCTATAGCTGAACAAGACGTAGGTTCATATTTAGGATATGAAACAAAAATTACTGCTATGGGTTTGAAAGGGAAACATGTTGAATGTACTAGTTCCTCAAATAGTACATCAACACTACAAATGAAGACATAAGAGAAGAATTGCTCCATGTTACAGTTATTTCTAATCATACAAAGACTGATGCATTATTTGATACAGGATCACAAGAAAACTTGATTTCAGAAGATTTAGTCAAAAAGCTTAACCTTGAAACTATGGCACATCATAAACCATACCCTTTGGGATGGATAGTTAACAATGCTAATTTACAGGTTACAAGGAAATGCATTTTTAGATTTTCTATTACTGCAAAATTTGTTGATGAAGTTGAGTTAGATATAATTCCATTTGACATTTCCAGGTTTATCTTGGGAAGTCCATATTTGCATGACAGGAAAGAGGTATTCTACCATCATGAGAAAAAATATCAATTGCATAAAGATGGAGTGAAGAATATTGTGAGAGCTCATCACAAGAAACTGAATACATCTTTAGTTAATGCAAGGCAAATGAAGAGGCTAGTCAATGCAAGCCAAAACTTGATATTGATGATGATAAAACAAAGAGATGTTTTGCATCATACTTTTCAAACAAATGTTGATATATGTAATGAGTTGTTTCAGATTGATAACGGGTTGTCTTTGAAAGAAGGTGACAAGCATTTGCAGCAGTCAACATTAGTGTTGAATGGTGTTGAAAACAAGGTGCTAGTGCAAGAGGTTTCAAAGGTCAAAGAGAGGAAAAAGAATCTTGGAAAAGAAGGCACAAGTTTCACAAATGTTCATTACTAGTTTCCAAAAGGCACATTACAATGGCGAAGAAACTTGGTCAAGAGTCAACACAAGTTCAAGGCAGAAGCAGCTAAAAATCGCCATAATGACAGAGTGCAAGGTGAGAAAGATTCCAAGTTTCCTTTGATTATTAACCAAGGTAGAAACAAGATTTTTTCTACAAAATTAGAATTTTGTTTTGCAAATTTAGAAATAGTGCAGCATGACAGTGTTAAAGACAACAACAGATGGTCATCAGAATCAGGGAAAAATTTGTCTTTTCATGAAAAGCTCCAAATAATGAAATTAGGAAAATTTCAATGGATAAAGACTAGAACAGTGGGGCATAGTCTCCTCATCTTCATAATCAGTAATCAAGAGATATTTTGGGGCTGAAAAGCTTCCCAATGGGGAGGTGTGATTAGGAGTTCATAAATTTTTCTCAAAATTGAAAGTGCTCGAAACTGTGGCGAACCTGAGCGACTGGGTAGATCTCGTCTTCCTGATTTCGGCGCCACGAATGGTTTGAAAAAACCAATGTCGTATGAGGGAGATATCACATTCTGATCGATTTCCCAAACAGCTAAATTTGCGATAGGTTTGACTGGGATGCCCAGTTAGCATGTAGGTGCATAATCAGCAAAAGAGGAATATTCTTAAGAATATTCCATTTTCTCAAGCTAGTAAGATTCTGCCAAGTGGCACGTTTTGATTCGTGGATGGTTGTACAAGTTTGATTTTCATCCAATGAATGGGTGACATGTGGATAACCTAGAGGTCGCCATGTGTCCCCTGGGTGGTGTAGTAAAATTTTATTGAGGTCGCCATGTGACCTTCGGCGTGCGCGTAGAACTCTCCATCAACTCTGCTACAGCATGTGACTTAACCTCTATAGCACTTCGGTAATATTTAAAGTCTTAAACCTTTGCATATGGGGGGGATCGTCGGCGGCCCCAACAATGTGGTCACATGTCATTCCAAACTCACCGCAACATCAAACCTTAACACCTAACGGTTTTATAACTCCGATTTTTAAGACCTTATCACATGTAATGGTAACCACAGAATCTCTGGTTGTAACTCAAACTGCAACCACAGTTTTCGGTGTTAGTTCCGCTCGGTGATTAGAATAACCACGAGGGTTTCAGGGGTTGGCATGTGGCCACCCCCTCCCCTTAACCTTGACATTAAATCAGATTTTTTGCACTGGCGGAAACTTAGCGCGCCTCCTAAATTTCGGAGTTTGGCCACTTTTAACTGCAGATAAGTACAGTTCTCCACATTTAGTGGAGGATTTCTAGGGGTTATTGGGAAAAAGGCTAGGAGCGTCAATTTTTGACCAAATGGGGTGAAAAAAGAGTTTTCCTAGAGTAATTTGAGCAGAGAAAACAACCATTGGAGGCCTGTAAACACATGTATTTGCAAAATTTTGAGCATAATGAAAGATGGACATGCCATTGGGAGCTGGACCAACAGATGTAGCCCAGGAGGGGCGAACTGCTTCATCATGCATGTTGTGTAAATGTTATGTGTGGTTTTATTTCTCTATTATACACTGTTGTTCAGTGTTATTTAGGCTTATTTTCATGCTTATAATTCACAAATTCATCTATGTTTCATGGTTAAAATTCTCAATCCTTAAGCAAACAAATGGAGACAAGTATGCACATGTTTATTAACTAAAAATCCACTTAGCACAACAAAACTAATACAATCCTTTCAGATCACTTTATCCTTTAATGCTCATAGAAAAGAGGATTAAATCATAGAAATATGATAATTCTCAGTATGGGAATATAATCTCTTTTTCTCAAGTTGATATTATGACCCCTGCACAAAAGTTGTTTGCAAGAAAAATGACTTTCATAGTCAGTCCTTAAAAAAAATTGTTAGTGACAAGCCTAAATGGAAGTGATAAGAGTTTTGTATTTAGAATTATATGGGAGCTATTTCCAATAGCAAGTGGAAGACTCACTAAACCTGACTAGATAGACAAGAAAGAGGTATTTTATGTGCCTCAACATCCATATCTGATTGAATTTTCTAATGTCATGAAGGGACCCTTCAAAACTGTTGGAAGGTCAACCCATAAAAAGTTTCAAATGATTTTGATCCTAGTTCTAATGAGACATAACATCAGTCACAGATGTCAAGTAATTCCACTATCTTATCCTCAGTCATCTTTAGTGTATATATCCACTTTTCCAGCAAACTCCTCTTCAAGGATATGTTTGGAAAAATAGATCAAATAGTTCCAAAACTGAAAGCCCGAAGATTGCATTAGCATTCCACTCTATCTATTTCGTTCTCTTAATGAAATCTCTCCCAAGGTACAAGAAGCAAAGCCTAGAGCCCTAGATCATCATGGGGTTATCAGGGTGTTCGTAATTGATGCATTATCACAACAATGACCTGGAATTACTTGGGAAGGATTCACTGGATTAAAAAAGGAATAAATTAAAGCCTTGGAGACGACAGGCTGGAGTGTCATCAAATACAAATTCTTCATGGAGAAAGAATCCCAAGATGAGTGTAGTTCCAGGATCATCCGAGAAAGGAATCCAAGCCCTGTAGGATGAATAAGTTGCAGGGTCTCCTAAAGCACCCATGATGAGGCTACTGAACCATATAAGAATAAACCTTCCAAAGGAATTCTTCAAGAAGGAAAATGGTACTTCAATTAGCCGATTACGAAGCACCAAAAGCTGTAGAGAAAACACCATAACATAATACCCAAACCCCACAGAGGGAGAGGGTTAAAAAAAGGATAAAAGTTGTGATGGAAGAAGAAGAAGAAATGGAGCCTTATGTTGATAATATTGTTGAGTTACTGATATAGATTAGGAATTACCCTATTAAGGTAAACCCTAAGTCTGTAACACTTATAATTTACCCTTTGGGATGCAAAATTAGAACAAGTTTTGTGATATCTATGTCAGTTGTACTCCTAAGGGAAAAAATCTTTTATATTAGTTTGAGATCTATAATTATGCAGTCCATCAATTTAAGAAATATATTCCAAAGCCCTATGTAGGGGATGTGCAACTCAGGGCCTTCATATCCTAGTTGCAAAATGAAAATAAATTCGATTTTAGGAAAAGCAACAGTAGAAAATAGACGAGACAACAATGAACTGATGGGTTAAAGCTAAAAGTGAAAGGCCATGGGAAGTATTAATACCTCAAGAAGTGTGGTTTTATTTCAAACTCACAATCATACCTTGCTCTGCTTTTGCAACAATAATAGGTTCTGCAAGCTTTATCACATAATACCTCAAGAAGTTTGGTTTGATTTCAAACTCACATGCATACCTTTCTCTGCTTCTACGTAATTTATTATGCTAAAAATAGTGATAACCATAGAGTTCATTTCGATCGAATGCTCAATATATGCATTATAAATGAGCAATTTCAGAACAATCTCAATGTAAAAACAAGAATGCTAGCTCGTACATAAGTTGGAACTATAACTAGTAGCAGGGAAGCAAGCGCTGGCATTGGTGGGGAAGCTATATCTCCTTGCAAGCAATAAGTAGCCCAGTCAAACGATCCATCAGTTGAATAACCAACAATAAAAAAATCGGATTCAATTACTTTCTTTAAACCCGTTGATTAACTAGTTTGATATTATATAGTGAAAGAGTAAGAAGTAGTACAAAAGCGAGCTAGTTCTACCAGTTATAGTGCTTTCTTCGCTATGGGTGTCAACTGAAAATGCTTATGGGTATTACTACACTTTACTAAAAGATAATAAAGCAGATATGATTCCACCTGGGAAACTTGAACTCGAGACCTTAAGGCAAAACTACTAGGCTACCAACTATTGGGGATAGGGGAAAAGCGAAGCTGACATTATTTATAGAGCAAGACCACAATTTAAGGAGACAAGGAACAATCAAGAGCTTGCTTGGACCAGGATGACTACCTACTTAGATATTTAAGTGTTCGATATTTCTGGCTCTAATCACAATCAACTGATATTGTAATTCATTCTGAACATTAGACATTGGTTATATTAGCACATTGTCTACATACTATTCATTGCCTACAATAACATAAACTATTGAACAAAAATATAGAGCAGAAATTACAAATATTTAACCAACATATTAAGAACAAAAAGACAAGCAACATGAAATCAAAAATGCGGAGATTGCAAACATTTAAGCAAGATACTAAGAACAAAAAGATAACCTGATTCAAATACTCGATGGATGACAGTAATTTTTATCACTAACATAATGTCTCTTGACTTTGAGGATTGCCTTGACGAATCACGAACACAAGATTATTTTGAGGATTCAGGAACACAACAACGATATGCGATATGGACTTTGAGCATTGCACTACAATATATAATAACAAAGAACTTACACATATGTCATCTAATTGAGTGAAATGTGTTAACAAGAACATTAGCAACAAACATGTACTTAACATTGTTATATATGATGTGATTTGTGTTTACCTGTGTTAAATCACTTTCACAATCTCTTATGTATTTCAACTAGCTCAACAAATGTCATATGTTTCAGACACATGTTTGAAATCAGAAATATGTTCCCATCAGTAATGTTCCCATCTGTAATGATCAAACTCCTGAGGTTCTATCCGAACCAAATGCTATCTACCATGACTTGTGGGTGTTGTCTGAACCAAATGTTGTCTACCACGACTCGTGTGCGCTATGTTCCAGTCTCGCACAAGGGAAAACACCTCTAACACGCTCATGAGCAATCTGAAATCTAACTCCATATTTATCAGATACACCAAGTGTAGAGTAATTCAACATGTACTGTTGTAGAGAAATGCCCATATATTGATTACAACATGAATAAGTACATCCTTCACAATGCAATCATTTTAATATAGCTTCGTGATCTTGATAGTCATCGGTAGAGGATTAACATGAATTGGATGGTGAAATATGCTCACTGACTTCTCCAGAGATATCAAAATCATCAATTCTAACGCTATGATGATGTTCTTGACCAATCATTGGCACTGGAAACATAGCATCAAAATCGGTTTATGGTAGTCCCCTTGCATGCAGAGAGCAAGAATTATTCCAGAAGGGCCCTCTTGCAACTCATATATGCCACATCTTTGATGAGTGACGTTCGAAGGCCAATGCCCTAGAAACCCTCAGCATCTTTAGCTTTGTTCCACATAAGGCCTTTGATCTGGAACCATTAGGTTATGTGCGTTATCTCTCGATAACAAGCCCTCTCCTCTCGTAGGTGAAAGTTATTTATTTTCTTGAAACCTATTGCTTCCTTGGTTTCCCTGAGCCAGATTTCTATGGGTGAGGGTTACATAATGGCTATATGTAGGATAACTGCTGGCCGAAGAGTAATAGTACCCAGTTAGGCATCTTTGGCTTTGTTCCACATAAGGCCTTTGATCTGGAACCATTAGGTTATGGGGGTTTCATCTTCATTATTTCCTACGACATAGAGCACTTTGTGAACCTTTCTTAAAACCTATTTATTCCCTAGCTTCCTTGAGATGACTTTCTATGGGTGAGGGCTAGAGAACGGCTTTATGCAATTAGAATGCTGAACTTGAACCTTAAGGCGTTCCACCGCTCCATAGAAGATTTCTACAGTTGATAGAAACCTGCAATCCACACTAAATAAAGCCTCTCTTCCATCCTTTTTTGTGCGTGATGGAGCTTGCTATCGAAGTTTAGAGCATAAGGGTTCGGGCCAAGTTCAAGCTACTTTCTAACCAACCTCGCTCCTTTCTTTCGGTGCTAACCAAAACACTTCTAAATTTGCAGATATGCACCTCTCCCAAATAATTACAGCCATTATTTAGAACCCAACTGAATACCCCTTCAGTTGTGATGCCTCCCTTCCTTCTTGTTTTTGAATGCTGGAATGGCTCCCTTCCTTCTTGTTTCTGAATGCTGACCGAAGAGTAATAGTACCCAGTTAACCATGTTCACTGCTAGAGTTAACCTTGTTTGTTGTTCGCACGAGAGGATCAACGGGCGGGTTAACCCTGTTCACTGCTTCCTACCGTGTTCGCAGCCCTTCATCCCTACTGTTCGCATGACAATGTAGCAGCTCAAAAACGACAAAAGGGTATGGCTGATAGTTCAAAAGTTTTAAGGTTGGTTCATGTATCTTGCAATATTGATGAAACAGTTAATGTCAGTCGATTAATGCTAGAGTAATGCTAGCATTAGTTCAACATGAACATTTTGAAATTTTATTTTTTTGAGATATGTTTTTTTAACCTAATATTTCAAATGCTATGTCGCTCTCAACATCGGGAAGAGGCCAATAAGACCTCAAAAGTATTCTTTGGCCATTAAAAATCACTGTGAATATGTGATAGGTAAGTGAAAAAAGGACATAACGAAAAACTTTTGGTTAAAGTATTCTTTGGCCATTAAAAATCACTGTGAATATGTGATAGGTCAGTGAAAAAAGGACATAACGAAAAACTTTTGGTTAAAAATAATAATTTCCAGGATGGCAGGGACTAAGAACACCATATAGATTACTATAGTCCCTTGCCTATTGGTAGGGACTAATAATATGGTTTAGGCATACTAGAGTTCGTGTTGTAAGAATAAAGTGCATTCATATTCACACTCCAAGATTCATCGAGCTTTTAGATGGTACTTGTAAAAGGGGTAATTGTGGGTTGGAATTTTCATTCTATTTCCTCTTAGTGTTGTAATGTAATTTGGGCATTGGAAATGGTACAAATTTTGTGCTGTGTTGATTGCTTTGTGGTTGTTTTGTAGTTAGCTTTTTGGAAACAAGTGAAGGTTTTTAAATTGTTAGTGATTCCAAAATAACGATGGGTTGGTTCAATGGAAAGGAGGATATGAGAATCCTTAAGTTGGAATCATGGAAAAGGAAGATCTGAGAATTACAACAATAATTTGATGATCTTCAAATCCTTCACTATTACATATAGCATAACGTTCTAGTATATCTACTCTAAGACGAAGTTTTTCTTTTAGATGTTGGAATTTGCACCTGTTCATAATTCATAATGGTATTTTATTGTCAATCTTTTCCTTTAATCTCTTTAATCTTTTTTTTACAATGATAAGGCAATCTTTCTTCTTTATATGATTGAAACATATTTTAGATGCTAAGATAATTTTTTGTTAAAAAATCAAGCAAGTTGTTATACAACCCAAAAATTATAATTTTTAATTTCTATTTTAAAAATATTAAAAATATATTTTTCATTTTGAAAAACTAATTAAACTATGCCTTAATTAATCTAATCATCACATTAAAACACATATTGTGTTGTAATACACGCCACTCCAAAATGAGAATGGCTACCAAACTTTGAATTTATGGTATGTAGAATCATAAAAGACACAACTTTAAACATTGATTTCAAAATGATTTATCTAAGCGACTTGTTTTGGCTTTGGCGTTGTGAATACTAATTTTTAGTAGATTTTATTTATACACAAAATTTTTCGAGTTAAAAAGTAGTCAATATGTAATAGGTCATAGGCCATAGGCCGATTAATGCCGCCGGGTTGTATATGCTCACAACTAGATAATGTATTTGTTTAAATTTAACGGTTGACATATACAACCCAACCGCATTAATGGGCCTATAAACTGGGAAATATGTATCACCCTTTTTCATGTGAGTAGTCTCTTGCGACCCACATAATGTACTTGTTTAAATTTAATAGGAGACATATACAACCCAACCTCATTAACAGGCCTATAGACTGGAAAATATGTATCTACCCTTTTTTTTCATGTTGGTGGTCTCTTGCGACCCACGTAACAGATGACTAAAACTTCTCACAAGCCCTTCCCTTTTTTATGGGCGTCTCTGTATTTAAACTGTTGGGCCCTCTCTCTGTAAACCAGTCGCCTTGTCACCTTTTGGAATATTAAATTATAGACTCCTCTGCATGGATTTTATTAATATAATTTGTTTTTTTTTAAGTGATAGTAAATTTGTATTTTTTATATTAATTTAAGTAAGACTCAAGATCAAACCTTGTGGCCGCCCATAAAATATACTTCTTAAACCGAAATAATAATGAACCATATACTCAATGTGATTTGAATTATGCTCTCCAAAACTTATCATTATATCTTTATTAATACGATTTGTTATAGAAGTCACACATGTAATGTTATGGGTCACTTATCAACACAATGCACGTGGTTATTAATGTCAATGCACGTGGTTAGCAATGCCATTAATAGGGTGATGACCGAGGGAAAGTGTTGTGCTTGCGCCAAGAATTGATTGATTTATAATTTATAAATATTAAAAAAAAAAACTTTATGTTTACAATCACGTAAAATGTTTTTAAAATATTATTAAAATTATAAACTAGTTAACATCTTTTATTAGTTCTGGTGTTTGGTGGTACATTAATTATAATGATCAATCTATGGTTTCAACACACATTATTTTTAGTTTGGCCATATATCTGTTATATTTGTTTATATATAGGTTATATTGTTTTTGGTTTTTATAATTTTAGAAAAAAAATAAATATTTTTATAAATACAATTTCTGTTTTCTTTATTGGTTGTGAATATCAATTTGATAAGTTTTATGAAATTTGTTAGATAATTTATTTTTATTTTTATTTATTTTTAAATAATAAATTAAAAAATCCAATAATTCCACAGACCATAAATCATATTATATATCTCTACAAATGGGCACTGGTTTAATAAATCCACTGATATGGAGTTCCCATCACATTATTATTTTTTAATCTAATTACGTCTTTTCACCCCGCGAGATCATATATTTTATAATTCAAGAAATATTAGGGTTGCTTCTGTATCACTTTTATTTTTATTTTATTTTTCCCGTTAATTGAGGTGGTTTCTTTGGGCGGGGATGTTTTTATCCACTTACATATGTAAGGGTATATTTTGCTCATTTTTCTTAAATTATGTATTTTCAAACCTTATAAGAAAACATCTGCACATATAGATTTGTTCATTTTTCTTTCTTTCAAGTTATATTGGGGTCATCGTAATGGAAACCTCTATATCAGGTTTTATTCGGTTCGTATCTCGAAACTTCTATATCATGTTTTATGGGGGGCGTATCTCAAAACTTGTATATCAGGTTTTTGTCTTCCGTTTTTATGGTGATCTTTCTCTTCGACGGTGGGTATTTTTTTAACTATGTATTTGAAAAAATAATTGTAAGGGTATATTTGCTGATTTTTCCTTCTTGGTCTATGTATTTTTAAGTCCTATGAAAGGTATATTTCACTATTTAAATTATATTGAAGTCGTTTCGTGTAACTTGTATGTTATTTTTCTTATTGGTTTGTTTTAGAAATTAAAATTAAGGTGGGTAGCTTGTAGTTTTGGTTGGTTTTAGATATGGTTTCTCTTTGTCCAAAAAAAAATTGAGAAGAATGTTGTTAATATTTAAAAAGAATTATCAAATATATATGTACAACAAAAATGTTTTTAAACATAATTATATTTTTTAATAATTAGATAAATATTTAATTATTTTTATAAAAAATTTAATGATTTATTAAAATGTTTTAAATAATTAATTATTAATACATTTGATATTTATATTTATATTTCTCTTTATTTTCTTTTTTCTTTTTCATTTTTCTTCACACTTGTATTCTTTTTATTGTAACATCCATGTATTCACTTTATATATATATATATATATATATATATATATATATATATATATATAATGAAAGAGTATTTAATTGCTAAACATGTGTAGGACAATGACAATGCCTCAATGTAATAACTTTATAGTCTAATCTATATTTAGGGGGAAATATTTGAACAATTATTCATTGTTTTAGATAAGGTGATATCTTCATAGTATTTACCCTTTATATTCAAGCCAAACATTTAATACAATATCCACACCAACAAAAATATTGCTAACTATTTTTTATATTCATTTTTTTAGTGAGATAAAATATTTAGTCCAACAATTTTTTTGCAATATTTAGGTAACTATTTCAGTTGAAAGATAGACTAATGCTATTATATGTATAATCCTAATTTTCCCAAATACCCCCTCTAATCACATAACCAACAATACTTAGATATATTTTACTCATTGGCATGATATCTGGTTTAACATATTTTGCATTGATGTCATTTCTAGAGAGAAAGTGGTTGTACTCCCCAATTCCACCTTTTATGTATGATATTTATCTTTTAGATGATCCATTGTTTTTCCAAAATAATAATGTAATGGGATTATAATGGGCTCAAAAAGTTTGTTTTGTTTGGAACTTCACAATTTTAAGGCTTATTTTTTTTTTCGCATGGAAAATGACTCACAAGCAATAGGCTCTTCATCCTTAAAATCTCATTTAGCTTTTCCTCCTCACTAAGGAGCAAGTTGGCAAGTTCTTATTTCACCTTTATATATTGGGAAGTTATATTGTTTTTGGTTTTTGGTAAAAAAAACTTTGACTTCAATTAAAACAAAAAAAAGTTATAAAGCTAAAAAAAAAAAAAAAAAAAAAAATTAAAAATAATAACTTCAAAAAAAAATCCTAATAATTCCAAGTAGCATAAATGCTACTATCATATCTCTGATTTGATAAACATTAACTTCTATCAGGATAAAGGACACAACATTGCAAGTTTTGTGCGTGTTTCGTTATCATGCTATTTGAGGAATTAACTGTGAACTACTATAATTTAATTTAACGATGTTGTATTAATATAGTAACACTATATTATACCACCCTATAATTATTCTCATAGGGATTATTCTACTATCAATTACTTTTTGCATAAAATACAGGTACTTTAAACAACAACGCCACATATTACACTTGTTAAAGTTTGAAATAAGAAACAACAATTTTATGCTTATAAATAATAATAATAATAATATTTCAATTGTGATTGGACAATAGAAATTGGTGTCTTATTGCACTCTTCACTTTCCTTGATGTATATTTTTCGTACGAAGTTTTATATTAATCTAAATCCTATTATGAAATATTTTCATACTTCATAATAGGCTAAGTCATGTCATCAAATATTGTTCATTTGCCTTTTATATGTCTCCTGCAACATGATCTACATAACACTTAGGTTAACCTAAATTTCTCAAAAAATATTGTTGTGTTAATGGTTGTCTGAATGCCATAATCTTACGATGCCACAATGCTTGTTTTCCAACGTCTTTAATCAACGAGATGTCTAATGGAATTCAATGTTGATGCCACGATGCCACCTCTATCTTTTCCTCCATCTCAATGCTAGAGATCATCATTGGCTTGATTTAATAAACGCTACTTTAAAGTCATTGAGAATTGCCTCTTTGTGTCAACTAAGGAAGCTCTTGCAATCAAATTCGAGTATTCTAAGTTAACTCCTTATTAATTATAAGGAAATTGTATGCATAAGTACTTGGTTTTTTATTTAGATGTTAAGAAGAAAGATTATGAGAAAAACACAATCCATTATGTACCTTAGTTTATGGCTCCTCTGGTTTGTGCATGCAAAGGAAGTGATGGATGTCATCAATTAGATTTACTATTTACTATTTCATCACCCTATGCACTAGCCATTATGAGGAAATTGGAATATTCATAAGAAAAGATACTTGACTTTTGATTTATATATTGAGACGAAATATTATGACAAAATCACAATCCATAATCTACCTCAGTTTATGGCTCCTCTCACCTGCACACACAGAGGAAGTAATGGATGGAATCCAATATCTTTACTATTTCATAACAATGTGCATTAGCCATGTCTATAGACAATGTTGATTTTTGTCTTACTTTCAAGAGATGAGACTACTTTGTTTGGGTCATCAACAAGGAATGATGATAATTTCTTTTTTGAGATCCTTAATGAGGAATAAATAAACTGGTAGCTATTATGATTTTCATCTCCACATCTATCTCTTTCATTATGTAACCTTGATGTCATATGCTATAGCATCCTTTGCCTCACAAGTTGCAACATCAAATAACGAACCATTATCATCCATGACCATGCCCTCCTCTTCATCAATAATTACATAACCGCACCCCTGCATTAAACACTAACTTATCTATGATAGAAAATAGCTAGCTAAATTTTGAAGTGCATGTAAAATTTCAGGTATTTCAGGTATTTATAATTAATTTACATGCCTTTATATTTATTTTGATGTATATGAAGAAAATTTTTCATCAAATAGAAACTCTTTCTTCTCTTAAGATTTTTTTAAAGTATTTCTTAGGTTTTTTAATTTGTAGTGTTGTGTTTTTCCCAAATAGAAAACCTGAGCCATATTCTTACCCCTCATTTTGTTGAGGGGATCCAAATTCTGAATTATATGACATTATAACAATCATACAAGATAGATTATATTTCTAACGACTTTCTGTGATTACCATCAACTAACATTCAACTAATATGGTTCATCATATGTTATTAATTTATTTCACTTTGAATGAAATGTTTGCCTAAATAATTTGAAAACAAACTTACACAACAAAAATTTCCAAATATAAGAGAAGAGATTTAGGCATGGTGAAAAATAACATAAACACATAACTCTTCAAAACAATATCCTATGAACAAACTAATAAAAAAGTGTAGGCATCAAACAAATAATCAAATATCTGCAAAGACATTCGCTAAAATTCTTAAACTTCAACTAGCTCATTTACATAGTAATTATTCCACCACATTATCCATCTCTCATTAAATTATTTCTCTTGTGTCCTACTCAAATATTCTTGCCCAAGATGATGCTGCTGCTACGACTATGAGCTTTGAGCATATGCTTGCAAGAGAAAATTCGTGTGTTGTAAAACAATAAACATAGAATAACAAAATGGAAATTTGCAGTAGTTGAAAATGAAGTCATTTGTGCCAACAAAGATGAAATAATTATCTAAAATTGATTATTAGTTAATGTTGTGCTAATATCAGTTTCAGAATTAACATGAAAGTGACTTGGTTTGAATATCATACAAGGGTTTATACATGTGTTTATGATTGACAATTCATTGAACTTGGTGAGATTAAGTGTATTTCATGAACTTAAAAGCATGGAGATTAAATGTTGAACAATAGCATAATAAAACACAAGCAACACAAATAACAGAGACAAATACACAAGTTTTTGATGAAGTATTTCACCCCTCCTCGGCTACATCTCCTTGGTTCAGCTTCATAGTGTGGGCCTTTGTATTAGCTTCAATTGTGAAAAAGTTCTATTTATAGTCTCCTGTTGCCTCTGCAAGCTGCTCCAATGGTTCCAAAACATCAAAATATACCAAGAATGACTATTCCTGAGCCCAATTTGGACTAAAATTTCCAAAGTTATGGAAAAAACAAATTCTCCTACTATTTCTCCACTAAATCTGGTATTTGGCCAACTATCTCCACTAAATGTGGAAGTCCGCTAAATCTGGCAGGTCTGCCAAAGGCACCGCCAAGATAAGTATGCGATTAATGTTAAGATAAGTGGTGTTTAATTGGGGTTAATCGCATTTAAATATCCACAGATCGCATCACAGTCACTTTCGCAGATTGCATATTGCAGATCGCAGCCCCACTATAAATCATTCTATGCTGCCTACTGCATCTTGCGATTGCGATACCTTGATGCGATATATCGCATCGCAATTCCGCCACCTTGTTAATGCTTTATGTTGCTTGCTCCTAAAACCCCCGATGTGATTGATAGGACCCACCTTATCGCTATGTCACTTACCGCACAATTGCAAATCAAAAATCATTTGTTGCTACCCTATGTCCTCCGCTTCTAAATTGCCGATGCAAGATGGTTGAATGCGCCGATGCTTTGGACCAAGGTTTATTACTTTGGGTTAATGAAATATGTCGCAGATATATGTTGTATTTCCATTCGACTATGGTTTCGGCCATTAATCCCAACCTTTGTTTAATAAAATATGCTACCAACCTTGACCTTGCAATATGTAATGTATGTGCCTTCCAACCTTCCGCTCCTAAACTACCGATGAGAGATGATTGAATGTAGTCTTAGGAAATTGGAGAAAAATTCAACTTCACCAAGAGACATTGACGAATATGGAGATGACACTTGTCACAGTGTCACTATTTGAAAAACTGGAGAATATTCCCTAAAGATTCTTGAGGTGCCAACTGGACTACCAATTCATCAGGCTGTCACTATTTTGCACAATTTCTACATGTTTGGGAAAACGAACAACATACCATAACTCACTCATACGAACTCATATTTTGATGAAATGAGTTGTGTTCGAATACTAGTGACGAGCTCTATCCAGTCGTTCCAGTCTGAAGCATTTCTAAGCACTTTCATTTTTTGGCTAAATACTGAGCTCTTGATCATTCCTCCCCACTAGAAGCCTTTTGGACCCCAAAAGATACTATCAATTGTTCAACAGGTGAGGGTACAACTCCCTTACCCTTTCACTCTCCATCCATTTTTCCTTTGAAGGATTTTGTCCCTTGAGTCCCACTCTAAGGTATTCGACATTCCCTCTTCTTGAAGTTCTGGTTCTTCTGTCAAGTATGAGATCTTGCTAAATTTCATCAAGATATTCTGGAGATAAATCATCTATTGATGGAAACTAACATGCTATCCTTGATCATCAATCAAAGGAGGCTTAATCAATCTCAAATTCTCAACATTAATGACAGAATATATTTTCATATAAGGAGGCAAATCTAGCTTAAATGCATTAGTACCAATATTTTCTAGAATTTTAAATGGACCATAACAGATTGGCTTGAGATTTTTATCTTCCCCTTGCAATATTTCTTTACTGATATACAACCAAAATTCATCTCCAACCTGGAATTTGTGATTAACACGGTGTTTGTCATGCCTTTCCTTGTAACTGCTTTAACTCTTTTCAAGTTGCTCTTGCACTATGTGATGTATCAAATAAATTTCTCAATGAACTTTCTTACATGATCTATGTCACTATGACCATCTATAGCGACATATTTCTCAAATATGAAGTCCAAAGGAAATCTTGGTGAATAACCATAACGTGCCTCAAATGACGATTTATTTGTGGAAGAATGCTTTTCCCTGTTGTATGCATGCTGAATGTAATGTAACTGTTCATCCCACAACTTGGGATGTTTGCTACAATAACCTCTAAGAATATGAATAATTGTCCTATTTACCACCTCGGTTTGACCATATGTTTGCAGATAAAATTTTGTACTCTTCTTCAACTTTGTGCCCATCATGTCCCATAATTTTGCCCAAAAATTCCCAACAAACCGGGAATCCCAATCACTTACAATAGAAGTAGGAAGACCAAAATGAGCCCATATATTTTGAAAGAAAAGATTAGTGGTTTGTTCAGCTGTAATTTTTTTCTTACATGGCATCAAAATACACATTTTTTAGAACCTATCTACCACAACATATAGTAATCATGGCCTTTCCTTGACATAGGAAGATCACCTACAAAATCCATTGAGATACTCTCGCAAGAATGTGAAGGAACCAGAAGTGGAGTGTACAATCCAAGTTTCCTATTGCTAGGCTTACTTGTTACACATAAAGAACATCCTCTAATAAAACAAGATACACTATCAATCATACATGGCCAATAACAATACCTTTGGAGTTTCACTATTGTCTTGCCTACACCAAAATGTCAAGCAATCAATGATGTGCACGCCTCCCTTATGATACCGTTTCTTTCTCCCTGTGTTATACATAACTTGCCCAAGTGATACAACAAACTGTTATGCACATGATAATATAACTCTTCATTTTGGTTTCCTTGACTCAAGCTTTCATACACATCTTGAAAATCACTATCATATGCATATTGTTCAATGTGACTTTCATACATAATTGAGTTGTGCTTGAGTATAATAGATGAATTTATAATAGGCCTAGAAAGCATATCAACTACCTTATTGTAGATTCCCTTTTTGTACCTGATAACCAAATTAAATTGTTGTAGAAACCCATCCATTTGAAATGTCTTGATTGTTGCAACTTGACTGTGATTGTAAGTACTGCAATTGTTGAGGGTTGGTATGGATAATGGTCTCTTTCCCCATCAAATAGTGCTTCCATTTCTTTACACTTTGTACCAATGCATATAAATTTTTATCATAGGTGGGATAATTAGTCACAAATCCATTAAAAATTTCATAATAAAATTAAATAGGCTTACCATGCTACATGAACATTGCTCCCATAGCATAATCACTTGCATCTGTTTAGATCTCAAATGGCTGTCTAAGATATGGAAGTGCTAATACTGGTGTTGAACTTATCTTTTGCTTTAAAGAATCAAATGCTTTTTGTTGTACGTCTCCCCAATGGAAGACTTTATCGACACTTGTCAATGCATATAGTAGAGCTGCAATGGAAGAAAAATTTGCAATGAATTTCCTCCAATACGGTGCTTCCCCAAGAAAGCTTCTTACCTCTGTAACTATACTGGGCTTGGGCCTATTCAGAATGACCTCTACTTTGGAAGGGTCTATCTTCAAATCAAATCCTAAAACAATGTGTCCTAAATACACCAAAGAAGTCTTACCAAAATCATACTTCGACATCTTTAAAAACAATTGCTATTTTTTCAAGACATCAAGTACCTTATTCACATGCATGACATGTTCTTCTCTTGATTTTCTGAATAAAAGTATGTCATCTAAGCAAAAAATGATGAAGTCATCTATAAATGATCTAAGTACATCATTCATGACTCTCATGAAAGTAGTTGGAGCATTTGTTAGACCAAATGGCATAACTAACCACTCAAACAATCCTTGTTTAGTTTTGAAAGAAGTTTTCCAAATGTCCTCTTCAACTATTCTAACTTGATGATGACCACTTCGCAAGTCTAACTTAGTGAAATATCTTGAATACTTCAACTGATCTAGCAAATCATCAATGTGTGCGAGTGGGTAGCGATTCTTTACCATGATTTTATTCAGTGCATGGAAATCGATACACATGTGCCAAGTCTTGTCCTTCTTTGGTACCAAAACAATTGGTGAACCACATGGCGAAGTAGATGGGTGTATGATACCTTTGTTCAACAATTCTTGAATTTTATTCTTTATTTCCAAACTCTCCATAATTTTCATGCGATGCATACCAATGTTTGGAAGTGGAACTCTCCATAATTCTTGAATCTCATGCTAAATTCCTCTCTTGGGAGGTAACCCATTTGGTTCTTGAAATATCTCGCCATGCTGACTTACCACATCAAACAAATCAGATTTCAATTTGTCATCACATCGTTCAAAATATTCATAGTCAACATCATCCTTTTTCTTGATCATGAGAAGCACAAATTTTCCTCTTCATTTTCCCTGCATTAACTAAAGAAATATTCAGTTTCTTGCGATGAGCTCTCACAATATACTCCACCCCATCCTTAAGCAAATGATATTTGTTCTCATGGCGATAAAACACTGCTTTCCTGTCATACAAATATGGACTTCCCAAGATAATCCCAGAAATTTCAAGTGGAACCACATCTAACTCGACTTCATCAACAAAGTTTGCAGTAATAGAAAATCAAAATATGCATTTCCTTGTGACCTGTAAATTGTCACTCTTAACTATCCAACCAAAAGGGTATGGTTTATGATGTGGTACGGTTTCAAGGTTAAGGTTTTTGACTAAGTATTCTGAAATCAGGTTTTCTTGTGACCTACTATCAAACAATGCATCAATATTTGTATGATTTTAAATCACTCTAACATGGAACAATTCTATCCTCGTGTCTTCATTTGGAGTGTTGTTGTGACTATTTGACGAACTAGTACTTGCTATGGCTTCCTTTCCTTTGTTAACCATGGCTATTATCTTGGTCTCATCTCCTGAATCGGATCCAATATCTTATTGTGTGGTGGTCGTCATCTTTTGTTTCCCTTTGTTATTTGGTTTCTTTGTCCTTTGTTTGGGATGTAGTTTCCAACAATGGGCTTCATCATGCCCCTCTTTGGAACAATGTTTGCATGTAGTTTTCTCCCCTTCTTTCTTGATGCTTTCATTCTTCTTTCCCTTCCATTTCCCTCCCTTATCCTTTCCATTACCCTTGAATGGCTTCTTCTTACTACCCTCTTCCTGAATTTTCTTTCCCCTTGCTTCAAGATGTGTGGCTTGCACACATACTTCATATAACTTTTTTGGGTTAAACATAAGGATATTATGTTTTAAGTAGGAATGTAAACCCCCAATATATTTCAAGAGTGTGTCCTATGAATTCATGTTTACTCCTAACAACAAAGCCCTCTTTCTAAACACATGTGTGTACTCTTGAACAATTTGGCCTTTGAGTTGCCTAAATTTTTTCCAAATCATTATTTGTTTTTACATATAGGCTAATGGATAAAATTGTCTTTTAATGGAATAAATTAATTCAACCCAAGAAATGGATATCTTACCATGAATTCACATTCCTCTTGAGTCTTTGCCTCCCACCAAACTAGTGCTGCTCCTTCTAGCCTTAATGAAGCTAACTGGATCTTTATGTTGTCCTCTTGTAGATTTTGAATTTTGTAGTATACTTCCAATTGACGGATCTAATTACCTAAATTCTCTGCATTTACCTCACCATTGTACATGGGAAGTTCAAACTTGATGTCGAACTTGAGTAATGGATTTTTTCCTTTTGGGATTTTTGAATGAGTGTGGGTGGTTTTTGTGGTGGATGTGGAAGATTAGTTGCTGATGAAGATGATGAGGATGAGGATGGTGGAGATGGAGGTGGCTTTCCTCCACTACCTTTCAAACTCTTCTCTTCATCCTTCTTACCATCTGGAGATCCTTCTCCATGTGGAGGCTTTGAACCTTCTCCTGCTCTTTATGTAGTGAATGCATCAAACATGATTTTAACCATTCTTTGTATGTCTTTCAAGTCTCTCTTAACATCCTCTTCTTTTGAATGTCCATGAGTCTCTTCAACTCCTGACATAATGGCTAAGGATTCAAGCTCAACCTCTGATGCGTGTACCTTCTCAATCACTTCAACTTCTTGTGCAATTTGTACCTCTTCAATCTCAACTACTCAAGATGGAACTTGAGGTGCTTCAAGTGCAGCTTTGAGTGGAAATTTGGGTGAAAATGATGCTTTCTTAGCTCTCTTTATCCTTTTCCTAATATCAGGACTAACAACCAATAGCTTCCCTTCTCCTCTCTGCAACTTCAACCTTGTAAGCATCACAAAATTGCAACTATTAAAACCCTCTTGCACAATCTCAAGCAAAGAAAGCAATAAACCTTTAGCAACCTTGTGCTCTGATACCAACTTAATATGAAATTGATTGTTAGTTAATGGTGTGCTAATATCAGTTTCAAAATTAACATGGAAGTGCTTTGGTTTGCTTATCATACAAGGGTTTATACATGTGTTTATGATTGACAATTCATTGAACTTGGTGAGATTAAGTGTATTTCATGAACTTAAAAGCATGGAAACTCAATGTTGAACAAAAACATAATAAAACACTGCAAGCATCAAACAAATAATCAAATATATGAAAAGACATTTGCTGAAATTCTTAAACTTCAACTAGCTCATTTACATAGTCATTATTCCACCACATTATCCGTCTCTCATTAAATTATTGCTCTTGTGTCCTACTCAAATATTCTTGCCCAAGATGATGTTTCTGCTACGACTATGAGCTTTGAGCATATGCTTGCAAGAGAAAATTCGTGTATTGAGAAACAATAAACATAGAAGAACAAAATGGAAATTTGCAGTAGTTGAAAATGAAGTCATTTATGCCAACAAAGATGAAATACTGATTTGAAATTGATTGTTAGTTAATTTTTTTATAATATCAATTTCAAAATTAACATGAAATTGCTTTGGTTTGCTTATCATACAAGGGTTTATACATGCATTTATGATTGACAATTCATTAAACTTGGTGAGATTGAGTGTATTTCATGAACTTAAAATCATGGAAACTCAATGCTGAACAACAACATAATAAAACACAACAAGCACAAATAACAGAGACAAATACACAAGTTTTTGATGAAGGAGTTCACCCCTCCTCGGCTACATCTCCTTGGTCCAGCTTCATAGTGTGGGCCTTTGTATTAGATTCAATTATGCAAAAGTTCTGCTTAAATTCTCCTGTTGCCTCTGCAACCTGCTCCAGTGGTTCCAAAACATCAAAATCTACCAAGAATAACTCTTCCTGAGCCCATTTTGGACTAAAATTGCCAAAATGGAAAAAACAAATTCTCCTACTATTTCTCCACTAAATCTGGTATCCGGCCAACTAACTCCACTAAATGTGGAAGTCCGCTGAATCTAGGGGGTCCACCAAAGGCTCCACCAAGATAATTATGTGATTAATGTTAAGGTAAGTGGTGTTTAAGTGGGGTTAAGTGCATTTAAATCTCCGCAGATCGCATCGTAGTCACTTTCGCAGATCGCATCGTAGTCACTTTCGTAGATCGCAAATCGCAACCCCACTATAAATCATTCTATGTTGCCTGCTATGTCTTGCGATTGCGATACCCCGATGCGATATATCGCGTCACAATTCTGCCACCTTGTTAATGCTTTATGTTGCTTGCTTCTTTCTAAAAACCCCTGATGCGATTGGTAGGACCCACCTTATCGAAACGTCACTTACCGCGCAATCGAAAATCACAAATCATTTGTTGTTGCCTTATGTCCTCCGCTCCTAAACTGCCAATGCGAGATGGTTGAATGTGTCGATGCTTTGGACCAAGGTTTAATACTTCGGGTTAATGAAATATGTCGCGGATATATGTTGTTTTGTGATTTGACTATGGTTTCGACCATTAGCCCCAACCTTTGTTTAACAAAATATGTGACCAACCTTGACCTTGCAATATGTAATGTATGCACCTTCCAACCTTCTGCTCCTAAACTACCAATGTGAGATGGTTGAATGTAGTCTTAGGAAATAGGAGAAAAATTAAACTTCCCCAAGAAACATTGGAAAATCTAGAGATGACACTTGTCACAATGTCACTGGATGAAAAACTGGAGAATATTCCTTGAAGATTTCTGAGGTGCTGACTGGACTGCCAAGTCATCAGTCTATCACTATTCTACACAATTTTTACCTATTTGGGAAAACGAACAATAGACCATAAATCACTCATACAAACTCGGATTTTGATGAAACAAGTTGCGTTGGAATCCTGGTGACGAGCTCTATCGAGTCGTTCTAGTCTGAATAATTTCTGTGCACTTTCAATTTTTGGCTAAATATTGAGCTCCTGATCAAATACATTGCCTGAGCTCCTGATCAAACACATTGCCTCACTAAAAATCATGTCCATTCTTTGATCTCCCTTGAACTTTATCAATCATTCTTTATACTCGTTGAAGAGAATGATGTAACCTCCTACACTTCACACACTATCTTGGAAATTGATTCAGGCATAGATCATCAAAATCAAATATGTATTAATGAACATTTGATACTAGTATTTTACTGGTTATGTTATGTAAACCAGATCCAACAAATGGAAAGTTAACACCTATTATTATTTCTGAGTCTTGAAGCTTAGGGTCCAGATATGGTGGCAACAAATCTTTGACACCCATTCTTTCCGCTACAAACACACATAATATTTAAATTTTTTGCACAAGGAAATTATGAGGCATCATATGATTTCAATTAAATTCAATGTTATAAGTACTAAACATAGTCACCAATATAGTCAGGCTTGCCACTTTCCATTTGATGCACATCTTGTGGGAATGTCACTCATGAAATCTCCATGATTAGCATGGAACTTTAACTTTACTACATGTTGGGATGAAATCATTATTTCTGGAATCGACTTATCAATGACCAAAGAAAAAAATTGCAAACATAGGCACATTCCAGGGCTCTGCAATTAACATACACTTCCATGTTTGAAAGAGCGATTTCACCAATAATATGTTTCCTAGTGTATATTCTGAAAAGTCTAAATTCTAAAATTTATTACAAAAAAATAAAATGTAAATGCATCATCTCATCTGCACTAAAACATGTAGGGTTGTATGTGTATCCCAGCTGCTTGATATTTGTCTAATAGAGTGGGTGAACCAAACCCTCCTAGTAAACCATTATAATCATTGGTTTGAATCTATCTATTAAATTTGGGTTGGAGTCTCCCATGACATGGAAATGATACGAAAGAGAGTTCTCTCATAAATACCTCCTCCTACAACTATCAAGATGATCTTGTGAGATCCACATGTAATGCATGCATGTGGGTTTTAATATTTTCACATCGACAACTCTATCGACATGCATATTAACTATGTGTTGCCACTATGCATCGTTGTAGAAACCATAATGCAATATATCAGTCAACGGTTAATTACTTGATTGCTAGTATTTCTTGCAGGTATCATGTATGATGGATGTTTCTATCTTAATTTATTTTGTTTCACACAGAGAGGTGTCATAGTTATTATGTGTATACAATGCCTATCTTTCCTAAGCTTAAAAAAACCAAAGATTATGAGGGGACACACACATATAATTGAGATTAAAGTTGAATTGTTTTAGGTGTTACATATATAAAGGGCACCTATCTATTTAGAGCTTAAAAAAAACAAAGCAAATATTATGATTGTTGTGAAACCAACTCCAAAAATAGAAGAAAAGAGATATCAACGCCTTATAAATAAGCCACTTAGAGGGGGCAACCTCCAATACATTACATGAATGAAAATTTTTTGAATGATCCAAATTACAAAACCTACTTTCTATATATAGGAGTCCATGGGGCCACAATGTAATCCTAGCTGACCTAACAATAATAATTTAAGGGCACAATAATAACAATATGGGGGTTACAGGGGTACAATAATAACAATAAGGGTGTTACACTAACAACAATAAGGGACTATACTAGTAATATAGGGACCTAACATGCCCCTCTCCTTCAAAAAAGTGTTTCCCTCAATGCTTGAGTAGCTTTGGGTGCTTCTGTATAAAATTCTCATCCTCCCATGTAGAATCTTTCGTGACTGCTTCAGGTTCCAATATGATTTTTCCTTCCTCATCAAGTTCTGGAAATATTGTTTGAACTGAAATATTTTCACCTATAACCTTCTTTAAGCATGAAACATGGAAAACTGGATGCACTCGTGAAGAAGAAGGAAGCTCCAATTTGTATGCCATAGTACCAATCTTTTGCAACACCTTGTAAGGACCATAGTAATTTGGCAATAATTTATTATCCTTCCTAACTTGCTTGAGGGACATTTGTTTGTATGGTTGTAGCCGTAAAAATACCCAGTCTCCTACATCAAAACTTCTCTCGCTGCGATGTTGATCTGCTTGTTGTTTCATTTGATTTTGTGCCAAATTCAGGTTATCCTTTAAGAGTTGGAGAACTTCTTGTTGATGCTCAATGTGATCTTCCATTGCTTGAACCTTCGAATTTTCTATTAAAGATGATGTGATGGACGATGGATGATATCCATAAAGTTCCATAAATGGGGTCATTTTTTCTGCAGTATGGAAGGAAGTGTTATACCACCATTCAACGAGAAGTAACCACTTTACCCGTTGTGTTTTTTTATCAGATAAAAAACAACGAAGATATCCTTCCAAACATTTATTTACTATCTCAGTTTGACCATCGGATTGAGGATGATAAGATCAGCTATGAGCTAATTGAGTACCCAAATAAGAAAATAACTCCATCCAAAAATTTCCAGTAAAATATCTGTCACTCACAATAACCCTTGGGTTTCCATGTAGCTTTTGAATTGTGTCCATAAATGTAGTAGCAACTGTACTTGCTTTAAATGGATGAGATAATGCACAAAAGTGTGCATACTTGGTAAGTATAACAACTACCACCATGATGACACTCTTTCCTTCGGACTTAGGTAAAACTGTGATAAATTCCATTGAAATCTCCTCCCAACATTGGCTTGGAATGGATAAAGGTTGTAGAAGACCCGGGGTCTTAATTGTCTCAACTTTATTTTGCTGGCAAACCAAACATTCTGCCACAAAATTTTGAATATCAAATTTAAGGCCATCCCAAAAAAGTTCTTTCTTCACCCTGTGGTAAGTTTTAAAAAATCCTGAGTGTCCTCCTAAAGGAGAAGTGTGCAATTCCAAAAGAATATTTTGTTTTAGTTGGGAATTCTTACAAATATATAAGCGATATTTGTACCATAAGGAATCATTTTTCCAACTAAATGTATCAGATGTACTAGGATCTTGCTGCAACTTTTGAATGAGTGTCCACACTTCTTCGTCCTTCTTCCATTCATCCCTTGTTTCGGTTATCCAATCTGGTTGGATAATAGAAATGGCACAAAGCAATTCTTCCATACCTCTTCATTCTTTCTTGAGAGTGTATCTGCAACAACATTTAGCTTCCATTTTTTGTAGATTATTTCAATGTCATAACCCAACACCTTTGTGACCCATTTTTTCTACTCTTTTGAAGATAGTCTTTGTTCCAAAAAGTGTTTAAGACTATCATGATCAGTTTTTACCTTGAAGTGTCTTCCCATTAGGTAAGTTCACCATTTCTTTAGTGCATTCAGTATTGCTAACATTTCCTTCTCATAAATAGATTTCTGTAAATACTTTCCTTTGATTGGATTGCTTTCAAAAGCAATGGGTCTTCCTTATTGCATTGAAATAGCACTAATTCCATTTCCTGAGGCATCACATTCCACAATAAAGGTTTTTGTGAAGTCTGGCGTAGCTAAGACCGGTGCTAGGCACATTGCCTCTTTAAGATGTTCAAAGGCCTTAGTTGCTTCATGATTCCATGAAAATGCATCTTTCTTCAATAATGTTGTTAGAGGTGCTGCTAGTCTCCCATAATTCTTAAAAAACTTGAGATAATACCCTGTTAACCCGAGAAATCCTCGCAACTGCTTTATGGTTGTGGGGACTTTCCATTCCTTAATGGCTTTAATTTTGTTAGGGTCTACTTTAACACCCTCGTGAGATACAATATGACACAGATATTCCACCTCTTGTACTCCAAAGAAACATTTGGATGTTTTTGCATATAATTGTTTCTCCTGCAATAGTTTGAGCACCCTGTCAACATGTTCAACATGATCCTTCCAAGACCTGCTGTAGATTAGTATATCATCAAAAAATACTAGCACAATTTTCTAAGGAAGGGTTTGAAAATGGAATTCATCAACCCTTGAAATGTAGAAGGTGCATTAGTAAGGCCAAAAGGCATGACCAAAAATTCATAATGACCCTCATGAGTTCGAAATGTTATTTTTGGAATATCTTCAGTCTTCATTCTAATTTGATGATATCTTGAACAAAGATCCAACTTGGTAAAATAAATTGCTCCATGTAATTCATCCAATAATTCATCAATCACGGGAATGGGAATTTTATCTTTAATGGTGAGCTTATTGAGCTCCCTATAATCTGGACACATGCACCATGATCCATCCTTCTTGTGTACCAATACTATAGGAGCAGAGAAAGAACTTTGACTAGGTTGAATTATACCAGCCTCTAACATTTCTGCAATCATACGTTCAATTTTGCTCTTTTAGACATAAGGATATCTATAAGGCCTGATTTTTGGAGGAACACTTCCTGGAATCAAATGAATAACACAATCATGATCATGAATACTTTGGGAGTTTCAAACACCTTGGAATGATTGTCCAAGACTTTTTGGAGATTTGCAGAAATAGATGATTTTGATGTTGGAACTTCTAGTGAGCATAATTGCGCAATTACGCCTCGTTTTTCTTTCTTTAGAAGCTTTGTCATGACATTAGAGCTTATTATCTTTCCCGGCTTCCCTGCAATACCCCATAATTCGACTTCATTTCCTTCTGAAAAAAAATTCAAGAAAATTTCTTGAAAATTAAAAGCTACCATCCCCAAAGATTGTAACCATTGTACTCCTAGTACAACATCAGCACCTCCCATAGGAATGGAAAGCATTGGAATATTCAATACATATTCACCCATGGTTAGCTTGATATTATGGCATTTTCTAGAGAAATTTATAGTTCCTCCATTTGCAACCATCACTTGACATTCTGCTGCTGGGTATAGGAAAAAATTCAATTCCTTGGCTACCTTACAATGAATAAAATTATGGGTACAACCTGAATCAATCAGCACTATTACCTTTTTCTTCTCGATATGTCCTTCTATATTGAGAGTTTGAGGCATGGTAATTCCTGCCAATGCATTACATGATATGGTCGGACTCATTTCTTCCTCTTCTAAGGTTGGTTCCTAGTGTATATCCTCTTCTTTTGAAGATTCTTGTTCATTTTCTTCTTCCTCTTCACAATCTATGTAAAATAATTTCTTCTCAGCACACTTATGACCTTTAGTGTATTTTCTATCACAACTGTAGCAAAGCCCTTTTGCTCTTTTTTCTTCCAATTGTTGTGGTGTCAACTTTGTAGGTTGTGGAAATCTAGGTGTAGCAACACTTCCTTCTTTATAGAAGTGAGTGGTAGGCTTCCTTGTCGCCATAATTTTACATTCAATTTTTCTTTCCAACCTGAATGCCTTCTCCAATGAATCAGGTTCCAAAACGTGAACTTCATGTTGGATGTTATCCTTTAAAGTACCTATGAAGAGATCAATCCCATGTTCCTCTAGAATATCAGTTACCCTTATATTCAATTTTTGGAAGTCCTCAATGTGCTCCCCCATTAAACCCTTTTGTTTGAGATTTATCAATTGGATAAATAAGGTGTTGCTCTTTGTATCCTCATAATGTGCTATCATTTCCTCCGTAAAAATTGACCAAGTGACAATTTTTTTACGAGAGCAAAGCCATCGATACCATACAAATGTATTTTGTTCTAAATGTAAAGTTGCAATGCGTACCTTTTGTGTATTTTGCACATTATTGAGATCAAAATATTGCTCCATCTGTAGTATCCATGTTACAGGATCCTTTCCATCAAACTTCCTCATATCCATTTTTGGAATATGGTGGTTCTTCCCTCCAATATTAGAGTTTATGAAATCACGATTAACATTTATTTTGTTCTCATCATGAGTTTCCTCTACTGTCTTTTCACCATTAGGAAAAATTTCTTGTATCAACTTTGTCAAACCTTCCACATCTGCTTTTAGATCATTCTTCATGTTTTCCATCTTTGCTTCCATGTCATCCATGTTAGATTCCATGCCAGCTTCCATGCCATCCATCTTAGCTTCCATGCCATTCTTCAAACCATCCATCTTAGATTCCACGCCTTTCTTCAAACCATCCATATTATTTTCCATGCCTTTCTTCAAAACTTCCATGTCATTTTTCATTTCTCTTTGCGAGAGCGAAATTTGTTGCACTTGCTCTTGTAATTTTGATATGTCATGTTGCCATTCTTCGTCTTCATGAGTCATAGTAGAGCCTCTAAAGGATTAACGGGTTTTGAATTATTTTTAGGGGCCATTTTAGAATCCAATACTGATATCTATTCTACAATATGCCCTTGGAATCAATTCAACTTGATTCTTCAAACAAGACTTATGCAATTTGGAAAAAAATATACACACCTTTTACTTGCTTTTGAGGAACTCGATATTGAAATTAAATTATCTCTATAATTGTAGATCCTCAATATCTGAAATTGAGCCTTGTAGTATCCCTCTGAAACTTCTTTCAAATGCCATAGGTTTGACCTGATTTTGATTCTTCAAGGCAAAGTTATGTCCAATCTCCCACAATGACCTAATTATGGACTAGTTCAGTAAAGCGAACTTGTACGACTTGCCACGTGTCAGTGTTTCCTCCTTCGGCTCTGAAATTGATAGAAAGGAAACTAAAGTCCGTGTACTTGTGGCCACTTGTTACAACATTCCAATATGATGCTCACAGAGAGAGTTATGAATAATTTCCCACGATCACCTCTTTGAGATGAAATTTGGGAGCCTGAAAAATCCCTAACTTCCACAGACCATATCTCTGAAAATATTGCAAACCAAGCTCTAAAATTTTGGGAAGATGTTGCTCAGGATTTCGGCTTCGTACTCTAAAATTTTCAGCTTTTGAAACTTCGTAGAAAAACAGTTATAGCGAAAATACCACGATGACCTGTTTAGGTTAAATTCAGGAGCCTACAAAAAGCCATAACTTCCACAGATCATATCTTCGAAAGTATTTTGAACCAAGCTTTGAAATTTTGCGATGATGTTCCTCAATATTTCGGCTTCTTGCTATAAAAATTTCATCTTCTTAACCTTCATACAAAAAAGGTTATAGCGAAAATGTCGCGATGACTTGTTTGGAGCAGTGACACCCTAGAATCCAAAGCTTTGATACCAAATGTTGTGAAACCAGCTCCAAAAATAGAAGAAAAGAGATATCAACGCCTTAGAAATAAGCCACTTTGAGGGGGAAACCTCCAATATATTACATGAATGAAAAATTATTGAATGATCCAAATTACAAAACCTCCTTTCTATATATAGGTGTCCATGGGGCCACAATGTAATCCTAGCCGACCTAACAATAATAATTTAAGGGCACAATAATAACAATATGGGGGTTACAGGGGTACAATAATAACAATAAGGGGGTTACACTAACAACAATAAGGGACTATACTAGTAATATAGGGACCTAACAATGAGGATGGATTATAAAAACATATATAAATATATAATACCATATCCCCTCATACGACTAGTATCCTCATTTCTAACCAACATGGACTATCACTATGTGTAGTCCTTGTTTCAATGACATCCTATTGACAATGACATATATAAAGTCACTGAAGCCATGTGTTATTTATTTTGATCCATTTCAAGAGAGAAATTGATCACCTAAGTAAATATTTTCTCATCACTTAACACTTAATCTAAATGGAATAGTGAGATTTATATAAGTTATGGAATAACAACCTATATGAACATTATAAACATAAATTCACTTACTCTATAAAAGTATTATTCCAAGAATTATTTTGTAACACACGCCCTTCCACCCCATAACCCATACTAAGGGTAGAAAGAGGTGTTACTATCATTGACTTGACCTCCATAGTCTTGTTATGGAAATGGGGTCTAAAAATTTCATCATTTTTTCAAACTTCTTGAAACTTAAAATAAATATTTCCATTGCACCCAACTCATCAAGACCTTTCTGACGATATAATTTTTTTCAAAAACTGACATCTGGATAAGAAGATATGGTCGTTTGAAGATGAGCCATTAAACTCTTTCCATGTAATTATTGTGATGCCATGTGGCACCCATGTGGTAGTCCTCCACCATTCTGGGGGGGTCCAAATTATCATGCAAGTCCATGTGGCATGCCACATCACCATCTTATGGTCCCTATTGGCACACCCCCTTTGTGCATGTGTGTGTATAGTATGATATAGTATAGTATGTTGTAAACATATCATATGCATCGCGCTCCCCACCCGACTAATCGAAGGACATTTAGTTGAGGAATAAATGACATAGATTAAACTGAGGACTCCCCATCCTTGTTGATGTCACCATTTAAATTCCTCGAGACAAAATCCTCTTTCATTATATGTCAGGAAATATATCTTTTCTCCAGAACATAAATTCCACAAGCCTTTATTGTTTTACTCCTCTTAAAATTGCGAGAGTGATGTTAGCTGGGGGTGACATCCTTCTCCTGTCATGCTTATTTCATTATGTCCACGTGGCCACCTCTGGGTGTGCCACATGTCACCCATTTTGGTCCACTTGGCCCCTCTAAAAGGATGAATTCAATTTCCATGTGGTATGCCACCATGTTTCCACATTAACCTATGTCCCCGTGAATGGCCACATGGTCTTGGTCCCACCAGGATCTTTCCTTTATGCTCCAATTGAATTTTTCGTTAATTGTTGTAATATTTCCTATTTTATGATGTGAAGACCCCGAGACATAAATACCTCGAGAATTTTGTTTTGGGCACAGATGGAATCAATTTTAAAATTTTTGGGATTATGATTTAATTTGATGGATACCAGCCTAGTTGTATGAACCCTCTCCGCCAACGTTCATGATAACATACAATTTAGGATCAAGCCCCGACTTTGACCTTTGACACTTAGTCGACTTCACTCTTCCTCGGGAGTTTTGAGTGTGCATGTTTGTGTGTATTGTGACATACCGTTGACAAGGATTTCCCTCCTCAAGTTTAAATGTAGAAATTGTAAAAACAATATGTATATCAATGGATTCAATCTCATCATGCGATATGCTAAAGCAAGATACTGAATCCTTCTACAAATTAATTGCAGAAAATAATCACGATCCCCAATCACGACAAGTAAAGAAAGAAGAAAATCAAACCACAACACGAATATTTTCCCGGGGAAATCTTGCTGCTCAAAACCCCTCTATCTTCTATTGTATATTCACTAAGGAATCATGAAACAATTACAATGCATTCTTCTCACAAGAGTCTGTTGCACTCTCATAACTGTCTCACACTGATCCAGACAAAATCGACCAACACTTAGCCAATTTTCAGCCTCTGCTCAGCCTCCCTTGCTTGTGCAATTCATGTGGAATGAAATCCCTATTTCTTAGGAAATTCAACCTTCCAAAACTGCACAATGCTCATGGGAAATCCTTTTGATGTTTTACTGCATGTAGACAACTTACTAATAATACAACTGATAGTTAACATCCCTTTAACCTTTGTTTCAATTGGGTCTCCATCAGAACTGAGATGCATGCAACTATTAATAGTAAATAATCAGTTACATGACATATCACTGCATGTGAATTAAATCAATTTAATTCACTTGACCCCTCACTAGTGCAACAAACAGTTATAACTAGTTAAACTGATTTTAACTCAATTAATTAAGTTAATTGATTTCTCATGCATTAAACTAATGCAATAACTGAAAATTGGACTCAATAACTATAGAATCACTCTGCATACCTCACCAACCACCCTCAACTCGAAATTCATGAGCTAACTGAGTTTATCACATTCAGTTAACTATTACAAGTGATTATGAGATAATATTACATTTTATTGTCCAATTTAATTAAGGGAAAATTAAATTAGACACACATTTATTTTTGACTTTTCAACAATCCCTCTCAACAAGAAAGGGATTATTAACTACCCCAATCCTACCTCTATGGTATTCGAATTTTCTCTTGGCGGGCGCCTTCGTCAGAATATCTGCATCTTGATCCTATGTGGGGATGTACTAAAGTAACATAATATGTCTTTGAACACAATCTCTGAGATGGTGGTACCAGATGTCTATATGATTAGACCTATGATGGAATACCATATTAACCAAGAGTTTTATGCAACTTTGGTTATCACAATGTATCACTGTCGGATCCATCTGATTACCAAACAAACCAATAAGAATATTCCTTATCCAGATGGCTTCACATGTAGCTTGACTGGCTGCCATGTACTCTGCCTTGATTGAACTGAGTGCCATAGATCTCTACTTCTTGTTGTACCAAGAAACTGTTGTCGATTCTATGCTAAATATCCCTCCTGATGTGTTGTTTCTATCTGATGGACTGCCTGCACAATCTACATCAGTGAAGCCTTGAAGCTTCACTCCCTATGTCTATCTGTACCATAATCCATACTTTGTAGTGCCCTTGAGATATCTCAAGACATGCTTCCACGCCTTCCAAAACAGCTTGGTCGGCTTAACCATAGCTTGACTCAGCTGGTTAAATGCATATCAAATGTCTGGTCTGGTTTTCACAAAGTACATGAGTGAACCCACAAGTTGCCTATAAACAGTAGCGTCCACTACTTCACCTAAAGTAGCATCCTCCTTCCTCCAGTTTCCTACAAGAGGAGTCTCCATGGGTTTACAACTCTTCATGTGGAACTTTCTCATAATCTCTTTGGCATACTTGCCTTGAGAAAAAAATAGCTCCCCATCACACTGCCATATCTCCAAACCAAGGAAATAGTGAAGGAGTCCCATGTACTTCATCTCAAACTCTCTTGCAAGATCCTCTTTGCAAGAATTTATGAGATGCTCATCACCTATCAAAATAAGATCATGAACATAAAGTATGATAATAAAAAGATTGCCATCAACCACAATCTGGTATAGGTTTGCATCCGCTTCACTCTTTGTGAAGCCCAACCTGGTGAAATAGCTTTCAATCCTAGTGTACCAAGCACAAGGTGCTTGCTTTAGCCGATACAGTGCTCTCTTGAGCCTACACACATGTGACTCACTATCAAAGGTCTCAAAACCTTTTGTCTTCTCTATGTACACTTCTTCATCAATAAATCCATTGAAAAATGTAGTCTTGACATCCATTTGATGTATCTGCCACCCCATCTGTGTTGAGAGTGCACGGATAGATCTAATCGATGAGTACCTCGCAACCGGTGTGAAATTATTCTCATAGTCAATCCCCTCAACTTGTGAGAATCCCCGGGCTATAAATCTAGCCTTGTACTTCTCCACACTCCCATTTGCCACCTCATTCACCTTATAGATCCATCTAGATCCAACCACTGATTTTCCGACTAGTCTTGGTACAACTTCCCATGCACTGTTCTTCACAATGGAGTCATACTCCTCAACCATGGCGTCAACCCAAATCAGTTGCTGCACTTCTTCCTCAAAAGAGGATGGTTATGTCACAATACACTTGCTCATAAGAGCCATGTATCCAGTAAACCTTTCTAGAGACTATCTCTGTCTGTGCAGTGATGTAGGTGCTCCTACATGTTCTACCACACCAAGTCTCAATCTATCAGCTTTTGTGGTGCACCCTCTACCATTTTTGGTGGATGGCTCTGCATGAATGTTTTCTGCCACTCCATGATCCTCCGCATGTAGCTGCTCCACATCTTGAGGTTCATCCTTTGGAACCAAGAGTTCCTCATCTGCATGCAAATCAAGCTCCCTTTCAAGGGACAATCACATGGATTTCTCCTCATCAAATTTTATATCCCATCTCGCAACTGTCATCCTTTTGTTTGGAAAATACACCTGATAGTTGTGGGGAGTCTCAGTGTACCCCAAAAATATCCTAATCTCATTTGTTGGTTCTAGCTTCTTTCTGGAATATTTGGTCACATGGCAATAAACAGATGAGCCAAACATTTTAAAATATGAAACATCAGGTTTCTTACCAGAAAACATCCTCCCCTAGTGTACTCATGCCAAGTATCTGATGAGGACTATGGTTCTTCACAAATATCGTTGTGTTGCATGCCTTGGCCCACAGATGCAATGGTAGGCCCTGATCATGTAACATCACTCGTGTCGCACCCACAATTGTTCTGTTCTTTCTTTTCGCGACCCCATTTTGTTGTGGGTTATGAGGCGCAATCAACTCTCTCTGAATTCCTTCATTGTTACGAAAGTTCTTGAATTCATTGGAGATGTGCTCACCACCATTTTTTCTCCTAAGAGCCTTAACATGCTTCCCTGTATCTTTCTCCACTAGTGCTTTGAACTCACAAATTTTTGAGAATGTCTAATCTTTCTTATGCATGAAGTAGATCCAAAATTTTCTAGGAAAATCATCAACAAAAATCACATAATACCTGTGCTTTGCTGTCGAAGCTGTAGAGAATGGTCCACACACGTCTGAGTGAACTCTTTCAAGGATTTCAGCTACTCGATTCTCCTTATCGTGAAAAGTGCCCTTTGCATACTCCCCCATGGTACATCCCTTGCATGTGTCTATTTGCGCAAGTGTACCATTTGGAAGCCCCGTAGAAATTTGTCGCATGACTTTCAAAGCTCTGTGGTGTAGATGGACCAATCTACTGTGCCATAACTCACCCTCATCCCATATCACCACTTTGTCTTCTTTACCCATCAATTCTGCGCAACCATCTACATCAAGTTTTTAGAGATTCTTTACATGAATCCCAATCTTCTTGGCTTTTATTGTGGCTTTGTGACGAAGGAATTCTTTCCCTTAACTGAAAACCACATCATAACCTCTATCCTCCAACATAGAAACTAAAACTAAATTCTTTTTCAAGCTGGTACATGCATGGAATCATTTAATAAGAAGGATTTACCTGACTATCTCTGGAAGGTAACTATATCAATCCTGGTAGCACTATACCTCCCCTCATCACCCATTTCGATATGCATATGGATATCCTTCTCCTCCAAGCTACTGAAAAGTTATTTGTATCCCACCATGTGGAAAGATACACCACTATCCAAGTACCACATTGATCCCATCACACTAGACACCATGCATGCGATCAGCGAGAAGTCCAACTCAAATTGCGAGGCCAAAGCGTCACCAGCTACACATCTTGAAGCCTTCTTGTTCTTCTTCTTCTGTGGAAAATTAGTGGCATAATGTCCATGCTCGCGACAATGAAAACATTTCATTCTAAACATGTCACGCTTATTTCCTTCTTTTCCAGTCTCGGATTTGGAATAGGATTTCTTTCCTTTCCCCTTCTTTGCCTTACCAGCCAAGGCACAATTTTCCTCATCCTCTGTCTTAGATGAGGATCCATCCTTGGTATTCCGCTTGAATTCTTCTTGTAACAAATCAGACCAAAGTTTCTCCCAATCTGGTAGCTTCTCCCTCCCATTGACAGAGTCCTGATAACTATGCCAACCCTTGGAAAGGCCTAGAAGAGCTAGGCTCGCCAATTCATCACCCGCTACAATAATTCCGACACTCCCAAGCTCATCTCGACATTGGAAAAACTTGGTTAAATATTTCGGAATAGTGTCACCTTTCTCCATTTTGATTTTCCTGAGCTTTTCCTTCAATGCCAATTTTTTGTGGTCACTGCTACTCTGAAATAGATCTATCAAAGCATTCCACATTGCATATGTAGTCTCTTTTCCATCAATACTTGAGACAATGTGGTCTCATACTCCCTCTAATAAGATCCTCCTTTCCTTTGCAACCTTCTTTTTCCAAGCATCAAGAAGATCTGCATCTTCTACTGTGGGTTTGGGAATGTCATTATTAATGAATTCTTTCAACCAGTTGTCCTCCAGAAATTCCTCCACTCTTTATTTCCATGCAATATAATTAGAGCTGCCCTCGAGTGCATTCCAATCTCAAGCCATTGAAAGCCATCTTGATCTGCCCGTCGCACCAAAGAATATTTTTTCAAATTCAAATTCTATTCAACACAAACTCAATTTATTCTCCACTATAGTGATTTCCTGCGCTCTGATACCATGTAGAAATTATACAAACAATATGTATGTCAATGGATTCAATCCGATCATGCGATATTCTAAAACAAGATACTGAATCCTTCTACAAATTAATTGCGGAAAATAAAAATGATCGTCAATCACAAGTAAAGAAAGAAGCAAATCAAACCATGACACAAATATTTTCCTGAGGAAAGCTTGATACTCAAAACCCCTCTATCTTCTATTATATATTCACCAAGGAATCATGAAACAATTACAATGCACTCTTTTCACAATAGTCTGCTACATTCTCATAACTGTCTCACATTGATCCAGACAAAATCGACTAACACGTATCCAATTTTCAGCCTCTGCTCAGCCTTCCTTGCTTGTGCAATTCATGTGGAATGCAATCCCTATTATTTAGGAAGTTTGGCCTTCCAGAACTGTGCAATGATCATGGGAAATCCTATTGATATTTTACTACTTGCGGGCAACTTACTAATAATACAATTGATAGTTAACATCCATTTAACCTTTGTCTCAACTGGGTCTCCATCAGAACTGACATGCATGCGACTATTAATAGTAAATCACCAGTTACATGACATATCACTACATGTGAATTAAATATAATTTAATTCACTTGACCTCTCACTAGTGCAACAAATAGTTGCAACTAGTTAAACTGATTTTAACTCAATTAATTGAGTTAACTAATTTCTCATGCATTAAACTAATGCACTAACTACAACTTGGACTCAAGAACTAATAGAATCACTCTGCATGCCTCACCAACCGCCCTCAACTCGAAATTCATGAGCTAACTGAGTTTATCACACTTAGTTAGCTATTACAAGTGATTATGAGATAAGATTGTATTTTATTGTCCAATTTAACTAAGGGAAAATTAAATTAGACGCACATTTTTGGTTGATTTTTCAACATTAAATAAATCAACGAAAGGGTTATCTCTCTTGAGCTTAATTTTCACTCAGCCCAACTAGTACACACACACACATATAAGAACACTATCTCTCTTGAGGTTACATTTGTCACAACCTATTCCTCCTAAGATTTACCATACTCAAACTGGCGAACACATATACATAGTTATTTATCCTAAGATTTACTATTACATACTTAGGCCTATTATTCAAAACATTTCAAATGTAGGAATTTAATCATACGATAGAGATTTTCCCATCTCTCGTACTTAGATATTTAAAATGAATTCAAGCTTAGTTATTGTTCTTCATTTATCTCAAAGGAATTAAACCATTCCTAACTAACTTGCAAAAAATCAAAACTCCTTATTATTACATAGGAAATATGACATTCCTTAGTATTACACATGCAACGAATTATTCCTCTACATTAACATACATATTTCATCAACACAATAAACATGTACATAATATTCAATGCACAATGACTTAAGTAAGCATTTATCTTATTCGAGAAGTATGGCAACTAAGATTTGGACTTAAACTCTCCATCCAACCTTAGATTGGTTTTCATTGCAAGCTTTCTTGCAACCATTCACCCCCAAGATATATTTTAGAGCTTGAGGAAGAGTGCTCAAAGGAATGATATAATCCCACTAGCCAAAACAGGGAATCCAGAGGTCAATCCATCTCCACCTACTAGCTAATCAAGGGAGTCTAGAGAATACGCCATCTCCACCATTTAGTGTAAATAAGGAATTCAGAGACTACACTATCTCCACCCACACACTAATAAAATAAAATCAAGCTGAAACATGGAATCCAAAGGCTATATCACCTTGATCCAAGATCCTTTGCTTTGATATGTATTAAAGAATTACATGTAAAATTTGCATCTTAACCATGAAAAATTTAAAGGCATAAACATAAGAAGAGAGAAGCACATAAAATCATGCAAGAAGACACACAATTGATATCAGAGTTCATCCAGGAGGGACTACCTCTCTGCACCCAGCTCAATCAATGAGGAGGCCCTCTTTCATTAAGTGGCAATAAAAATGAAAGTACAAGCATTAAATACAAAATTACACCCTTATACCTCCATAGTTGAAAGTGCCTGAAAATTGGAGACCTATAATGAAGAAATGAATAGCACCATTGGATTCGCGGTGCCGAGAGGTGCAGAATCCATATAAAAATTTCCTGATTTTGACAAAGTAAAAATCTGGACCCTTTGGAAAATGGCTCAGTTCATGGTTCTGCCCCCCTCCTACAAAGCGCTCATGGTTCCACTTTGTCTCGTACTCCATGCCACTCCTGGCTTGCCTGGGCACACTTCTGAAATGAATGTTTTAAATAATAAAATTCAGGCTGACTCCACAAGGAGTCCACTGGCTGAGTTGGTTGAGATCCCAAATGTGGGGGAGGGGGTCGGGTGGTCAAACCCCGCCCCCTCTGAAATAAGGCAGAATTGTTTTTTACATAACCGTGCATTTTATTTTTAAAACCCTAAATGCATTTAAGATAAGGTTAGAGGGGGTGTTGGACCCACATTGGGCGGCCTGCCACTTAACTCCCGCCCTCGTCGTATAGGTGTGGAGTATGGGTTGGGTTGGACGGTGGGGTTCACAACTCCCGCCCACCCATATTTAATATGGTTGGTCGCCATGTAACGTGGGTGGGGGGTCTAGTGGGCTCATGGCCGCCAATCCCTAATATTAAATTATTTTTTGTTATTTCTGTTGGGTAGGGCGGGGGTCATGGCCCACCCTCCCCTTTTTTTTAATATATGTGTTTTTTATTTCTTTTACAAACAACTTGCCATTTTTTATTTTTCTAGAATTTGGCTAAAGGAGTCAAATTAAGGGACCCACATTTTTGCCCAGAATTCGGCCAAGGTTGGTTGGAATCCAGTGGTCGGGTTTCTGCAAATTTGTCGCCTCCTTCAGCTACCACATCACCAAGTCAACCCTCAAAATTTGACTGCTCCTAACTCCTTCATACAGACTCAGAATTGAGTGTCATCTGCGTCGTTGGAATCAGAAAGACGAGATATTCAACTTGACACTAAGTTTTCCACATTTCTGACACTTTGATTTTTGAGCCTTTGTACTTAAGCCACTTGTACTTGGACCTGTACGATCCACCTGGATCATTCCTCCCCACTAAAGAGATTTTGGACCCCCAAAAGAATTAACACACTCAAAACCACACTTTCAATCTCCTGCATGCAAAATTGGTACATCATTTTCAATCATGCACACCACACATGACTCGACAACCCCTCCTTGCCAAGAGTTTATAGCATTAGACTCATTGGCCAAGGATTACATAAAAAAAATCAATACCTCAACTACTCATAAGGAAAGGCCAAAACATCATCGTTTCATTTCGAAGTGATGGGAGACACACCATCATGTTTACATTTACTTGCAATGTATGATTTACAATTATGGCCGTAACAAGCTACTACTTCTAAAAAACCCAACTTAATAAAGCAGACCACCATGACTGTGGTGGACTCATTTGTTAAATATTGTCACCTTTCGGATCCTCTATCGAGGATTTTAGGGCATGGATCATCAGACACATGGCTTGTTGGTGTCCCACTTTGTTGTAATGACTACAATGATTGTTTTTCCTCCAAACTTTCTGGGTTGCCTTGAGGCACTTTCCCCTGGTGTTCCTTCGATAATTGTTCATGGAGCCCTCACTATCTCTAGACTGTGAGGAAGGGATTTCATCATATGTCGTTGGCTGGTCACTAGCTGTATTGGAGCTTTCTCCCATTTCCTTTCTGGTGTATTCAGGTCCTACACGACTCAAAAATTCCTCAACTTCGATGTGGTTTACGATGCCTTGGCCATCGATGCTGAGGCCTTTTCCCTGATACCCCATCTTTTTCATCAGTTTGGATCTGATCCATGTAGTATGTTTTTCAAAAGAAACGAATTCATCATCATGAAAAGTACATGAAATTGAAGGGTTTCTTTTTACCTCGGGTTGGTTATGTCACAAATTTTCCAAGGCCTCATCCTTAGGTTGTAACTGGCGTAGTAACCTTTTTTTTTCTTCCTTTTATTCCTGTAGGAGCCTTCTTAGCTCAATATTCTCTGCTTGGATGCTTTGGTTAATCTCTTTAATTTCTTGGAACTCTGCCGCAGTAAGTGTCCTTTTCATATTTGGTACAATATCTGTTGAAATTTTTGTTTCATCACCCAAATCAGAACCCAAGTCTATGGGTCCTTCTGTTGCGATCCCAAAGGCTGGAAACTTCATTTCATCGCCCTAATCAAACCCCAAGTCGATTGGTCTGCCTCGTGAAAATCCTTCAGCTGTGATCTTTTCATCTTCCTCAGATTCAGAATCTTGGTTTTTTTGTACGGTGGTGGCAGTCTTCTACTTCCCTTTTTATCATTTCTCTCTGGTCTCAACTCAGGGTGCAGCTTCCAACAATTTTATTCGTCATGTCCTTATTTCTCACAATTTGTGCAAGAGGGCTTTGCTCCTATTATTTTTGCTGCTGCAGTCATTTTTGGGTGGTCATTTTGTTCATGCGTTCCCTTGCTTTCTATGTGCATGGCCTTCACACTGGCTTCATCGATGGTAGGAGGCTCAAAAAACAATAACGAATGTGTTATGTAATTATGCAGAGAACCTATATACTTGGTTACAATCTCTGGTGAATTTAATGGAATGCCCAAATTCAATGTTTGTTTTCTAAATTATTCAGTGAAGTCTTGTACAAGTTGACCTCTGCTTTGCCTTAGGTGTTTCCATTCCATTAATGCCTTTTTCTTATAACCCAAAGGGTAAAATTGGTTTCTCAATGTAGAAAAAAAATTTGACCATGAGGAGAGAAGGTTACCCACATTTTGGCTACCTTGAAATTTTCTCTCCCACCAGACAAGAGCGGTGTCATTCAGCCGAAGAGAAGCCAACTAGATCTTTGCCTCATCCTCCTTGATCTGCTGAATCCTGCAGTAGAATTCAATCTGCCTAATCCAGTTGTTAAGATTTTCTGCATTACTTTCACCAACATATATGGGGAGATCAAATTTGAAATATAATTTAAATAAAGGTTTCTTAGATGCATTTCCTAAATTCCTATGATGATGGTGAGAAGAAGAATAGGAAATTCCACTCGTGAAAGGAGAAGGAGGTGGATCCCCTCCATCATCTCAATGTGTGGAACCTTTTCTTTCTAGAGCATTTTCCCCTGCACTTTCTAGTTTCTCAATCCTTGAGAACAACTTCTCAACTCGATTTGCCATGGTGTTGATTTTTTTATGGAAATTTAGCTCCTCCTCATTTCTAGCATCGTCACATATGTTTCTTCTTTGATGTGCATGTCCTGCTTCGAGATAAAAATAATTTAGTTTCTCTTCGCCTCTTTGTAGCCTATTTCTAGTTAGCATACAAAAATGCAATTCACATCTACAAAGACCCGCTCTGATACCACTTGATCCAATGTCTTTTGCTTTGAATTGTATTAAAGAATTACATATAAAATTTGCATCTTAACCATGAGAACTTTAAAGGCATAAACATAGGAACAAAGAAGCACATAAAATCATGCAAGGAGACACAAAATTTATATCGGAGTTCATCTAGGAGGGACTACGTCTTTGGGCCCTGCTCAATCAATGGAGAGGGTCTCTTTCATTAAGTGGCAATAAAAATTAAAGTACAAGAATTAAATGCAAAATTACACCCTTATAAATCCATAGTTGAAAGTGCCCGAAAATTGGAAACTTGTAATGAAGAAATGGACAACACCATTGGATTTGTGGCGGCGAGAGGTGTAGAATCCATATAAAATTTTCCTGATTCTGATAAAGTGAAAATCTGGACCCTTTGGAAAATGGCTCAATTCATGGTTCCACCCCCCTCATGCGAAGTGCTCATGGTTCCACTCTGTCTCGTTCTTCGTGCCTCTCTTGGCCTGCCTGGGCGCACTTCTGAAATGAATGGTTTAAATAATAAAAGTTGGGCGGACTCCCCAAGGAGTCCGCTGGCTGAGTTGGTTGAGATCCCAAATGTGGGGGAGGGGCTTGGGTGGTCAAACCCCGACCCCTCCAAAATAAGGTGGAATTTTTTTTTACATAACCGTGCATTTTATTTTTAAAACCCCGCATGCATTTAATATAAGGTTGGAGGGGGGACCGGACCCGCATTGGGCGGCCTGCCCCTTAACTCATGTTTTCATCGTATAGGTGTGGAGTGTGGGTTGGTTTGGGCGGTGGGGTTCACAACCCCGGCCCACCCATATTTAATATGGTTGGTCGCCGTGTAATGTGGGCAGGGGGTCCAACAGGATCATGGCTGCCGACCCCTAATACTACATGATTTTTTGTTATGTCCATTGGGTAGGGTGGGGTTCATGGCTCGCCCTGCCCTTTTTTTTAATATATATATATATATATAATTTTACAAACAACTTGCCATTTTTTATTTTTCTAGAATTTAGCCGAAGGAGTCAAATTAAGGGACCCACAATTTCGCTTGGAATCAGGCCGGGGTTGGTCGGAATCTGGTGGCTGGATTTCTACAAATTTGTCGCCTCCTTAAGCTGCCACATCACTAAGAAGCTGCCACATCACTAATTCAACCCTAAACTTGGTAACTCCTAACTCCTTGTTGCGCGGGTAAGAAATCCCCTCTGCAGACAGAGGCAATCCCTCTAGCCCTGGAGTGGGTCTAGCAACAAGGGAACAAGATCGACTTTCAAACTCCTAGCTTATAAATGAAAATGAGTTAGGACAGATGGCCTACCTTAGTCCAACGCTTTTATTGTCATTTGAAAAAATGATCCGCTGATATTTGTCTTCACACGTCACAAAATTTCAATGTTAATGTCCATGTACCTGCACAACGATCAAGTGAACGGTGACAACATACGAAAACATATTTTCATTCATAGCTATTTGATTGGTCAAGGAGAATCAAAACACTTTGCGTATTATCAAATACAAATTGGAACCAAAAAACCAGTCTTGTATTAAAGATAGAGAGAAGAATTTTACAACCAAAGAGCCTTGACGTTGCAGCCTCCTTCGACGGGTCCGGTCAAACGCGTCTTAAGCATTCATCGGGGATCAGAATTGGTGAGGCAATGGGCCTAAACTATATCTTGAAAATGGATTCATGTCTACTTTATTCTCACACCAGCTATAGTAAGGATTGTTCAAATAGCTGAAACTATGTGAGAGGGATGTATTTATAGGAGAGGAGAAGGTGGTTTGGGATCCCTCATAAGGTGGAAGGGAGGCCTTATCCTCTGGGGAGTTGCTCAAATGTAGGAAACAAGAAGCCAAAGGAAGGATTTCAACGTTATTCAGTCAAACAAACCATGATGACTCTGCTGACAAAGTGGTTGGGAATGGAAACTTCACTTCTATTTTAAAAAAATTTCCAAAAACAACTCAACACGGGCAGCCCACTGAGACAGAATGCCAATGGGTGCGAGGCCTAGTGCTAATTTCTCTATGGGCGCGAGGCCATAACTGCCTACCAGCGCTGACCTAAATTCATGTGTTTTTGAGAGCTTTCTTCAAGAATGATCAACAGAGGAAATGTTCTTCACATGCCAAGGGATGCAATGACACTTTTTGCAAGGTATGGCAATACACAGAAGTCACTAGAATGGTCCTCCAATGTTCGGGATGGGGATTGAAGGGATGGTGACAAAATGTTGTGTAATAGATGCCCCCTAAAGCATGAGGTCTGAGAGAGAGGGAGGAGTGAAATTCTTTCTGAGAACGTGTTCAAACCAAACACCGCCGTCGGAAGACCTGCAAGCACAAGTACAACTGATATCTCTGATACATGAATATGTGGCATGGGCGCATCCATCCATTAAAAATTACATATAAAAAAAAATATCTGAGGTATGGACGCAGCCATCCAGCAAGAACGATCAATAAATAGACTTAGGTATGGTTGCAACCATCCAATCAGCAGAGTCATGATAAACCAAAATTTCTCGCAGCCTGGATTTTATCAAATAAAAACCCAGGGTCTTGCACTCCATCTTGACTCAAACAAGTACAAATTCAAGCATGCGAATGAGTGAGCTGAAGTCGAACATGCAAGAAAGTAATCTGATTACCAGCCAATGATGAAAGTTGTTATCAAGCGCGAGAGAAACCACCAATAATGACAAGGCCTCTCAAGGTACAACTAGTACAATCCACGAAATGTGAACAGTGAGTTGGCATCGAACACCCATGAAATCACTTGATCAAACGCCAATGATGAGGACCTGTCGTCGAATGCGAAGAACTTGCCATTGAGGCATGCAAGCTCCAAGGTACTGGAAGGGAGTCTCTAGATCAACTTCCTGGATAATGAGCTGAAGTTGACAGTATGTGACCTGGGCGAAGGAGGGCCATAATGTTTCCCACATCATCAACACGAGACATAGGAATAAGATGATAGTGAATTAGGACCAAATAAAGGATAAGAGGTTTGAAAACTGCAAAAGGAAACTTCGCTTGAACATATCAGCGACACGGCTCTGAAATTTGGCAGCATTTGATATCAAGGGATCTGAGGTCATGATGACATGGCAAAGAGAAGATGAGAGGTCAAAACAGATTACCCAAACCCATGGAGGAAAAAATGATGAAATTGGATGTCCTCAACCTGACACGAATGCAGATGAGTGTCATGTTCAAGAATGACATACTGCCGACAAGACTAATAAATGGTTCCATTTCCCCCCAACATTGCTGGCGAGTACCCCAATTATTTTTCGAAACCAGCTTGAAGGGGATAGCATATTCTTGTCATATAAGTTTTTCCTTCGGACAAATCCATCCTCATTAGGGGAATTTTGCGGTCTAAAATGGGCCTCCTAAGAAAAATGTACAACAAAAATAAACTTTATAAAAACCAATAGCATTCAAGATGATGATGTCAACCATGGGGGATGATTCACCATTTTTTAAATAAAAGGGTAAAAATATTAAAAAATAATAAAATAATAAAACTACTTTTTCAACTCGTATTTTCAAGTTATCTCCCAAAATTTTTACTCAAATTTCGAGTGGGAGTACCTGTTGGATGAAAAATTTAATTCCTCATCCAAGGAGTACCCATGTTGCATACTTTCGATGAACCCGCTATATGAATAATGAGAAATACATAAAAAACGTGATTACAATCATGTTTTTTATGTATTTCTCATTTTTCGTGTAGTAGGACCCATCGAAAGTATGCAACATGGGTACTCCTTGGATGGGGAATTAAATTCTGCATCCAACGAGTACTCCCGCTTGAAATTTGAGTAAAAACTTTGGGAGATAAGTTGAAAATATGAATTGAAAAAGTAGTTTTTTCATTTTTCCCTCTAAAATTTGATGATGTCATCAAATCTTATTTGATTTTTTCCACTATTATTTTATAATTTCCTTAGGAGGCCCATTTTAGACCTCAAAATTACCTACCTAGTACATTTTACGAGCCCTAGGAAGGAGGAACTCGGATATGTCATGGTGACAGTTTCTGATGTCATTTAGGTTTAATGAGTCCAACAAAGGAATAACTCATCATCTTTTCATGTTTAGAGAGTTTGAAAAGAAGTCTAAAAGAAAACTCCAGCAATTCCCTTTTCGTAGGCAGTCCCACAGATCCGAAAAGGTAGAAAACTATGTTTGAGAAAACCTCTTAGTCGTGATAGGTTAAGGTATTCCTTTTTCGTAAATAATCTATCCCAACCCGAAAAAGGGGTAAACATATACTGGGTAGATATTGTTTCACAACCTTTAACGAGTTCAAAACGAAAAGATTCTTGGCAATATTTTCAATTTTTGAGAGTTAGAAAAGAGCTGAAAGATGACTCCAGGGGTGACTTTTTCGTGTTTTTACCGAGTCCGAAAAAGTATAAAATATAGCTCGTCACTTCATCTCTGTCACGTTGATGACCTGTTGCTACACAAGAAACACACGTAAAACCCATTTTTCGAGATAAAATAGCAAAATAATAAAAAAACATGCTCAAAAACCTAATTAGGGTTTTGAAAAGTTTATAAAATGCCAAAAATAGTAAAAATAAATTACTTCACTTTTACCTCTTGTGAGAAATTTTTACCCTTTTTTCATTGTGATTTTGCATATTTGATAATGGACAATCTAGGAGGCCATTCGTGAATTCGTCTTTTCCAGGTAAGAGCTCATATCCTTGCCTGCATTTTGATGTAATTTTCATTTCCTGTAATCCATTTTTAAGATTGATGGAGGGGTATTTTTTCAAATTAGGGTGCGACAGTTGATGCAGGTTACGGGCACGAACTCGCGCCAACCTGCCTTGAATCCAAATGGGGGCGTTCCACTTGGCGCAATTGTTTTTAAAACAGTCGTGCCAACCGCAACCATGAATTTTAGCTTAGAATTAAACTAATTAGCCTGTTTTAAAAACTTCAATAGCAAATAATTTGACTAATGACAACCAAATTGATGTTTTTGCAGGTGTGTGAAAGAAAAATGGTGATCGAATGGAAGGAAAGAGAACATAGTGAAGAAGATGAGCAAGCCTTGGGAAATGTAAGATGCATGGACGTTCTCAGGGACTGCGGGCTTAAAAAATTCTCCATGGCACCATGTCTCCAATCTCAACCGGATCTATTACAGTATCTGATCAGTGTATGGGAAATTGATCGGGAAAGATTCAGCATTCAAGATCAAGTGCTAGAGATTGAGGTCTCGGATGTTTACTTCATCACTGGATTATCACGGAGGGGGGAAGTACCAATCCTAATAGGTACCCGACCCACGATGGAAAAAATGAGCATGGTGATAGACAGAGTTTGCCGAGGGGCAAGGAAATGATCCAAAAGCAGGAATGTGGATATCCAAACCATTCTCAATTTGGCACTAAAAGTAGTGTTGCACACCATCACACGAGCTGCTGGATCTCAAGCTCCGCGTGAAGCCACAAAAACACAGTTACTTCTTGTAGTAGATTGTATGGTTCCCACTCTCTACAATTGGGAAGAGGCGGTAACGATCAATATGAAACGCCAATTGACAAATTGCAAGAATGGTAAGCTGAAGAAATTCGGCTATGGGTCCATCTTGGTACCATTCATCTTGGAACAGTTACTAATTTTTAAACGTCAGGAAGTGATAGTTCCTACACCACCAGCCCAATAGCTACGGATGGTCTGTTGGGCTGCTTTGATGCCAAGATCAGGAGGTGGTCAACAGATGTCATAGAGATCAGAATTATTTGAGTGGCTCCGCCGAAAACTGATTGTCGTGGAGGACTGGCCCTATTCTAGCACAAACTTTACTGGTGATGCAAATCTCCCACTCCCAGCAGGAGAGGATTGGGATGAAGCATTGGGTAAGAATCATTTTTTTATTTTGATGAGTATTATGATTTTTTTGATTATATATGTTCTGATGTTAATCCATGTATTTACAGATGTCGACCCAGAAAGACCTGCAGGAATGTCTCCAATAGCACGATGAATCCTCGTGACTTTGATGTGGCCCCTCATGGTGAGGGAAGTGAGGAGGAGGAAATCGTACGCAACTTGGAGGGAATCACCAATAGAATCCCAGACTATGCGAGATGTGATGATATTCCTCGCGCGTAACAGATACACACTGCAGTGGTGTCAAACTGTGTTCACCGCTTATTCAGGCAGCTTGTACGAGCAGTGACATGCTACCATGAGCATCATGCCGACTAGACACCTAGGCTTTTATTTCTACATATTTTTTGGGAGACATGATGTCTCAGGATGTAACCAAAACATACATATTTTTTTTAACTTATGATGCACGTGGAAGAAAACACATGATACATATACATATATATATATATAGATAGATAGATAGATAGATAGATAGATAGATAGATATATATATATATATATATATATATATATATATATATATATATATATATATATATATATATATATATATAACTAATGTGTAGATGTGTGGATGTTTCTTGAAATCATGAAATGCTATCTAATAAAATATTGGCTATTGTATCAGTTAACACATTCATTCGTCTAGGAATATGTTGATATGTGATGTAATCAAAATTCCGTTCTAATAAACAAACACGTAAATACAACCTTAAGATTTGAGGATTTCTAACAGAATAATGCCCATTAAGTTGAAGATCAACAAGCTGAGAATCTAGTTTAATAATCAATGCATGAATGTTGAGAGTAATGGCCTCGGTTAAGAGATCAATGACAACGCTATATTCAACGACATTGTTTGTGGTTCATCCTAGACAAATACTTTGAAGGTCTATCAACTCACCATTAAGATTATAAATCACCCAGGCTACAAAAGACAGATTATGGGTAATGTGAGAGGCACCATCTGTGAAACCAACATAAGGAGTGACAAACATCTGTACAATAAGCAACGACACAATAAGCAGGAAAACCGCTCGCAAATCACACCAAGCCAAAAAATGTACAAAAATGAAAAAAACACTTATGTACAAAAGAAACATGCACGAGAAACTCATGCATATTATTTTTTAAGATACAACCCATTTTTGGACTGTTCCAAAGGATAACCTTCATAATCAATTAGCTCATAAGGCCCATTATAAAAATCGCGCTTAACAATATAGGTCCCATGCCACATGGGTTGGAATTTTCCTGCCCCCAGCTTATCGTGAGCTTGGTCGTACAGGAGGATGAGGTATCCTTCTACAAAGGAATGAGGGGAAACAGACTAGTCAAAATGATCTTTGACCCGCTTTTTCTGTGCTTCTATGACAAGAGCAGCAAAGCGGCGAGTTTCATCAAGCCTCTATAAATATAGAAGACACTCTTCTTCTGGCAAAGTATTAGGCAAAAATTCAACAACTATCTTGAGAGAAGGGATTTCGCATTCAATTGGAAGGGTAGCTTCCAGACCATAGACAAGATGGAATGGAGTGAATCCGGTTGCATACTTCACTGAGGTTTGGTAAGCCCAGAGAGATGAAAACAACATGAGATTCCAGTTTTACTTGTGCATCCCAATCGTACGTTGAAGCATAGTGACGAGAAATTTGTTCACAGCTTCAACCTGGCCATTGGCCTGAGGGTAGTACGACATTGAGTTGTCGTGATGCAGAATCAACTTAGAAGTCAACTCAGCCATCATGTAATGAAGAAATGAGAACCATGGTCAGTAACAATGGATTGAGGGACACCAAACCTAGTAATGACATGATTGGACAGAAATTGTGCGGCTGTCTTACCGTCAGCTATAAGTGTACGAATTGCTTCGGCCCATTTCATGAAGTAGTCAATGGCTACGATAATATAAGCATGCCCCCCGGCCGAGTGAGGGTTACACATCATAAAATCATTGCCTCACTTCAAAAAGGGACCAATGATAATGACAAGATGAAGGTGTGTGGGTGGCGCACACATCTTGTGCTGGTAAATCTAGCAATCGTGACACTTACGGACATCAAAGATGCAGTCTTTAAAGATGGTGGGCCAGAAATAGCCAGCACAAAGAATATTCTGTGCAGTAGTGTATCCATACATGTGACTTCCGCAGGCGCCAGAGTGGCAATCATTGAGGACCTTTTTAGCCTCCTTGAGAGTCAAACACCAGTGGAGAACAGAATCAGCTCCGATGCGGTAGAGAGTATCTTCGACTATGCGATAAGGTTGCAAATGATGGTGGATGCGTCGATGAGCATCCTTCGTAAACTTGGATTAGAAGGTGGATGTCTGAAGATATACGATGATATCACCGTACCAAGGATCGAGGGTGCTAATGAGAAAAAGTGTGTCGTTCAGAATGCAATCCTTGGAACCAGATGGAGAGAATCAGAAGGGAGAGAGAAAATCAAATCGGCGAAAACCAATGATTTCTTCGATTTGGTGGTATTAAACTCCAAATCGAACTCTTAGAGGATAAAAATCCACTTCGAGTATTTCCCCCCCAACAATTGACGAGTCAATATGTAATTCATGGGGTTGCAATCAGAAATCACGGTCACTGTGCGCAACAGAATGTAATGACGAAAACATTGAAAAACTTGAATAGAAGCCAAAGACAACTTCTTGACATGTGCGTAATGTGTTTCGTTATAAAAAATATTATGACTCAGATATTAAATGACGTGCTCGTCACCATCATCGTCGTCTTTCACCAGAACCATGGAAATAGTGCTACAACAACCAAATAGAGGGAGTAATCGTGATGATAATTGTGAGGATGCAACAAAGGATAATTGATAAGCAACGTCTTCAGTGCATCGAAGGATTTTGGGCAATCTCATACCAAAGGAATGGGATGCCTTATCCTTTTGGGATTTGCTCAAATGTAGGAAACAAGAAGCCAAAGTAAGGATTTCGTCGTTATTCAATCGAACAAACCAGGATGACTCCTTTTCATTTATAAGCTAGGACTCCGAAATTCCAACTTGTTCCCTTGTTTCTAGACGCACTCCAAGGCTAGAGGGATTGCCTCTGTCCACAGAGGGGATTTTCCTGCACAAAAAGTTGGCAACTCCACTGGGGAGTTGCTCAAATGTGGGAAACAAGAATCCAAAGGAAGGATTTTGATGTTATTCAGTCGAACAAACCATGATGACTCTACTCATGAAGTGGTTGGGAATGGAAACTTTGCTTCTATTTTAAAAAACTTTTCAAAAACAATCCGGTGCAGGTAGTCCACTGAGATAGAGCGCCAATGGGCATGAGGCCCAGTGCCAATTTCTCTATGGGCATGAGGCCATAACTTCCCACCATTTCTAACCCAAAATCATGTGTTTTTGAGAGCCTAATTTAGGAATGATCAACAGAGGAAATGTTCTTCACATGCCAAGGGATGCAATGACACTTTTTGCAAGGTATGACAATACACATAAGTCATTGGAATTTTCCTTCAATGTTCAGGATGGGGATTGCAGGGATGGTGAAAAAATGTTGTGTAACACTCCTTCATACAAACTCGGAATTGAGTGTCGTCTGCTTCGTTGGAATCAAAAAGACGAGATCTTAAACTTGACACTAAGTTTTCCACATTTCTAACACTTTGATTTTTGAGCCTTTGTACTTAAGCCACTCGTACTTGGACATGTAAAATCCACCTGGATCACACATCCACCCACCAACTGATCAATTAAATCAATAGGTTATACCATTTTAACCCTTAGAGAACAACCCTCAATGGTTCCACCCAAAATGGGAGTCCAAAACTCAACAAGAAATGAACCATAAAACAAGCAAAGGAAGGCACCAATCACTCTTTGACCAAGAATCCAAAGAAAAATTCCTCCATGCACCAACTAGGAAGGGAATCTAGAGACTAAAGCATCTCCACCCTTCAACTGAAATAGGGAATCCAAAGACCTTGACCCTTCACTTGAGACTGGCCTATTAGTTCTTCCAATGCTCAACCAAATTATTTTCTCTTCGACCGTTCGAGTGGTAGTGCAAAGTATCATGTAAATCCCTTTGTAAAGATTTTATTTTATTTATTTAGGATGTGGAAAATAATCCCCCGTGCCCCCCCCCGATATTTAATACTCCTCATTTTACATTTACTTCTCTTTGCCTTTTCTCTCATTTTCTCCTTTTCTTTGTTCTCTCCATGAGCTCTCCCCCCAGCTCCTCATGTCCTTTCCCTTTTGCATGCCTTCAATTTTGTCCCTTCAGACCTTAAAATTCCCTGACCTACTTCGTCATTTCCATGTTATATCTTGTCTCTTCGTCTCCTCCTCTCATCATCCGTCTGCTAGACCCATTTTCTTGCCAGCACGACTCCTCCTCTTTCAATTTTTTTCCTCTTTGCTTATAAGTTTTCCCGGTGGGAGCATGGGCTAGTCCTTTTTTTTCGAGCTGTAATAAAAACATAGTAAACCCCATTAAAGAATTTTGGCCAACCTCTCATGGCTATCATTAAAGTAACCAAAATTCCTCCATTTTCCCAAGCAATCTCCCTCTCCAAGATCTAGAATCTGTGTCCCAATTATCAATCATTTTAATTTTAGTAAAAATATTTTAAAAAGATTTACAATAGGGTAATTAACTAAGGGTCATCACAAACCCCACCACCTTGGAGGAACATTGTCCCTGGTGTTCTATATATGAACACAAAAGAAAACATGCTTCAAACCAAGCACAAAACTATTTGGAGTTTTATATACACAACTTTGTACAATAATTTGAAAATTATTTACATTTGCTTCAACCAACAAACAAAAAATGGGTATGTTGCTTACATCTAATAAACCATTTCCCATGTGGCTTACTAAAGTCCAAAGTGCCTCAATTTCACTTTGACTTGCTCGATTACTCAATTCCATAGCATGAGCTACACTCGATTCGAGATGCATAGAGGTTCCAACTGAAACTCTCCATTTGGTTCTACATATAACATCGACCAATGAATTGCATGATTAGCATCATGTACATACTTTTTAAGTAATGAAACATGAAAAACATTATCAACTTTTACTATTGGTGTCAAGGCCAATCTATAGGTCACTGACCCTATTCTTTCAAGTACTTGAAATGGCCCACAAAACCATGTTGCTAGCTTGGTAAATGACCCAATTTTTAAAGATATTTTCATGGGTCTAACTCCTAAATAGACATGCTCCCGAAATTTGAACTCTTTGTGCACTCTATGTTGATCTACATTTCTCTTCTGCCAATATTGAATCACCTTTATATTTTTCTTTATTTTCACCATTTCTTGCTCAATTTATTAGGACCAATGAGAACCCTATTCATTGGATCACTCCAACTGATCAGAGTGTTGCACCTTCTCCCATAAAAAAGCTTCAAATGGAAACATCTTCAAGGACTTTTGATACCCATTGTTGTAAGAAAACTTCACTAGTGGAAGAAACTCTTCCAACTTCCTTGGTTGGTGCATAACATACATTCTAAGCATTTCTTCCAATATCCCATTTATCCCCTTTGTTTTCCCATATGATTGTGGATGGTATATCATGCTAAATACCAACTTTGTCCCTAGGCTAGCGAAAAATTCCTTCCAAAAATTGGAAGTAAACTTTGCATCTCAGTCTGAGATGATTTTTATTGGGTACTCCATGCAACCTCATGACCTCTTTTATGAAAACTTGAGCCAAATCTCTCATTGTATGAGTGTATTTTACAACTACAAAGTAAGCTACCATGCTCAACTTGTCTACCACGAACATGATGGCATTGTGTTACTTGGTTTTCCATGGCAGCCCTGCGATAAAATCCATGGACATCACTTACCATTTCCACTCCAGAATGAGAATAGGCTGCAATAGTCCAGCTAGGTGCTTACACTCAGCCTTCACTTATTGACATTCAATTCATTTAGAAATTAAATTAGGAACTTCCCTTTTTAAATTAGGTGAGTAATAATTTTTTTTAATGGCAATTAATGTCTTTTGATTACATGGGTGACTTGAATATGGCTTTGCATGAAATTATTTTAATATGAGCTTCTTTAAGTTGTTCTTATTTGGTACATACACCCTGCTTTTAAATCTTACTAGCACATCATCAAAGAGAGTGAAATCGTTGTCCAATTTCCTAAAATTTTTGGAATTTCCTCATGAATATTTTTGGAGCATTAGTCAAGAAAAAATGCATGGCTAATTTCTCAGAAAGGCCTACTTTATATCTAAAGGTTATAATCCATACATCAGCTTGTTCAATTGGAACCTGGTGATGACTTGAATTCAAAACAATATTATTAAACAATTTGCCACAATTAAATTGATAAAGAAGATCGTTAATCTAGGGGATTGGATATTTGTTATTGAAATTAATTTTTTTCAAGTATCTATAATCAATACAGGGTCTCCATTTCCCATCCTTCTTCTGCACCAACAAAATTGGACTCCCACAAGGTTAGGAGCTTAATCGAATGTGGTCCTTTTGGATGAGGTCATGAATGGAGAGATGTCTCTTGATGTCTCTACGATCTTGTCAACCTAATTTAATTCTGTGGAGAGGATGTGGTGGTCACAATGAACTTCCTTTAACCTTCTAACCGAACCATGAAGAGGGAAAAATTTTCAATATAAGAGATCATATTTTAGCAATGTTTTGTTGAGATCAAAGAAATTGCACTTGTTGAAATTACCTCTGGTACCTTGTAGAGACAACCTTGTACAATATCAATGACACTACAAGAGAAAAACTCATAAACATCATGATGTTTCCACATATGAGGTTGTCTTAAAAGAAAATCACAAACATGGAGAGGGAAAATATAACACAATACCTCATCTTTGTAGGCCTTGATGTTGTAGGAAATTCAACATTACTTGCTGACATGGATGTCTCATCCATGGATCAACCAACCAATGGTGTATGATTGGGGGTGTAGCACCATCAAAAACTTCAATATTTTGATCACCCTTTTTGATATTAGGTTCTTTTGGCTCCCACTATCAAATATGAAATGTAGTGGGGTTCCTTTCATCCACTTCTATGAATGGAAGAGGCACTCCCCTTATTAGGGCTCCACTAGCTCTTCTGGTTAGAAATTTGCAATCATGATGGTAATATTAGGTTCTACATCAATTATTTGATTTCCTTTATCCTATTTTCAATTAGAAATAGATGTTAAGGTCTATTTCATTTTATTTAAGCTCCACCAATGATTTTTTCAAATGACATTCATCAACGTTGTATTGGGGGATTCTATGGAACTCACACCACTTTCCAATGCCCTTTTTTGACTTCCCATTACCCTTATTTTCTTGTGGATTTGACTGGTTTTCTTGAGATTGTATCTTCTTGTTCTATCCCTTTTTCTGTGATTTTGGAACACCTTTTCCAATCTTCTGTTGTAGTGGATTTTTAGACACAAACTTTTGCTTATTCCTCTTCTTCATATTTTTCTCAAATTTGACAACATATTGATACATAGCTCCTAGTGAGGATATGTCTAAGAAATACATATTTGTTTGGATGTAATTTTGTATACCACTACGACACTTCAAAAAAAAGAGCTTCTCAAAGTCTTAGATACCCATATTTGAGCATAAGGTACGGAAAATATTGGTGTACTCTGATATCATATAGTCTCTCTCCTATTGTAATGTTGTCCATCTCGTATACTTGTCATATAATTACTTACATGGTATAATTTACCCTTACAAGCATTAGGTAAAGCAAAGAAATTAGTCTAGGTACTAAGAAGAGAACATCCTAGTTGGCTACACCAATGTGACATAGAAGAAATCCAAAGTTAACACGTGGTAGTTAGGCCCAAAAAAAAAAAAGGAACATCAAGTATAATGTAAAAGGGTAACCCAAGATTAAAATTCGACATGTATACATTGAATGCTAAAACTAATATTACTCTTCTAAACAACACCATGTCTTACACCTTCTAGCTATAACTTAATCTATGCAAATTTTCTACAAGGCCTATTATTATTCTATTTACAATAAATATCCTTTTACCTATATATTATTTATACCAGAGAATTATAACTTTTTAAAAATATATAAATATTTTGAAATACAAGATATAATTTGTTATTAATTCTAACTATATATATATATATATATATATATATATATTCTCATAATTTTTATCATAATACTAACATAGATTCATCTTAACTTAGGATGTACTCACTCTCCAGAGGGATCAAATCTCTCAAAATGAAAATGTATTTTTCAATGCAAAAAATCTCTTTTTAAATGAAAAACTTTAGGAAATCTTTTGGGTCTTGATAGATCTAGAGATAAAATGGATTTATGCTCATTTTGATGACACACACACACACACACACACACACATATATATCCACTTGTTTTGCATAATGTATACATAGTTGACATTGAAATATCTTATTTATGATTCACATTTAGCGTATCATAATAGTAATACATGACATTCATATTCCTAACTAAATATTTTTTTAAATGATATATGTTTATATATTTTTTATTAATATTTGTTAAAATGTTACATATATCAATTTCATATTAAACATTAAAGGAATTACAAATATCCCTTATACCTTAAATTAAAAAGAACCTATTAATCCAATAAGATATCTCTCATGTATTAACATTTTTTGCTATTAATATTTTTAAATGTTTTATTTCAACTCCATATTAAGAATGTAATAAATTACACATACATTTTACAATGGAAAGTGGAAATATAAAAAAATTTAATTAATTAAAATTATTTTATTTGATTTATATAATATTAATATAAAATTATGTTATTTAATATGGACTTTGAAATATTTTATTTATCAATAGCAATAAATTTTCTATATAAAGTTGATATAAAATTATGCTATTTAATATGGATATTGGAATATTTTAGTTATGGTTAACAGTAAAATATTTTTTGTTATTGATATCTTTGTTTTAAATATTATATATCAATTGATCAAGGAAACTCCCAATAAGTGGGGTCTGGAGGAGGGCGGATGGCTGCACAGATGGGGTACGAGTGGCATGCTCGGAAGTTGTTGGACAACGTGTCGTCACGGCTATGGCCATAGGAGGTCACTTTCATGCACAGGGATATTTTCTTTTCCTGGGTTACAACCCATTTTTTACTTTTATGATGGTTTGTTTACTTTAACTTGTTTTCTTGTCGAAGGGTGTTTTGGTGGAGGCTACAGGCAGTCACTGGTGGGGAGGCAATGTTTTAGGAGTTTTTTATCACCATCCTTTCTAGGGTTTGGCAGGATGGTCAACGGGTCAGAGTGCGTTGGGGTAGATCTCGAGCCTAAGGATCTACTCACAATGTGGGGAATGGATATAATTGAGTTGAATCTGAAGTGTATTGTTGGGACAAAGGCAGGCAAGGTTGGCAAGCCTAGAGGTCTAGGTGTGGGCACTGTGAGCCCCGTAACGGCTGTGACTGTAGGTTCTAACCGCATGCAAGAGGTTAATTTGTTTGGAAACACATTTTTCAGGATAGTTGGTGCTGATCTAAGTATTCTACTTCCATAGGGGAGATATAATGAGGGCTCTAAAATTTTTCTCAATTTGGAGGCCTTGAGGACATTGTGGTAAGCTGTAGTTTGCTAAAAAAGGTTGATTCAAGGAAGGAGCTCAAGAGGGCTGGTTACGACTTCATGATTGGAGGAAGTGTTGCCTCGGGTTTGATGGGGGTCTTGAGGTATTTAGAAGGAGAGTAGAGAACTCAGTCATTTCTCGCCACAAAGGAGGGTCTGGTGCGTATAGCGGAATAAATCGTAGTAGAGTGAAGGAAAAGGCTGGAGAGTTTGTGAAGAAATCTAGCTCTCCTTCGAGAGGAAATCAGGTTATAGGTATAGTTACACAAGTCAGAAGCCCTAGTAGAAAGGGTGGGGGGTTTCTAGATCGATGGGCCAACGAAAGGAGGCCTCTTAGGGTGGACAGGCAGTTGGAAGGTTGAATAAGAAATGAGTAGCAATGGAAGTCGAAGGGACTAAAGTGGACCAGGCATAGGGTATCTTTGATAGCATTTCGGATAGTGAGCTGGACCTCCCTGACCTTTTGCGGAAGAAAGCCAAGGTGGTGAGGAGGAAAGACCAGGTTCCGAACTTAGTCTTGGGCATAGATCTATCTATTGATGAGGCAATGCATACAACAAAGTGAACATTAGTTGGGAAAGCAAAAGGGAAGAAACTCACTGCTCCCTTCTTGAAGGACTGGGTGGAGAAAACTTGGAAGGAAGGGCTTGATTTGAGATTTGAAGTGCGCATTCTGGAAAATGGATGGTTCATGGTTCGGTTTAAGAGCAAGGAAATGGCCTCCTGGGTCGTGGAGTAGAAGTGGAGTTTAGGATGGGCTCCGATCCTTTTCAAGCGATGGCACCCTCTTTTCGATGTGCAAAGGGAGAAGCTAGTTGACCTCCCTATTTGGGTCAAGCTTCCAGGGCTCCCTCAACCGCTTTGGACTTTAAACATTTTCAGGGATATAGGGAATGTGCTAGGCCAGTTTTTAGAGGCGGGCATGTCATTTATTCAAACATGCGAGCAAGGGACCAAAAGGATACTGGTTCATTTAAACCTCAGAGAGGGTTTGTCGGAGGCCATTCAACTTCACTATCAGAATTGGTCTTTCATCCAAACCCCAGACTATGAGCAGATTCCGTTCAGATGTCTAGATGCCATTATTATGGTCACTTGGAAAAAGAGTGTTCTTTGGGCATCAGGTGAAAGAATAAACCCTTCAAAGGGAAAGCTCAGCGAACCTCTAGAAGGAAAGTAGGGGATGAGAATCAAGGTCCTAGTTTGGCTATGAAGGAAGGATCTCAACACCCTTAGGATATCTCGGATGACCAGGAGGCCGAGGAGGGTGGTGATGTAACTATGGGGGGAGCAAGTGCAGGAGGAAAGATGGATGTGGATGTCTCCTGGGTTGTGAAGCCCTCGCTTGCTACCGGAGCTTCTAAGGAGCCTCTTCGAGCAGGTACTGATCTTTCTGCCCACTCTTCTATTACTTTTTCACTATCATATAATTTTGTTTGCTTAGAGCCTGGTCCTTCTAGACCGAATCCTTTACATTTGACTACTAGCATCCCTGCACATGTTGAACCCGCAGTTGGCAGTGTCATCACGTCCATCCCAGCCCTCTCTACAACTCTGATTCCTATTCCCCCCATTGATTCCTCTAATAACTTATTTTTTGTTGAATTACGTCGGCCCTATAATCTTAGGCCGCAAGGGGGGGGGAAGAAAAAGATGGAAAATCTTCTGGATATTATGGGAGGAATGGGAAATATTTCTGTCTCAAATTCTGGCCCTAAGTTGAGAGGGCATAAATCTAATATTTTTAAAGCTTAGCTAAAATATAAGATAGACATTGCTGATGGGAAGCAAAGATCCATCACAGGGGAACTTAGAGTAGTGAATGCCTAGGGACATGTTATCAAATGATTTTTTTATCTTTCAACTTCAATGGTTTAGCTAGTAAGCCCAAAAAAATAGCTATTCGTGCCTTGTTCTTTGGTTATGGGCCAGATATTATACTTCTTCAGGAAACTTTGGGAGCAATAGAAGAGGTTGCTACGTTGTTACAGGGATTGTGTCCGGGTTGGATTTTTATGGGCTTAGATGCGAGTGGAAGATTTAGGGGGCTGGCGGCGGGCTTTAAATCCAATAAATTGAAACTCTTAAACTCCTGGGGCAAGGATCATATTTTGGATATTGAGGTTTATTCTCTGGAGCTGTGTTCCTCCTTTCTGATTGTGAATATTTATGGCCCTTGTTTGGAGAGGGAAATATTTTGGAGCAACCTTCTATCGGGGCACTTCATGAATGATCCCAACCTCATCATTTGTGGGGACCTAAATTTTTCCTTGGGGAAAACTAAATCATGGGGACCGAATGCAAGGGTTGATCCCCTGTCTGATTTTTTCACTACCAAAATAATGGAGGGGCACTTGGTTGACATCAAAATTGTTAAAATTTGGCCTACCTGGCCCAAACATGAGGATTGGAGAAGCCAGGGTGGCTAAGCGATTAGATAGATTTTTTCCAAAGGAATATTTAGTGGATAGGTTTCAAGCCTTTCGCAGTGGGTGGGGGAGGGAGGGGACTCAGACCATCTCCCTATTCTTCTTAAAATAAAAGGCAGTCTTGACAAACCAGGGGCCCCGTTCAAATTCAACCCTGGGTGGCTCAAAGAGGACTCTTATATGGTGCTATTCAAGGGCACTTGGAGGTCTTGGGGGGCATCTGAACCTCCATATAAAGCAGCCCATTTCTTGGAAAATCTCAAAAATATGAAGAAAGCGACCATCGAATCGGAAAAGTAAAGAAGAGAAGAGCAGGAGGAAATACTAAAGTGGCTAGGAGCGAAGTTGGATAGATTGGAAAGCCTTGAGTATGATAGCTATGAATCGGGATAGAAGAGGGATAATATTATTTCTCTAGAAGGGGAAAGAAGAAAGATCCTACTGGAAAGGGAGGAACAATGGAGGTTAAAAAGTCGAGCCATTTGGCTCATTGCAGGGGATGAAAACACTAAATTTTTTCACAATTATGTGAAAGGAAGAAGGAATACTAACACAATCTGGGGGATGAGGAAGGAGGATGATGGGGTGGAAAAATCCTTTCCAGAACTGGCTAGCATGGGTAAGGAGCATTTTAGCAAGATTTTAAAGGCCCCCTCGGAGATATCCATAGCAGAGGTGGTAAGGGTGGCCCAACTCTTTCCGGGCTATGTGGATGTAAAGGACAATCAATGTTTGACTAGGAAGGTGACCAAGGAGGAAGTGGAAGGGGTCCTTAAGACAATGCAGAAGGACAAAAGCCCGAGACTGGATGGGTGGACTGTTGAGTTCTTCCAACACTTCTTTGAAGAGCTCGGAGAAGAGCTCATGGAAATGGTGGAGGAATCCAGAAGGAAAGGAGATATTTTTGAACCTTTGAACTCTACCTTCATTGCTCTTATTCCAAAACGAGATGAGCTAGACTCATTTGATGATTTCAGGCCGATCTCCCTTTGCAATAGCATTTATAAGATTATATCAAAAGTGATTTTTTTCAGACTGAAGTCGATCCTCTCTAAGAATGTCTCGAAGGAACAATTTGGTTTCTTAGAAGGTAGGTAGATCCATGAAGCTATTGGAGTGGCTCATGAGACTCTCCACAACATTAAAAGAGATAGAAGAAAAGGGTTGATCATAAATATAGACCTGTCCAAAGCCTACGAAAAGATCAGTTGGATGTATCTCAGATTGCTCTTAACTCACCTTGGATTCGACATATGCTTCATTAATTGGGTGATGAGATGTATAACTAATATCATTTTCGCGGTCCTCATAAATAGGGTGCTTCTCCTTTCTTCAAGAGCTATAGGGGGTTGAGACAGGGATGCCCCTTGTCACCTTTGCTCTTTCTCTCAACAGTGGAAGGCTTGAGTCAGTTGATTGCTGATGCAAAAAGGAGGGGTGATATCAAAGGAATAGAGGTTTCCATCAATCTTCAGATCACACACCTCCTTTTCATTGATGATACCCTCCTCTTTAGCAGTGGCAGTAGAAGTGAGATCGGGACCCTAAAATAGCTTATCGACCTCTTTCTAAAGGAAACTGGGATGAGTATCAATTTCAGAAAATCAGTTATCATGGCAGAAGGGCTCTCGGGCGATGATATCAGAAGAATAATAGAGGAGCTCCCTTTTTAGGTGAAAGGCCTAGAGGATAGCCTGAAATATCTAGGATTTATTCTTAAGCCTAATTCATATAAATCTGTGGACTGACTTTGGCTAGTAGTTAAAATAGAAAAGAGAACTAGGAATTTTTTTTTTTTTTTAAATAATACCAGGGTAAAGTTTTTATGAATTAAACCATGCAATTAAATCAAACACAAATAATTTATCTTTTTACCCACCAGAACATGTAACTTTTGTAAACTCTTGCAAAGGAATTAACACAATGGACTTATCTTTCACACACAAGATAAAGATATTATTTCCAAAGAAGATCTTATGAATTAAGTTATCTATGTGTATAATTTTTAGAAGGTAATACCATAAGATATTTATCTTTACCCACAATTACACATTTCACCTCAAAAAAGGGAAGCCCAACTTATTATATCTTCCCATGAAATATTTTCTCATATATTTATTTCATCTTGATATGGGAAAAAAACTTGTTTATAATGAGATTGGAAAATAAGTCACGTAAATAATAATTAGTGAATTTGTTTCAGTCACATCCAAATAAACTAATGAAATACTCTTTTCTTTATATGAAACTCATCCCAAGAAAGATGAACAAAAATGATACTTATCCTTTACTATTTTCCCATAATATTTTCCCAAGAAAAGCTATATATATATATATATATATATCACCAGAACAAATATTTATATGCACTCTTGTTTTCCAAATGAGAGCCTTGATTCTTATCATTTTCTACAAATAAAAATGCATATGAAATAATTCTCAAGACGATTTATTTGATCTTTGGCATAATCATTTTAAATCCTTTCAATAAAAATTAACAAATTACTTATCTTTTAATTTATGGAAATTGTTTGTGCAGGCTCTCCTATAGCGACTACTTAGTGGCCATGCACATGAAACTTAGTGGAAATGTGCATGAAATATCCATTGGCTGCCCTGTGGAAGGACAACACAATGGAGTTACTCAACAATGGTTGTGACCAATGTCACCATCCATAAACTAGGGCGTAGAACCAAAGCATTTATCTATTTGGAAATCTGGATCCCTCCATTCAGAAACGCTCTTCCTCATATATTGAATTTAATCACGATTGTTCAATCCAATGAATGCGTCCCAACCCCCAAAATCCATGAAGTAGTTTTTCATAATTCAATTTCCATTTCTTTTTTTACTCGACCTCTAATAATGTCTCTTCCTAAATCATAAATCACCCCCTTCTCTCTATCGAGAGTCGGTGGAAAATGGCAAGAATATTAGTTACCAATAAGTGGTTCTTGATTCCAATTATTTTTTCAACATGGAAATTAGCAATATTAATGAATTTCTATTTCCATAAACTGTTAACAATATCTTATGCCATTTTAGTTTCACTGATATTTAAATTAGTTTTGAAATATTTTATGCCATTTTAGTTTCACTGATATTTAAATTAGTTTTGAAATATTTTATGCCATTTTAGTTTCATCGATATTTATATTAGTTTTGAAGAGGTTGCTACATTGTTATAGGGACTGTGTCCGGGTTCAGTTTTTATGGGCTTGGATGCAAGTGGAAGATTTGGGGGGCTGGCGGCGGGCTTTAAATCCAATAAACTGAAACTCTTAAACTCCTAGGGCAAGGATCATATTTTGGCTATTGAGGTTTATTCTCTGGAGCTGTGTTCCTCCTTTCTGATTGTGAATATTTATGGCCCTTGTCTGGAGAGGGAAATATTCTGGAGCAACCTTCTATCGGGGCACTTCGTGAATGATCCCAACCTCATCATTTGTGGGGAACTAAATTTTTCCTTGGGGAAAGATGAATAATGGGGACCGAATGCAAGGGTTGATCCCCTGTCTGATTTTTTCACTACCAAAATAATGGAGGGGCACTTGGTTGACATCAATCTTGTGAAAATTCGGCCTACCTGGCCCGAGCATGAGGATTGAACAAGCCAAGGTGGCTAAGAGATTAGATAGATTTTTGCTAAAGGAATATTTGGTGGATAGGTTTCAAGCCTTTCGGCAGTGGTTGGGGGAGGGAGGGGACTCAGACCATCTCCCTATTCTCCTTGAAATAAAAGGCAGTCTTGACAAACTAGGGGCCCCGTTCAAATTAAAACCTGGGTGGATCAAAGAGGACTCTTATATGGTGCTATTCAAGGGCACTTTAAGGTCTTGGGGAGCATCTGAACCTCTGTATAAAGTAGCCCATTTCTAGGAAAATATCAAAAATATGAAGAAAGCAACCATCGAATCGGAAAAGAAAAGAAGAGAAGAGCAGGAGGAAAGACTGAAGTGGCTAGGAGTAGAGTTGGATAGATTGGAAAGCCCTGAGCATGATAGCTATGAATAGAGATAGAAGAGGGATAATAATCTTTCTCTGGAAGGGGAAAGAAGAAAGATCCTACTAGAAAGGAAGGAACAATGGAGGCTAAAAAGTCGAGCCATTTGGCTCGTTGCAGTGGATGAAAACACTAAATTTTTTCACAGTTATGCGAAAGGAAGAAGGAATACTAACACAATATGGGGGATGAGGAAGGAAGATGATGCATTGGAAAAATCCTTTCCAGAACTGGCTAGCATGGGCAAGGAGCATTTTAGCAGGATTTTTAAGGCCCTCCCGGAGACATCCATAGCAAAGGTGGTAAGGGTGGCCCAACTCTTTCTGGGCTATGTGGATGTAAAGGAAAATCAATGTTTGACCAGGCAAGTGACCAAGGAGGAAGTGGAAGGGGTCCTTAAGACAATGCAGAAAGACAAAAGTTCGAGACCGGATGGGTGGACTATTGAGTTCTTCCAACACTTCTTTGAAGAGCTCGGAGAAGAGCTCACGGCAATGGTGGAGGAATCCAGAACGAAGGGAGATATTTTTGAACCTTTGAACTCTACCTTCATTGCTCTTATTTCGAAACAAGACGCGCTAGACTCGTTTGATGATTTCAGGTCGATCTCCCTCTGCAATAGCATTTATAAGATTATATCAAAAGTGATTTTTGTCGGACTGAAGTCGATCCTCTCTAAGAATGTCTCGAAGGAAAAATTTGGTTTCTTAGAAGGTAGGTATATCCATGAAGCTATTGGAGTGGCTCATGAGACTCTCCACAACATTAAAAGAGATAGAAGAAGAGGTTTGATCATAAAGATAGACCTGTCCAAAGCCTATGAAAAGATCAGCTGGATGTATCTCAGATTGCTCTTAACTCATCTTGGATTCGACATATGCTTCATTAATTGGGTGATGAGATGTATAACTAATATCATTTTCGCGGTCCTCATAAACAGGGTCACTTCTCCTTTCTTCAAGAGCTAGAGGGGGTTGAGACAAGGATGCCCCTTGTCACCTTTTCTCTTTCTCTCAGCAACGAAAGGCTTGATTTAGTTGATTGCTAATGCAAAAAGGAGGGGTGATATCAAAGGAATAGAGGTTGCCATCAATCTTCAGATCACACACCTCCTTTTCATTGATGATATCCTCCTCTTTAGCAGTGGCAGTAGAAGTGATATCGGGACCCTAAAATAGCTTATCGACCTATTTCTGAAGGAAACTGGGATGAGTATCAATTTCAAAAAATTAGTTATCATGGCAGAAGGGCTCTCAGGAGATGATATCAGAAGAACAATAGAGGAGCTCCCTTTTCAGGTGAAAGGCCTAGAGGATAGCCTGAAATATCTAGGATTTATTCTTAAGCCTAATTCATATAAATCTGTGGACTGGCTTTGGCTAGTAGTTAAAATAGAAAAGATAATTTTTGTTAGATGATCCAAATATAATAATGTAAAGTTAGGATAAAAATATTTATTAGAATATTTAATAAATATTAGAGACACTTAGAAATAGAATATTGTTAGCAAAGATAGGACTCTAGAATTGAGTCGTATCTTAGGCTCTAAAATAGCAATAAAGTTAGTAGATTGGATAGAAGATCATTTATTGTAAATGGACATTCATTGTTTTTTCAAGTGATCCATAACTAAATTAAGTTAGGACATATAGATTATAAACAGGTTAGTCTCCTAATTGCAAATTTAGTGGAAGTTTACGTTTGTAAACTCCTGCAACTTTTTATGTAATTTCTTTTCCAATATCAATAAAATTACGTGTTTGAGGACACTTCTGCCATTAATGTGGTATCAGAGCCACCAGTAATGCAGATGACATGAAGATGGAGATTTTAGCTTTGCAGAATTTTGGAAAATTCTGCTAAAGGATGAATTGATATGCAATCTTGTCAATGCTTTAAGGAAAAGAAATTTATTGGTTATAATCTGAAAATCAATTTTTGATTTAAGATTCAATTTGTTTTTAAAATTCAACTTTCTGCGAGCTTCTTGTCGAGATCTTCCTGCATCTTTTCTTCCCATTGAATAATCTTGTTCGTGAAAAGAGCCCCGTGCCCCAAGCCTGTCACATGCTCCCAAGGGTGCCTCATCAAAGGGAGCTTGCGCATTCCATTGGAGAGAAACTGAGTGTTCAAGCCCAGGGCCATCCCCACCAGTGTAATGCCGGTAACCATTTTGAATCCGGTTAACAATAGCCCTCAGTGTTTAGAAAAATGTAGATCTCCTCTTGCTGTGTCTTCAGTATTTCTTTTGCCTTCTCCAAACTACGTAAGAATATAACGATCAATGTAATTTCTTCCTCATCGGTTTTTCTTAATACCGTGAATCAGTAATTTGTTGAAATTATTCGAATAAAGGCTACAAGGGACGAAGTCCAATTGGAATCAGAATGCAGCTTAATCTTAATTCCAAATGCTATAGCACGTAAGATTACATGGCAAGCAGTGAACGCCGACACAAGGGGAGTGGTAGAGCGGAGGTAGTATGAACACCGTGACAACAATTTGCTGACATATGCAACTGAATTATGCGCAGGGATGCCCAGCGTCCAGTGGCTTGACCACACGCAGAAAATTGTTAATGAAATTGCCTCCAACGTGCAGAGTAACAGTTCCGATCACCTTTAATTTATTAATACGGTCTCTCCTCTCGTTGACCTGGAAACAAAGCAGAGACATTGATAAAGTGCCCAGATTCGACTAAACTGATTTTATAAACATCTTATTTTTTTGTTACATGGGCAGTGCACCGCCACTTTGTTTTCGCAGTGCTTCATTCAGCAAGGCAAACAAGCACAGGTGTGGAGTCTGGACAGAGAATTACATCTTTGATATGCATAGTGCATCATTCAACAAGCAAATACAGGTGATGCAATCTCTTTAGCATTCATCATAGTTGAACAAATGAAAACATCCATCAATGTATTTTGTATGCACAATCTATTATTGTAATTGATATGTATCAGTCTAAGTCAGTGATAAGTACATTACAGGAAACCCTCTGAGACTGATCATTGATGAGGAGCATTGTCATATTTTGTAAAATTTTGGAGTTATAAGGGAGACAATTGTATTTTTTTTGGAGCAATAAGGTGAAGTAGAACTTTGTTTTTGGAGGTATGAGTACATTTTATTTATTTATTTTGGAAAAATAAGGGTTATTATTTGTAACTCAAAGTACCTTTTACTTTGAGGGGGGGGGGGGGGGGTGGTAGATTTTTAAAAAAGAAATTTGTATGGACATTGTCAAAGCGGTAAAATTTTGCAAAGATTTCATTGTAGACACTCAACAAGAAATTGACTAGAGCCAAGTGCAAAGCTTAGTCATTTTTCTCCTTTTTTGAATGACTATACGAGGGTCAAGGCCAAGCCCCGATAGATCATTTTTTTGCGTGGCGTGTGTCATTTTTGGTGTGGCGTGTTTTGTGTGACGAGTTGCTCATTTTCTTCTTGTGCTTGATTCTTTTGGTGCATTGCTTCAACACTATCATGTCAAAGTTAATTAATCTGTTCTCTAAGTCTGATAAGCTAGATGGGGTGAAATCTTATAAGACATGGAAACGTCTAATTGAAATCACTCTCATTTATAATTAATTGTGGCATGAAATTTGTGATGGCAACATTAAGCCAAATAAACCAACAGATGCGGCTTCACTGGCAAAATGGGAAGTAAAAAATTCCAAGGCACTAGCTCTTATAAAAGATTCAATTAATAATGAAATGTACATACATATTGAAAATTCCTCACTCAAAGATCAAAGATCTCTTTGATACACAACCTGAATCAAATAATGTTGATCTTCAATTAAAATTGCTTCAACAGAAATTAACTGAAGGTGGTGATGTCCTTGAGTATATTTCACGACTTAAAAACATCAAGCAAGAAATAATAAATGTTGGTTTTCAAGCTGTTGATGAAAGCTTCTTGACCACGATTCTAATTGTTGGATTTCCATCATCTTACACACATTTTTTGGAAACTTTGCAAGTCATTGGAAAGTTAGAGAAGATAAAGTTTGATGAATTGAGTGACATGTTAACCCAACATGATAAAACCTTTGGGAAGAAGAAACAAATTGGAGAAGATGTCTTCTTCACCGAAGCCAGTTCAAGTAACTCCTCAGCTGATAGTTCAAGAAACAGAGGAAGATGAAATTTTAGTCAAAGTCAAGCAGCCCAAGGTCATGGTCGCAGTCAAAGCAGAGGAAACAATTTCAACAGAGACTACAATTCAGGCAGGAGAAATTTTCAAGGAAGAGGCAACAATCAAAGTAGAGGATATCATCAAGGCAGAGGAAAAAGTCCAAGCAGAGGAAAAACTTAGAACAGAGGCCAAAGCAGAGGCAGAGGACGGTATCAAGCCAGAGGACAATATCAAGGCAGAGGACAGTCTCAAGGCAGAGGCAGCGATTTCAGTCAAATTGTTTGCAAGAGATGTAACAAAGTTGGCCATTATGCGGCAAATTATAGAACTTATATTGATAAAATTCCCAAGTTTCATCCTAACTCTGCATAGTTTACAAATGATGAAGATGATCCTTATGGTTCCGAATATGTTTTCACCAACACAGAATCAATAGCTTAACAGGTTTCAAGCTTTTTTAGAAGTGATTATGAAGATGCATGGATTATGGATATAGGTGCAACTCAACACATGAATTTTCGACGGGATTTATTTTGGAATTTCAAAGAATTCCATCTAAATTCAATCTATCTTGCTGATAAAACAAAACACACTCCTTCTGGCAAAGGCGTAGTTAAATTTTTTTTACTAGGCATTAGAGAAAGAATGATTTCAAATGTATGGTATGTCCCAACATTCAAGAAAAAATTGTTATCTTTAGTCACGATTCGACAAGCAGGACATATGGTGATTATGGAAGATGGCTTAGTTAAAATTAACTCAGTCAAACAGAACATGAAAACAGTAATGACAAGTTATGAAGATGGAAAACTGTTAAGGATGAAAGGGACAGTTATTCCAAGAAATTCTGACTTTGCAGGAGCAGCAAGTACAAACATTTCACCGATCAGATTGTGGCATGTAAGATATGGCCATCTCAACTTTGATAGTCTCTCTCAATTACAAAAACAGGGAATGGTTAAGGGACTTCCAACATTCAAAAGGGGAAATGCAAAGTGTGAGTCTTGCATTTTTGGAAAACAACATCGAGAGAATTTTCCTACAAGTCCATGGCGCGCAAATAGGCATTTGCAGTTGGTTCACAGTGATATTTGTGGACCCTTACCAAATTCACTCGGAGGATGAAAATATTTCTTACTCTTTATTGATGATTTTAGCAGGATGACTTGAGTATATTTTTTGAAGCAAAAGTCAAAAGCATTTGAAAAGTTCAAAACTTTTTGTCAGCTTATTGGAAATGAAGTAAAGGAGAATATTGGCACTCTTCAAACTGACAATGGCGGAGAATTCACTTCAAATGAATTCAAAATTTATTGCATGGATAATGGCATAAAACGACATCTTACCAATGTCTACACTCCACAACAAAATGGAGTAGTAGAAAGAATGAATCGTACCTTGTTAGGAATGGCGCGATCTATGTTAACTTTCAAAAAGTTAAGTCCTTTATATTGGGCCGAAGAAATTCATACCGCTGTCTACTTGAGGAACATATCTCCCACTGCTTCTTTAGACGGAATCACACCTTATGAAGCATGGTTTGGCTTCAAACCTCGGGTAAAACATCTCAGAGTTTTTGGACCAGTCTGTTGTGCCTTAGTTCCGAAGGAAAAACGAACTAAGCTTGATGCATGAAGCTTGAAGTGCACAATGATCGGGTATTCTGATGAGAAGAAAGGGTACCGACTTTTATCGAATGGGAAATTTATTGTAAGTAGAGATATGAGTTTTGATGAAAATGAGAGTAAGAGTGCTGATGAAGTTGAAATTCTTCTTCAAAACTTAGAAACAAAAAGTGATAAAAGAAAAAAAAATTTACAAAGTCAACCAAATTCACAAAATTGGTATGAACTTGAGTTTCCTTCATCTGAAAATGATTCATCCAGTCCATCTTCTTCACCAGCGCCATCTAGGTCTTCTAGCAGTTCATCCAACTCTCCTAGCAACAACAGTTCTTCTGACAATGACTCTCTGTCCCCAGAACTTGCGGTTGATCAACAAACATCAGTTTACACCAACCCTCTTTACAATGATGGTGATTTTTCACAATCCCAAACCAGTGAACATCAATTTCCAAAATGGCCAATTCAAATTTTGAAAGATGTAAGGCCTAATGAACAGAATAAAATAGGAACAAGGGGATCATAAAGAAACGAAGGAGCCTTGATAGCAAATGCTTTTACTGAACCTTCTACATACCGAGAGGCAATAAAACATAAAGAATGGCAATATGCTATGGTTGATGAATATCGGGAAGTTCAAGACAACAACACTTGGAAACTTGTTTATTGTCCTCAAAATGTTAAACCCATCGGATGCAAATGGGTTTACCGAATTAAGAGCAAGAAAAATGGTGAAATTGACAAGTATAAAACAAGACTTGTTGCTAAGGGTTTTGCGCAGCAGGAAGGGATAGATTATGAGGAAACATTTTCTCCTATAGCTAAATGGAACACCATTCAACTCACACTTGCCTTAGCAGCTCAACAAGGATGGAAAGTTCATCAGATGGATGTAAAATGTGCTTTCCTCAACAGATATTTACAGGAAGAAGTGTACATGACACAACCACCAGGTTTTGAAATTGAAGAATAGGAACATAAAGTTTGCAAACTAATAAAGGTTTTATATGGGTTAAAACAAGCACCTCGAGCTTGGTATGCTAAAAAGGATGAATACCTTTGGAAAGTTGGTTTTCGACGAAGTGAATCTGATGATACCTTGTATGTACGCCAACAAGGTAAAAATATGGTGATTCTGGCTATGTATGTACATGATTTGATTATCACTGGAAACAATGATGATCACATTGCACAGGTGAAAAAGGAGTTACATGCAGGTTTTAAGATGACATATTTGGGGCTACTTCACTACTATCTTGGAGTTGAAGTATTCCAACATCCACATCATATCTTCATTTCTCAGAGTAAGTATGCAACAGAAATTATTCAACAATTTGGAATGCAGGATTGCAAGCATATTCTTACCCCTATGGAACAAAACTTGAAACTTTCAAAATTTGAAAGGGGGGAAATGGTGGATAGCACTACTTATCGACAATTGATTGGTAGCCTGACTTATCTGACAACTACTCAACTAGATATTTCTTATGCTGTCAGTATTCTTTCCCGCTTTATGCAGGAACCACGAGACAACCACTAGAATGCAGCTAAAAGAGTTCTTTTTTATATCCAAGGAACAAAAGATTTTGGTCTTCTTTACAAAAAGACTAAAAATTTTGTACTTGGTGGATTTTCAGATGTCGACTTTGCTGGCAGTATTGATGATAGGACATCAACCTCAGGTTATTTAATGAGCATGGGGTCAGCTGCAATTTCCTGGAGTTGCAAGAAGCAAGCTACAGTGGCCACTTCTTCAGCAGAAGCAGAGTACATTTCAGCATGGGAAGCAACATGTGAGATAGTTTGGTTGCGTAGAGTTTTACAGGACTTGGGTATTCCTCTAGTAGAAGCTACTTTGTTATTCATCGACAATCAGGAGCAATAAAGCTTGCCAAGAATCCATTTTTTCATTCAAAGAAAAAGCATGTGGACACCAAGTATCATCATATCAGATCACTCATTGCAAAGGATGTCATCAAGCCGATCTATTGTTCTTCAGAAGATTAGACCTCTGATATCTTCACCAAACCTCTTGGTAGAATAAAATTTACTAAGTTCAGAGATGAACTTGGTATATGTTGTAATGTATCTTTGGATCATAGGGGGGAATGTTAGATGATCCAAATATAATAATGTAAAGTTAGGATAAAAATATTTATTAGAATATTTAATAAATATTAGAGACACTTAGAAATAGAATATTGTTAGCAAATATAGGACTCTAGAATTGAGTCATATCTTAGGCTCTAAAATAGGAATAAAGTTAGTATATTGGATAGAAGATCATTTATTGTAAATGGACACTTGTTGTTTTTTCAAGTGATCCATAACTAAATTAAGTTAGGACATATAGCTTATAAATAGGTTAGTCTCCTAATTGCAAATTTAGTGGAAGTTTACGTTTGTAAACTCCTGCAAATTTTTATGTAATTTCTTTTCCAATATCAATAAAATTATGTGTTTGAGGACACTTCTGCCATTAATTTCACACTAGAGCTTCCGATGGTTGTCGAGAGCTGGAAGACTGGTTCTGATTAAATCTGTCCTTATGGAAATTCAAATATACTGGGCTCTGCTTGCTTGGGTTCTAAGAAACATTATCCCGAAGGTGAAAAAGATATGAAACAAATTTCTGTGGGCAGGATCGAAGGAGGAGAAGGTTATGCCTTGGGTGGCCTAGGACAGGATCGCAAGGCCAAAATAATGGGGAGGATAGGGAATAAAATACCTTCCGTCTTTCGTGTCTTCCCTAGTTGCCAAAATGGGTTGGAGGATTCTATATAAGGACTCCTTATGGTCTCAGGTTATGAAGAGAAAGTATATTGACCCTTTGGAGATTTCTGATTGGCTTAGAGACCCTTGGAAAAAACATTTTAAGTCTTATGTGGTTCAGAAAGCGATCCATGGTTCTATTAATATAATAGACAAAGGGTTGGTCTGGCAGGTTGGGAATGGGGAGAAGGTAAGGGTTGGGCTTGATCTGTGGGTAGGGTGTAAGGAGTTTTTTGTACTGTAGGTGGAGTTGAGGAATATTCTTAAGGACAAAGGGATTAAGTTCTTAAATCAAATTGCTAATGAGGCGTCCTCATCACATTGGGCTCAAGGCTGGAAGAATGGGGAAGAGTTGTGACTTAAGCCTTTATGGCATGATGTATGGCAGAAGTATACTGGCAAGTTGGAACGTACCTATGTGCGCATTAGGAACAGGGAGGATGATCTAAGATGGACTCCTAGCCCATCTGGTAAAGACACTCCCAAGTTTGTCTATGCTTTCCTGATGGCCAAAAAGGGATGGGAAGCTCCTGCTTGGTGGGATAAACGGCTTTGGGAATTGAAATGTCAGGTAAAAATTTGGATGTTTTTCTGGTGTATTCTCAACAATAAAGTTCCTACATGGGATAATATGCTAAAACGGAAGAAGTTCGGGCCAAGGAGTTGCTCTCTTTGCAAACAAGATTCGGAAACAGTCCTTCACTTGTTCATCGACTGCCATTTCTGTAGAGCGGTCTAGGGAGAAGCATGTCCATTTTTGGAAAATTCCAAAGATGGGAAGGAAGATCGGTGGTGGATGCTTGGGAGGTGTGGTGGCAGGAGAGTTTAGAGGAAAACTGGAAGGCTCTACCTTTGCTTATTTTGTGGGGCATTTGGTTGGCAAGGAACCGGGTTATTTTTAAGGAACAAGAGACTTAGATATAGAGTATAGTTGGGGAAAGTATGGCCATTCTTGCCCAAATGCCCAAACCAAAATCAGTTCCTCCTGCGAGGGTGGTTATCTAGGAAGAAATCAGAGGAGATATGCCTTGGGCCTATTCGATGGTGCGTCAAGTAATGAGGACAAATGTGGGGTTGGAATAATGATCCATCTCAACTCGGATAGTCGAAAAGAAGCCTCGGTGGGCTTCAGGGTTGGGACAAACAATTTTGCTGAACTTAAATCCCTGCATCTGCTTTTGTGTTAGCTGATTTAGTTGGGCATTTGATCTGTCTAGATTTTTGGGGATTCTTTGAACATTTTCAAGTGGTTCAATAAAGATTTCATGTGCCGAAGTTATCTATTAATTCCTATCCTAGAAGAAATTTTGATTCTAAAAAATTCTTTTACTTAGATCTATGTCTGTCACATTTACAGGGAGCGGAACGTTGCAGTAGACCTCCTTTCTAAAGATGGTCTACAACAAGTTCTTGGCAGTTGGAAAATAAAAGAAACAAATGTAGAGGGTCTGGTTGAGATGGACTGAGCCCCTTATCTTTGATTTGCTTTTGATTTCTGGAGAGTATATAGTTTTACACTTTCTATATAGACCATTGTATCTATCATCATGTTGTTGTTTTTACTTTCTTTAAAAAACATAACTTTATAACAGACTTATTATATGGTTTTTGGCTGGCTGTAAGATCTGTTTGAGTTCGTTTCCTCATAAGAGGGAGCTTGGGTCCTGTTGAAAGGCGATTATGTGTCTTGGTTCACACCGTGGGGTGTTTTCCTCCTTTGAGGAGCCCTAGTATGGTTTCTGGTGTGGCTAAGCATAGACTGATTGCTCTCGTGAGCAAGCTTTAAGCAGAGATCTGGTATTTCTGCGTACTTTTTGAGTTTTGGCTGTGATAAAAGCAACTGTATGGGTCTGTTTTTAGTGCTTCTTAACGAGGCACAAACAAATAGAATGCATTAACATGTACTCTGTAAACTTTTTATGTTTAATGAAAAGTTTTGATTTTTTCCTTGGAAAAAAAAATTATATATCAATTGATCATGAAATAAAATACACACCATGTAATATCAATAATAGTATGTTTACATGACATCTATCAAGTCTAGATAAATGTTTTTAGGATTAATCACATCATTAAGATTTAGTCACAAAAGTCTTTTAACATCTATCAAGTCTATATGAAGTAATGAAAATAATAATAAGTAAATTACTATTGTTATTATACTTTCAATTATTTTATCTCTATATAATATTAATGTAAAATTAAAATATTTTATTTATAATATTTATATATATATAAATATTAATTTTATTATTTATTTCTATATAAATATTAATTTTATTATTTTTAAATATAGAAAATATTTAACTCACACTAAACTGAATTGTAGAGCACCTTTTTAATATACAAATTTATAATAATAATCACTAATAAATTAACCTATAAAATATACATGTCTCAACTTATGTTACAAAGAAAATCATTTTTATACCAAATTCTTTCGTTAAAAAATGCTTATACTCTGCGTTTTATTTCCCCATCCAACAAGAGGGGCACTTATTATTGGGAGTTGTCTTTAGTGTGACTTTTTGAAGTTTTAGGTGCCAGAATCCAGTGAAAAAATTTTTGAGGTAAAATCTTGGTTTTTGTTATTCAAACTGGTTTTTTGACTCTATATATGGATTCAGCACCCTTAAAAACCTCTAGGGCACTTCGATTGTGCAAAGTTAGCAATCAAACTTCTCTTTTCAATAAATTCCTGCCCGAATTTAGAGAAATTACACCGTAAAAACCTTCAAAAAGTCACACTAAAAACTACTAGTTATTATTGAAGTGTCTATTCAAATTTACGATGAAGCAGTGACATGGAGTGTGCATGGCAGTCTAGCATGTCGTGCTGACTCCGATATGGAAGAATACCGTGATCCACAAGTGAGAGCGAAAGGAAAGAAAAAGCGACCATGGAATTGCCATTGGAAGCTGCCGTGCCTAGAAAATAAGGGAGAATGCGATTCCATCTCGTCTTCAGTGTCGTACAATTTAGAAAATTGTTTGGAGCCTGTCTCGTCTTTTTGTTGGAGTGTTGACTATGGACTTAGTACTTTGTAAATGTTACCTTCATCAGTGAGTTTGTGTGAAGTTTAAAAAAAAAAAAAAAATCAATACAAAATACAATTCAAATTTATTTTTATTTATATTTTTTAAATTAAAATAATAAAATATAAAACACGATATCAAAATATATATTAATATTAAATTCATGTTTATCAAATACTAAGAGGAAAAAATCATTGAAGGAAATTTTTTTTCTCAATTTTTATTACATGTTGAAGAATTTTATCCTAAGTCATCTACAAAACTTTTGCATGGTTTCTAATAAAAAGAAAATGTAGAATGTAAAAAGCAAACAACACCTAATTGTCAAAGATGGTGGGACTAATCCATCCAACTCAGGGTATGTTCCCATGTAAAAGTAAATTGATACTACATGGTGTACTGGTGTAAAAGGTGTGTTGAATTTAGACAATCCATTAAGTATATTGAATATGAACACTAGCATGGACTTATCTAAACCTGAGTCAAACATGCACTTTAATATTTGCGAAGATCCGAGATGTATATACTAGAATCATGAGAACAAAAAACATATTAACCTTGAGGCGCATATAAAAAGGAGTTAAAATGGGTTTATACTTTAATTCATAGTATCTAATTCATAGCAGCCTTAGAAGAAAACCCAATTAGTTCTGTCAAAAATTTATAATTAATTTTTTGACAGCAAGAACAAACTGTTAATTTTTTACAAGGAGATTAAGATCTTGCACTATGTGAACATAACGGCAACTTCTCCCTGGTAAACACCGACAGTTGATAGGGCAATGTCTTTGCACAGAGAAGGCAGCTACATTTAAGAGGTTAGGTGGCTTAGGTAGATGTGTCTACATTTAAGTTCACACAAACCAGGTATGTCTCGGACATTGAAACTCAAGATAAGAGCAGGATATAGGCAGGACTCTGAAAATTCTGGTTTAGATGAGTTTTCTTTTCGGAGAAATTCTGATTTGGATGGGTATGTCTTAAATTCTGATTTAAATGGATCTATGCTAATTTAAAATCGGTACATAAACAATGAGATTATGTAAAAAAAGAAAATTACTGCAACCAGAATAACTTAGTTGATAGGCAATAGATCCTCTCTTTCTGAAAAAAAAAAAGCAATAGATCCTCTTATCTTAGAGTATCAAGAATTCCCTAGTGGACCTCCATATCCCCTTAGCCCTCGTCGTTACAACTGGTCAATGTAAAAATATTTCTATTGTTGTTGCTGCTAATTTACCCTATTGATTACAGGCGAGCGTGATCTATTTCAAATGGCAGTCCATCTGATTTGTTACAGCTCATCTATTATTATGATTGATCTTTTTATGATCGGGCTTGCATCATCTTATTTTTTTCATTCCTAAATCGCTGACTCAGGAACGTCCTTCTTTTCCTCTTATAATCAATTTCTGATGCTTCTTGAGTTAGTTTCCCTTTTGAAATCGTATCAGGTTTCTGGAATTGTTTTTGTACTTATTCATATTATCTCCTGATTATCATACATGATACTATTTGTATCCGGGTCCGATCTTGACCTGTGCATGTGGATGCCCACTCATTTGTTCTGCTCAAGTTTTGAGCAAACTTTTATGGGGCAATGATGGTGGATTTCTCGCTGTGTTTTCTCCACAGCTGAGATTATTTGAATATGTACTGTATATATTATCAATATATTCAGCGTTTTTTTCTTTCTGAAAAAAAATTTACCCTATTGACGTGGATGAGAAGGAATATGCAGAGTCCCCGTCATTTCCATTCAATGCACAAAATTTTCCATCTGGGCTCCCTGTTCATCATTATCTATTTTACTGCGTCTACTCTTTATCCACAACCATAACCATATTTGTGATGGATATATGTTTTCGTTTCCGTGGGTAATGACCCTATTCCGTCCAACTCCACCATTCGGTAAAGTAAAGAGTGGAAAATGAAAAAGATGGAGATTGCAATCTATGTCTCAATCACTTCGGAGTCATAGAAATTAATTACAAAATTGTATAGACATTGAAGACCATGTATAGTGCACTTTCAATGTAAGGTACATGAGTGATGGTGGATTTCTCGCTGTGTTTTCTCCACAGCTGAGATTATTTGAATATGTACTGTATATATTATCAATATATTCAGTGTTTTTTTCTTTCTGAAAAAAAGAGTATTCAAAATAATTACCAGAAAGCCGATTACCAGAAAGCCGACCCCCTCTTATCTTAGAGTATCAAGAATTCCCTTGAATGAGCCCTGGACCTCCATATCCCCTTAGCCCTCCTCGTTACAACTGGTCAATGTAAAAATATTTCTATTGTTGTTGCTGCTAATTTACCCTATTGACGTGGATGAGAAGGAATATGCAGAGTCCCCGTCATTTCCATTCGATGCACAAAATTTTCCTGCGTGAGGGAACGACTTTAAGCTGTCTTCAAAATAATTGCCAGAAAGCTAACGGCATCACAGAACGACTTTAAGTTGTCTTCAAAATAATTACCAGAAAGCCCACGCTTGAAAGGACTGGCAGCCCTTAACAGGGCATTTTATAATTTTATTTAATTTTTTTTTTACACCAGTGGAAATCAAAATCTACATATTTTCTTAACACCTAAATTTAGTTTAGCACTTGTATGACGTGTAGAGGCTTTGTGACGTTCAATTTTGAGCCTTGTTGTGAGGGTAATTTATAATAATAATTTTTGATTTTGTTATTATAGATAAAAGATTATGTTAATTTTTATATTAATTAAATAATAAGTGCAGTTATATAATTTAAATGGTTGGTAAAATATATAAACATCAATTCATGATAAATATTAAAATATTTATTTCATATTTATAATATACATTTTATATAACATTTTTGATAGCTCAGTGGGCCTAGTTTCCATTGCCAAGTATTTTGCTAGTTGGGAAGTCATTGGGTCAAATCTCCTCAATGTCCTTGGAGTTAGGCCATATTTGTTAGATTTTCACTTGGATGTAGTGAATCACCTCTAAAAAAAAATTACCTATCTCATATATTGCGTAAACTAAAAAAAATCATAAAAGTAGTTGATATTTTAAATTATTATTTATAAAAATATAATAATATATGAGTTAAATATATATACATTTTAAAAATATGTAATAATATTTTTAAGGATGGAGATTCAACCTCACTTTACTACCAAAACTCTTAACCTGTAAATAGTTTATGTTATAATACCTTGACTTCTCAATATCACACCATATGCCCAATATGACATGGGTTGATATGAATTTTTTTCTAATTGACTAGTTTAAGATAAATTAATTAAAAGACCATAACTAATTTGGAGAAAAATCTTAATCTTTGATCTGTGAAAATTATTATGAATAAGTAAATCTCTATTATCCACCTAATAATTATTGATAATCAGATTAAATTTATGGAAAGGTTATTATAGAATAGAAAAATAGAAAACATAATTAATAAAAAAGAGCCAAGTGATGGTAGGTCACTGCTTATTTGTATACATGATTCGTGTGCATTTAGTTTTTAGTTTATCTAGTTATAATGTTATTTGAGAACTATTCCATTTCAATTTCTAATTTCAAAATATTAAAACTTAATTTCCAGGTGTAATTATGTAGATTATTCTTAATTAAAGAAAAACGTGAGCTTTGCAAAAATTACTTTTACCTATTTTTTTGCAAAATGGCATTTGTGTCCTTGTTTTTTTAATTTGAATAGGGGACAAATTTTTTGTTTTTTTGCATACTAATACTTACAATTATTAATTTGATAGAAATTTTATTTCTTAAAACAAATGAGTAAACAATTTGAGTTGTTTGACATGTGTTTCACTTTGCATCAAATCAACTAACACGAATGGATAGTAGAAAATGGTTTTATTGATTAGAGTTTGAATAATATTTGGAGTAACACTCCCGGATGCGGGTGATTCTTAGAATGACGTGGTCATCCCTCCGCAAGGCACATGGCACAATCACGTGGTTGTGCATGGCCCAAGTGCGAGCTCTTAAATTCAGCAGCTACTCCTTCGACGCCTACATTAACCCACATGCTCCGGGCGTTAACACCCATCCTTGCTGCTTCGACTTGTGTTTTTTCATGGCTCCCTACAACAGCATTCCCGCTACCTCCTCTTGTCGCCTATCTGTTCAGATTGTTGGGCTCTACGCGAAGCACTCCAGCTCTTATTTCTCGCCTCCTCTGTAGCTCGAGGCCTCCTGCCACTTCTCTTCACGCAAGCCCGTCTCCTACCTCACTTCACCTGAACTCTCATGCGATGCCATGCCTTGTCGCCATAGGATGCGTTGTCGCAGGGGCCGAGGTCGAGGCCAATCCTCCCATCCTCCCATCTCCCTCCGTGATGAGAGCCATTCCCTCCTTTGTGAAGGTCAACCTGTTGAATTTATGCTCAATTTGGACACCACTGAAGCCGTGGACCGACATAGTGTCTCAACCACCATTTCTCTGCATCTTTCGGAGGTCCTGTCCAGCTCCACTGGTTTTGGTTCACAAAAATGCCTACAAACATCCACCATTTCTTAGTCCCATCTCCCTCCGCAATGAGAGCCCTTCCCCCCTTTGTGAAAGTTGACCAACTAAATTCACGCTCAATTTGGACACTACTGAAGCCATGGACCAGCATAGTGTCTCAGCCACCATTTATTTGCGTCTTCCAGAGGTCTCTTCCAGCTCCACTGGTTCTGGTTCATGGAAATGCCTGCGAAAATCCACCATTTCTCAGTCCCATCTCCAGCACTCCCGAAAATTGGTGGCCTTGCCAATTAAAGTTGCAATGTATTCTTCGGGCAACGATGGTGGGGATAGCTCAGCAGAAGAAGAAAATAATGCGGTTGCAGGTGCGAGCTATGCCTTTATGCCAGAGTCAACAACGCAGTTGTCGAAGAAGGCAGAGGACTCCTTAGAAGATTACGGTTGCTTCATTGTTGAAGAGCCACCCCCTGAAGACCTGAAGCATGACTTGCCACAGAATAATTAGTAATAAGAGGTCTCCTACTTCTGTTATTTTTTACTCCATTGTTTTTTATGTTTTACATGTACACACACAGTTTTACAAACTTTTGGACAATCATGGATCATGTTAGTTTCCCCATTTGTGGCAACAAATTTTGGATTGGTTTTCCCAACTGGCAGTCTCTATTTTTGTGTTTTTGAACTCTGTCCTAGCTGAAATTGGCTAGCATAAGAAATTTCGGCGGGAACGTTTTGATCTGTAATTCCTATGTATTATATAATAGAATTAATCTTAGAAAATAAAAATATTTGGAGTAACACAAAAAAGGACCCTTAGTCTGAGGGCATGGATTGTGGAGCTAGGAATGAAGAATTCATGGTAAAGATGATATAGTTTATTGCTCAAATAAGAGAATTGACCTTGACAATAGGCATTAAAGTTTGATTGGTCCATGGGGTAAAGGAGATGCTTCCCAAAATCTAGTGGTCTGACGAAAATATTCAGCCCCATGTTTATTTGAGATAATACAAAGAGCAAATGGGAACATAATTTATGGAGTAATTGCAAGATCAAGGATGCAGTAGTAATGGAGGGACGGGGAATAACCTCATGACTCTAAGTTTTCTAGTCACATTTGTATTCAGAACTAAATACTTGATAGAATTGAATACAAGAACATAGTAATTCACATAGTACATTTTCACGAAATGTGCAATTATCTGGTCAACTCCTTCCGCTAGCTTTGTGTATAATAACTCTTTTGCCAGAAATCTGGGCACACCCAGTTTGGAAGCGAGGCTCAACATGGAATTTTTTGTCACTTGGTGCTTGATCTTATAGGCATAATTGTTTCCATTGATATAATGATAGACATATATTACAAGAAACAATAACACAACAAAAACTAGTGAAATGTAGTTTCTTGAGGAAACATGTACAACAGTGCTCATAAGAATCCTAACTTTATTGTGCCATAAACAATCATAAACATTTTAACAAGAAATAGATGATACTGCTATATTATAAGCATTACCAATATTAATAGGGATCAAGGTGCAACTATGACTACAAGAATCAATTTTCTTTTATCCAATATACATTATGAATTGTTAACAAGTGGCAAAAATCATCTTGTAACAAGTTATTATGTGGTCAATCAAAGTTCCATTTATATATATTTTTTTGTTTTCTATGGTTGTATATCACCTGTAATAGAGCTCTCGGTTATTGTTGTGGTTATGATTATGCATGGGTAGATGTGTCCTATGCTTGTATGAAAAAATAAATAAGTTAATATAGTAATAAATAGTAATTACAGAGTGTCTGAAGTTCAGACTGAAGAAGAGTCTTATAACATTTCTTCCTAAATGCTCAATAATATCATAAATAATTCAATAAGTGAAGTTAAGCACCTTAAGAATATATTTTCCAAAATAATATATGTTAGAAAATTTGGGTTCGTAGACCCTTTATATTAATGGAAAAATTTATAACAGGGACGCTTTGTTTGACAAACTCAGTCAACGTGTAGATCGAGATATATGTTTACAAAAATATTGTCCTGATAGGATAATAGTATGGGAAATGTGAAGCGAATGTTTCAGGTCTGATTATGTCTTATTGTAAAACATGCGTATGCTTTAGCCTTTATTGTGCACGAATCTCCATTCTCGCCACAGGGAGCTTGGAAATGAGGGTCATAAGCCCCTGTCAATAGAAAAATTCCGTGGCTACTCATGAGAAATATCGAGAAGATGTTGAGAGAGTTTGTGAACATCCTTGAATAGTTGTTGTGTGGCATCGATGTGCATACCGGCTGTGAGGTGGTGTCATGCTTCTGTCAGATAAGATTTGCGGGAGTGCCTATGTCAACGTATGATGAATTCACTATCTGAAGGCAAAGAAGTGCCAGGGGATAGTAAATTCCTCAATGTAGCTATCACCCAATATCATAATGGGTAACACCATGGAAATCATTAGTATGTCTTCTACAGAGTGGCGAGGTGCTCGTTTAGATCCAAAAGCGAAATGAATCCATAAGACCAAGCTGCAATCGAGAGAATTAGTTGGAAGTAGTTCATGCAGCAGTACACTTGGTCTTTGGGGAGAATGCAGAAATGTCGACTAAAGGATTTGTGTGCCGCAAACTCAAAGATCCATGACGTAGTCATCCTTGAATAATAAGAAAGGATGTTCACTATGGAGCAAAAGGGCAGAATGTTGAATTTATAGAAAGAATTGGATAAGGTTTATCTTGTTGCATTTAGAACCATGGGAGGGAAGAAATTTGATTAGCGTAGTGGGATTCTTCTGTTTTACGATTAGACATTGGAGATGAGATGTCTGCAAGGTTCAAGAAACGAGGTGGGTAACAGAGAGTTGGGGGCATGGTGTAATAGTTACATAATATAATAAGAAAAGTGTTAGCGAAAGACACATAGTGCAATGTCATGGGGTCGGACGCTTTGTGTTCGTAATCACCCCGTGTTGGTAGTCACATGGTCAGAAGTTCGTGTAATTGGCAGGTTATAATTTTTTTTTTACAAAAAAAAATTGAATCTCATCTTCATCTTAATTCTTGAAAAAAGAAACAAAAAAATTGTTTAGGGCTTTTGTTTTTGTAAAAAAAATTATTCACAAAAGAAAGAAATCCTTCTTGCACACCTGATAACAGGAACTAAAATTATTTTGTGAATTTTCGAATTATATGTTTCATGTCAAAAAATTGCAGAACAAATAGATAAAAAAGACTAAATTTTCAGTAACTAATTCTCAAAGTGCGAAAACTACAAAATTGTTGTCTATAATGTGTGCAATATTTTTTATTTACTTTTATTGTTTCAATCGCAGTGAGGAGGTCGGACAGTCAGATTTTTTAATTTTATAATTCATTTATTCTATGGCGGCCCTGATTATAACATAGTGGGGTGGTTTCATTATGTCGGGTACTTTAATAGTCAACAATGTTGAGGTCGGGAGGTTGAGTAGTTTTAGTCGTGAATGATAATGTTGGGAGGTCAGCTAAGTTGAGTTGGGAAATCGCGAGGTCGGGAAGTCGGGTTGATTATTCATAATAAAAAATGTAGTGACTATGCGTTGAAATTCTCGTGGTCGAAAGGTCGGTAGTCAAAAAGTACAGGAAGGGATTTTTTTTGTTGTTTTTTAATTGGGTCGATCAAACAGTCGAGAGGTCAGACATTCGACTTTTTTTTTTAATGATTGATTGATTGTATTGTGATCTCGACTATAGCATAGTCAGTTGGTTTCGTTAGGTCGAGTAGTTTGACTGTCAAGAATGTTGAGGTTGGAGATCAGGTCGATTATTTATAAAAAAAATCATAGTTACTCCATGTTGTTAGTCAAGTGGTTGGAAGGTCGAGTAGTCGTAAGTTTCTATTCATTTTTAACAAAATGTTTCTAGATCTGAATTTCTACTTAATGTACAAAAGAAAAAAAAGGCCTCTTGCAAACTTGATGGTAGTGATGCAAATTATTATGTGAATTCTTAAATTATATGTTTCATACCAAAAAATCACAAAATAAACAAATAAATGAGGCTACATTTTCAGTAACTTATTCTCAGAGCACAAAGAGTACAAGATTGCTGACGGGACTGCAAATTTTTTTTTTCGAAGTAATCATGTAGTCGCAAGGTCCAACAGTCAAGCATTTTTTTTGTTTTGTGATTTCATTTATTCTATCGCCGCCTAGAATAGACCATATTTGATTGAATTCATTAGGTTCGATATGCAGCAATGCTAAGGCCGAGAGGTTGGGAGGATTTTTTATTAAAAAAAAAAAAAACCACACTCAGTTTGACCTTCTACTCATGTGGTCGGAAGGTCCTGTAGTCAGCAAGGTGTTTTTTTTTACAAAAAAATTCTGGTTCCGACCTGCAACTTTCTTTTTCAAAATTGAAAAAAATTGTTTAAGACTTTTATTTTTATTTGTTTTTTGATGCACAAAAGAAAAAAAAATGTGTTGTAAACATGATAACAAGAATGCAAATTATTCGGTGTAAATTTAGATTATAAATTTCATACTGAAAAATTAGAGAACAAAGAAATATATAAGACTGTATTTGTCGTTTCCCAAGAGGTTATGAAAAGAGTTTACTATGTGCACTATGGCAATTATTTTCATGCTTCTTGGGCCAGTTATTGAAATCATAAGTTTGTCTATTATGCGACACTATAAATTGTTTCTAGAATTTTAGTAACTGGTTCTAAAATGTCAAATTTCATGTTTTTATGTCTCTACATTTATATCTAGCAACACATTTGCATGTTTTTTCCCTTTGGTATCAATAGGATTAAATTACAAGAGTTCTCTAGTTACAATTGTATTCAAAGTTAAACACTTGAGACAGTTGAATATAAGAACATAGTGTGACAAGAAAACACAGATGCTCAATCTATTTTAGATACCTATGCTACAACAACATATTGCAACATTTATATCATGAAAATGGATTGCTCTATGACAATTTCATTTAAACAAATTTGAGAAAAAAAATCATGTATCTTGTCAAGACAAAAAAATTGAATCTTTTTGGAAACTTGGAAACACATCGCTAAATATACAAAAAATGTCAACTGGACAAGCAATGCACTTTTTTTTGTTTGTCTTTGTACTAATATTCTAGAAAAACAATTCTCATGAACTCTTCTCGAGCTGGAAAAGAAACATATGTTCTAAAAAGACCTATTTTGTTAGAACAATAACCTAATGACTCTGGGTTGTATATTCGTAGTTGTATTCAGAGCTAAATACTTGATAGAATTGAATACAATAAAATAGTAATTTACAGAGTATTTTTTATCGAAATGTGGAAGTATTTGGTTAACTCTTTTTACTAGTTTTGTGTATAATGATTATTTTGTTGGAACTCTCGGCACACTTAGTATGGAAACGAGGCTCAACAAGGAATCTGCTATCACTCTGTGCTTGATTTTATAGGCATAAATGTTTCCATGGACATAATGACATACATATATTACAAGAAACAATAGTGCAACAAAAACTAGTGGAATGTATTTTCTTGAGAAAACTTGTACAACAGTGCTTAAAAGAATACGAACTTTACTGTGCTATAAACAATCATAAAAATTTTAACAGAAAATATATGGCTCTGCTATATTATAAGTAATACCAATGTGAACAGGGATCGAGGTGCAACTATGACTGCAAGAATTGATATGCTTGTATCCAATTTACATTAGGAATTGTTGACAGGTGACAAAAATCCTCTTGTAACAAGTTACTATGCAGTCAATAAAAGTTCTATTTATATTTTTTTTCTTCATTTGCTATGGTTGTATATCACCTGTAGCAAAGGTCCAGCTAGTTATCTAAAACTAATACCTACCATTCAATGTGGACATTGATGGACATGAATATAATATTTTGCAACATAATCAAAATTATGTATTTGGAAATTCTATGCCACTCTTGTTACATATTAAAATAGATATTCTAAATTCAATACCTTAAGTGATTGGTTCATTTATTTGTCCATAGAAATTCTCAGTTGGACACTTTGACATATTGTCAATTGAGCAAATTTTACTTGAAAAAGATTTGCACATTTATGGACAAAATATCAATGATTGTGATAACAATTTGTTTCAATCTATTTTTCCACTTAAACGATGTTTTGATATGTGTAATATGAGAAAAACAATTGTACCAATTATTTTGTAAATGTATCATTTGAAATGAAAATAGAACTGTTAATTGCTTAAAACAATATCTGAATGCTAGAAACATTGAACAAGAGCAATATAGCAATGATTCACATGCTTATACTATAAACTCATTATTGTCATATGCATATTGACATATAGAGGAAAAATATTCTGGAATAGAATGCATTTGTGAAATACTTGATCTTAACATATATAACTACAATACAGAAACAAAAGATGTTTTCTTGTGATTCTATATATCAAACACTTGCTCCAAAGTGTTGTACATTATGCATCTAACAACATTTAGATCAGATGCACATTTAACAAATTATTTAATCAATCAAAATACCAACAATTAAAAAATTTAAATGAGCATAGCACCACACATAATATCATGAAACTTAAATTGATAATTGGAATTGACTTCTTAAAATTGAACAAATAGGATTTGGCTAGACATTTAAATACAAATTTCAGAAATAATAATAATAATAATAATAAATAAATAATAAATAAATTGGTTTTTGATACTATTGAGACAATTTTTTTAGTATTTTGTGGAGTATCTATACATGCATAATTAAAGTAAATAAATAACAATTTCTGTATCATATAGCAAAGTGAGTGTGCCTACATTTTAGTATTGTATTACAATGATCAACTGGCAATAACTAAATTTCTAATTTTTAGAATTTTTATTGTAAAAAGTTGTCAATTTCAAAATTTTCAAAAGGAATCTTAAACATAATTATCAAGTATTCATTTAGAACCAATCATCATAATCCATAGAGTAAAATCAGAGGCATTTATTAAGGGATCAAAATCATGTACTGACATAAATTCCATAGGCCATCACACACGAGAAATGAAAATGCCATTGAAAATAAACAGAATTTCAAAATCTATTAAAAACATCTAAGGTTGTAGTCTTCATTGATTCTAGACTCTTTGCACCAATGCATAAAGGTCTAAAAGTACTATGATATAATAAAATCAAATAGGTCTTGGAACATGAAAATCAACACATTTTCTGAAACTAAATACTGAATTCTAAATATTTGTATATTCATTTGATATCTAGCAGGGAAGCAGACATCTTATCCTCATCTTCAGAGTCCTCGTAATTGATAATAAGGAGAAGGTGAGGTGCATGTACTTGGATATAAGTTTCCCTTGTGAATATATGTCCTATAGTGCAGTGAAATAAATGGAAGGAAATTTATTGATGTTGATTTGGGAGTTGGAAATAAATCCTTATACATTTTTCTTCTTCTTATGATATTTGACCTCAAACTTGGCAATAAGCTTGATTGAAGTGTCTACCTTAGGGAAGTGAGATGGAGTGAGCATGGTAGTCCAGCATGCCGTGCTGACTCCGATATGGAAGAATACCGTGATCAATAAGTGAGAGCAAAAGGAAAGAAAAAGCAACCATGGAATTTCCATTGGAAGCTGTCGTGCCCAGAAAAATAAGGGAGAATGTGATTCCCTCTAGTCTTACAGCGCCGAACATTTTAGAAAATTGTTTGGAGGTTGTCTCGTTTTTTTGTTGGAGTGCTGACTATGGATTTAGTACTTTGTAAAATTTTCCTTCATAATTTTCTTTGTGTGAAATTTAGTCAAATTAAAAATAAAAAAATAAAATAAATTAAAGTCAATAAAAAATAAAATTTAAGATAAGTTTTTTTTTCAATTTAAATTATTATAAATGCAAAAGGTGTGAAATTTAGTCAAATTAAAAAATTAAAATTAAAATAAATAAAAGTTGATAAAAAAATAATTTATATATATATATATATATATATATATTAATTTAAATGTAACATACTTTGATATCCTCAGATGGAAATGCAAGGAGTTCGAAATTTTTTATACAAACTACCTAAAGGTAACTATCCAAATCACTAGTATGTGGGGTCTTGGTTAAATGGTGATGAGACGGGCTGTTATAACACTAATCATAGGTTCAATTCCCTTCCCCAATCGGGGTGATGTATCTGGACATGTTATGAAAATGGAGTAAAAAAAAAAAAAGTGAAAAAAGTGAAAATTTGAAAGGTACTACCAAACTTACAAAAAAAAAAAAAAAAACTATCCAAATCACTATTAAAGATTCCTCATTAATCATTAGATAGAATGTTCATTAGTTCATAGTGTAACCTTAGTACAATAATAGTAAGTTGCTTAACCAGTAACAACCATTGTTGTAGTATGTTAACATAAATTGTATGATGTAATCCTTGCATTCATTTCATTATTCATGTAGCCACCACATACTTGACATTATGAACATCACAACAAGAAAGGAATCATCATCATCAATATGACACAATAATCAATCGCATAATAACACCGTAGGGTGAAAACCAGCAAACATTTAATTTTATTATTAAATGCTAGCGAGGGTGTTCACCCCTCACTCAATGGCTTATAAGGGAGACCATCCCTTAACTATTGTTATAAATATTACAAAGAAATATACAAATATCTAGCTTAAAGCCATTACAGTAATTATGATAGCATTTACCCACTAATCTTCATATCTTCATATCTTGGTGGCATGGATGTACCTACAACTCGAAACCCTCGTAGGGTGAAAACCAACAAACATTTAATTTTATTATTAAACACTCCCGAGGGTGTTCACCCCTCACTCAATGGCTTATAAGGGAGACCATCCCTTAAACATTGTTATAAATCTTACAAAGAAATATACAAATATTTAGCTTAAAGCCATTACAGTAATTATAATAGCATTTACCCACTAATCTTCATATCTTCGTATTTTGGTGGCATGGATATACCTACAATGGACCATCGTACATTGGACAACTAACCCTTAAGCTATTACTTTTGGTTCATGTAAAGAAAGCTAACACAACAAATGTTGTTCCTATGCATAAAAATGCATATAGTTTCCAAAAGAATCTTCCCAATGGAATTCTTTAACACAGTTACGAACTTTGTGCATGTGATTTACATAAATTTTTTAAAATAACTAACCCTTAAGCTATTACTTTTGGTTCATGTAAAGAAAGCTAACACAACAAATGTTGTTCCTATGCATACAAATGCATATAATTTCCAAAAGAATCTTCCCAATGGAATTTTTTAACACAATAAGCATGCAAACATACTTTTCCTTTTCGAGGGAATTTTAGCATAATAAGGCATGCAAAACATGTTTCCTTTTCCATAAAACTTAGGTAATAAAACATACAGATAGATGTATCATTTTCAAAATATTATACAAGCATTACCCATATATATATTCCAAGGAAACCAACACATTAATATAGGTTTTATGCATGTAATCCATCTTCTTTTCCAAAGAATATTTCACAATGTAGGCTAACTAAACATGCTATCATTTCCCACATACAACTATATATTATTTCCAATGAAAGATAATACAAATCTTGCATGCATATACATGATATTATTCCAAATGAAACTAACATAATAGAATAATCACATAGTTCTTCTATAAAGAAATATAACTCAATATTTCATCTATCCATGCAAGGAAATATCTCTACAACTTGACTATTCGTTGTAACTAACCTGACATAACAGTCATGATAGCATAAAAATAATCATATACTTATCTTCAAGAACCCAACATAGTTTCTCTATATTTTATGTACAAAGTTGTCATAAATTTGTTTTCAAGAAAGAATCATAACCAACCTTTCTTTTGCACATAAGAACTAGGAAAACCTCTCTTTTTTAAATAATAGCAGGGTAAACCTTTTATGCATTAAACCATGCAATTAAATCAAACACAAATAATTTATATTTTTATCCACTAGAACATGTAACTTTTGCAAATTCTTGCGAAGGAATTAACACAATGGACTTATATTTCACACACAAGATAAAGATATTATTTCCAAAGAAGATCTTATGACTTATGTTATCTATGTGTATAATTTTTAGAAGGTAATACCATAATATATTTATCTTTAACCACAATTACATATTTCACCTCAAAAAATGGAATTCCCAACTTATTATATTTTCTCATATATTTATTTCATCTTGATATGGGAATAAAACTTGTTTATAATAAGATTGGAAAATAAGTCAGGTAAATAATCATTAGCGAATTTGTTTCAGTTCCATCTCAATAAACTAATGAAAATCCATTTTCTTTATATGTAACTCATCCCAAGAAAGGTGAGAAAAAATAATACTTATTCTTTACTATTTTCCCATAATCTTTTCCCAAGAAAAATTATACTATATATATATTTCACGAACAAATATTTATATGCAGTCTTATTTTCCAAATGAGAGCCTTGATTCTTATTATTTTATAGAAGTAAAAATGTATATGAAATAATTCTCAAGACGACTTATTTGATCTTGGGCATAATCATTTTAAATCCTTTCAGTAAAAATTAACAAAGTACTTATCTTTTAATTTTTGGAAATTGTTTGTGCAGGCTCTCCTACAATGACTCAGTGGCCATGTGCATGAAACTCAGTGGCAATGTGCATGAAATATCCATTGGCTGCCCTGTGGAAGGACAACAGAGGCATGAAACTCAATGGCAATGTGCATGAAATATCCATTGGCTGCTCTATGGAAGGACAACAAAGTTAAGCAAAAATATTTGTGACCAATGTCACCATCCATAAACTAGAGCACCGACCGAAAGAATTTATCTATTTGGAAATATGGATCCCTCAATTTAGACACGCTCTTCCTCATATATTGAATTTAATCAAGATTTTTCAATCGAGTGAAAGAGTCCCAACCCCAAAAATCCATTGTAGCATCCATAGACCCACATGTTTACCTTTTTCATTGATGAAAAATATTATTAATTTGATAGAATTAGTTTTTCAAGAATTCGTTAGGGTTTTGTACAGTTAGGATCTTGGTAACTAATTCGAGGATACTTTCCATCTTTCTTATTTTTTAATATGGAGAGGAGTGGGGGGGTCACGGTGGCCTGAACTCTCTGCCAAAATTCCATGTTGAAGCCTGAACCTGACTTGACTTGCCAACAATAATGTTGAATCTAAACAAAAGAGTCTACGTGAGAAGAGGTGCTTTCTTCGACGTGTTGCTGTTTGTTTTGTTATTGAGAGTGGAAAGCAGTAATAATTAATGTTGAATCTGGAAAGAAAGAGTCGACTTGAGAACAGGAGGTACTGTTGTTTTCTTTCTTCGAAGTATTGTTGTTTCTTTCTTTCGTAAGAGCCGAGAGTGGTTTGGTAAGAATTTTTTAGAGTATTCGTATTTCATGAAAATAGTTCTTGGAAATCTCATATGAGTACGCACTTTTACCTTAACCTTTTTATATTAAATATGAATTTATACTGGAGGGTAGCATTTGTTGCATTTTCCAATGTGTTATTAACATTTGTCTTGATTTGGATACTTTATATACATGAGTTTGCAAAATTAATAGTAAATTATTGACATTTATTATTATACAACCAATGAAATATAAAATAGGCATTGAATTGTAACTATTAAGGCTTTTGAATTTTAAAATTCAAAAATAAATATAGAGTAAAAGCTGGTTTACTTAATATGTAAGATTCTGTATTTTCATACCAAAAGTCCTTGCGCCATCATAGGTAGGCATGCATATGAATTTTTATGTAAAAGAGAAATAACCATGTGATTTTCTAGTAAAAGACAAACTTACGACGTAAGTTCTTGAAAATATTGATACGATCTCAATATTATATTAATCTTTTAGAAATATATTATTCTTATAGATATACCATGGTAAAAGAAAAACTTACTATCCTAGTTTTGTGGAGAAGAAACCATGTGAGTTCTTGCAAAGATTGCTATTATGTTTCTTGAAAGATGGCAGCAGTAGTAAAACATAAATAAGTAAATTTGCAAGTTATTTCTTGAAAATGAATATAGATTAAAGAGGGTAGCTCTTGAATATATATCATGAGTTGGGAGATAATGAGTTTTTTCTTGGAAAAGAAATCATGAAGAAACCATGTTAGTTTGTCATAATCTTTTCTTTGGAAAATATTATGTTGTTTTATATATATAACCTCTTGAAAAGATGAATAACCTCTTGAAAATATTACATGGCTAGATGAATTATGTCAAATTCTTGATTTAGGTGTATTAAAGGTTAAGTTAACCTTGTTAGTGTTGCCTAGTTTTTATGAATAAAAGAGGTTTATCTATGGTAATTTCTTGGAAGCCAAGAATAAGCAACTTGCAAGTAGAATTATAGAGAAAGAAGGTTCTTTGCATGAATATAAGATCTATTGAGCTATATTTATTTCAAAAAAAATTATATGTGATTAATTTATGCTATCAAAATTATTATGTTAGTTTCTTTCAGAATAAGATCGTGTATAAGCATGTAATATTTGTATTATCTTTCATTGGAAAGAATATACATTTGTATGTGGGAAATGATAGCATATTTAGTTAGCCTACATTGGGAAATATTCTTTGGAAAAGAAGGTGGATTTCATGCATAAAACCCATATTAATGTGTCGGTTTCCTTTGAATATACAAATGGTAATGTTAGTATAATATTTGGAAAAGAAGACATGTAAACATGTGTTTGCATGCTCTATTGTGTTAAGTATTCTTTTGGGGAAATTATTTTAGAAAATTTATGCATTGTATGCATAGGAACAAAGTTCAATGTGTTAGCAATAGTTGAAGGGATGGTTCTTTTGTTAAAGTTTAAGTAAGTCAAATGCACATTGTGTCATTTTCCATTAAAGGAATTCCTAGACAATTCCTAGACATTTGTAGTGATTTTTCTTGTACGAATTTGAGCATTCGTGAGAATTGTCATAATAATGCGGGGATTATTTGACATGAATTGATAATTACTTTCTCACACTAAGGTAGAGATGTTAAAAGAAATCAGGTTGTGATATTGTATTCAAATCTCATGTATGCACATGAATAAGTGTTAAAGGATCACTTAAATATTGATTATTTATTGATTAAGTATTTTATCTAATCACGCTATAAAATCTTGTTGATGACATCAATGACAAGAAATGATGGTGATTTATGAGAAGGAAATATTGTTCTTAACATGGTGGCAGGTAAATGATTAATGGTTCATGTAGATGAGTGCGAGCTGCATGATGGTCCACTGTATGATGGTACATTGTAGGTACATCCATGCCACCTAGATATGAATATATGAAGATTAGTGGGTAAATGCTATCATAATTATTGTAATGGCTTTAAGCTAGATATTTGTATATTTCCTTGTAAGATTTACAACGATGGTTAAGGGGTGGTCTCCCTTATAAGCCATTAAGTGAGGGCTGAACACTCTTACGAGCATTTAATAATAAAATTAAACGTTTGCTAGTTTTCACCCTACGGGGTTTCTAGGGTATATTGGTGTTCAATGATGTGATTGATTATTGTGTCAGAATGATGATGTTGATTCCTTTCTTGTTGTGATGTTCATAATTTCAAGTAAGTGATGACTACATGAATAATGAAATAAATGCAAGGTTACATCATACAGTTTTATGTTAATGTACTACAATAGTGGTTGTTAATGGTTAAGCAACTTAGTATTTGTTATACTAAGGTTACACTATGAACTGGTGAAAATTCTATCTAATGATTAGTAAGTAATATTTAATAGTCATTTGGATAGTTACCCATGGGTAACTTGTATAAAAAAATTTAACACCTTGCATTTCCATGTGAAGTTATCAGTGTATGTTATAAGTGGTATCAGAGCTTAAGGTTGTAGCACTAAAAAAATTTAACTCCTTGCATTTCCATGTGAAGTTATCAGTGTATGTTATAAGTGGTATCAGAGCTAAAGGTTGCAGCACTGGCGCCTTTGGGATTTGTTAAGCGAAAGTAAATTGAGGTAAGCTATAATGGACATCAGTTGAGGTATGATTCTAGAAATCTACATATTGATTGATATATGATTCTAGCAATCTACATAGTGATTAATATATGCACTAGTCTACTTTTGACATGAGATGTGTGATTCATGTATATAACTACATTGAAGAGAAATAATTAATAAATGCTACTGGAAAATAATTTTCATAACATTGGAATCTTGTTGAGGATAAAAGACAATAAAACCTTTGTTGTATTTATGAAAAACCTGAGTACTCACTAGTAAAAGTGAGAGTTGACTATTAACATTTGGGTATATGACATGATACTCATAAATTTAATGAACATAACTAAAGTTACCATGCACTAATTGAAAAAGATGAATGTGTAGAGTGATGGTGTGTGAAACTAATGCATGAATGAAAAATATGGGGAAAGTCCTTCAAGAGGATGATACAGTGTTTTAAAATGAAATTGAATGAAGCCTTTTAGATGTTAAAAATACACAATGGGTCAAGTAGTGAGACTTGACTATAATGACTAGTTGTTGAATGACTAGTTTTGAATGATTCGTGTCATGGATGCATTAAGATTATTAGTGGGATTGATTAGTTAGTTTTGTATGACTAACTAATAAAACCTATATGCATGAATTGGTTTTGATGAAAGATTATTGCAAGTTGTGAACAAGTGATTATGGTAATTACTTCATGTGTTAGTCTGTTGGTAACAGAACATTGTGGGAAATGGAAATGTTTGGAATGTTACCCTAACCATTATTTCTATATACACATTAATGAATATTTGTATATAATTGTATGCATGACAACGTTGTATGCAGGAAATTAAAATGATTGCGTAAGATAATACATGCTTAGGAAATGCATATTTACGATTCGCATTGTTGCTTATAGTAAGCATGGGTAGCTTAATGGCAACATAAAACCTGTGAAAGTAAAACATCGTAAACATTGCAATGAAAATTGCAACACTAAATGTTAAAGTATCATGTTATAATGTGCATGATTGTGTTATTTGAGAAATAATAATATATAAACACATGGTATCATGTTATAATGTGCATGATTTTGTTCTTTGGGAAATAATAATGTACAACACATGTATGTTAGTCATGTTTCCTGTTAATCTAGATATCATTGGACCGATGTTAAGGGCAAGTATGATGTACATAAAGTTTTTTTTCTTTATGTATAAATGTGCATAAAGTTAATTATGTAATTTGCTATGGGAAAGAATGCTAAAAGAGAAAATTTAACATGCGAGACAGTTGTGAATAACTGTAAAAAGGTAGAAGGCCTTGGGTTGATGGTGGTTTCCTGCCCGGAGGGGTTGATGGCACTTGCCTACCCGGATTTCCTCTCCCTAGAGATATATGATCTCAGTAAGGGAAAATAGTTGGCCAAGATGGTGAAGAGGGGAAAACCTGAGTCAACTCTAATGATTTTGGGGCCTGTTGGAGGAGGTCCAAAATTCCTCATAGACGGGACGTTGTCGGAGGAATAGTCATGATGTTGCCAAGAGGAATCCTATACTGGACCTTGATTGGTCATTGGAATTCTCAAGCTGCTTTGCCAGTGGAATTCCATCCTAGACCTAGAATGGTTTTTTGTCAAATAACTGTCTAGATGTGAAAATGACTCGATTTGGTTGTGGAAACCAACTCCTATGGGTTGGAAGGAGAATTTTATTTACCATTGTGGTTCTCATAGTGGAAAAAGTTAAGTAATCAGTTATGTGTTATATTAAAATGAATTTTATATGATTATGTAAATATCTTATGTAGATATTGAGAGAAAAGGAGCCTAGCACTTGAAAATGAAATACTGAATGTATAAGTTCTTTTATTTTATTACTATTTTTTTTAATGTCTTAGCCGGGGCTAGGACACTATGCACATGGTGCATTGATTGACCATCTATACAATTTGAGAGCTAGGTGCTCTCTGAGTACTTTTTGAAGTACTGTGTGGATGTCTTTAGCGGGAGCTAAGACAATGTGCACATGGTGTAGTGATTTATAATTCTTATGATTTATCATGAATAGAGGGTTGGTGCTCTTTGAAGACTAGGAAGAGTATTGTGACTAAAATATCACTTGAAATTGCATGGATGAATGATAGTTTAAAGTATTTCATTTGATTGGAAATGGTGTGACTAATGTGAATTAATTTGCTAGTCATACATTACAAACTAATTTCCATGGAGTGTTGATGGGTTGTTCAACCATTCTCAGAGAGCTTGTGTAAAATTCATCATTACTTCCAATAGTAATTGGTAAGTAATGGTAAGTTGGTATAGAGATTTCTCTATATTTTTATGAATTTGGATAAGTGGTTAAAAATGGAAATGGAATATTTTTTGAGCTATAAATGCTTATGACTATGGATAAAAACATTATTGTTTCAATTAATGGCATTTAAGGAAAATAAAGTATTTCATTGTGAATGGGAAGGATCCCATTTTTGGTTGTTTAGAAGACTATATCATGAATAAATGTTAAATCCTAGTAAGGGTTAAACACCGAGGAAGACATTCTCTTAAGGGGGAGAGTATGTTACATCCATAGACCCACGTGTTTACCTTTTTCGTTGATGAAAAATATTATTGATTTAATGGAATTAGTTTTTCAAGAAGTCGTTAGGGTTTTGTGCAGTTGGGATCTTGGTAACTAATTCGAGGAGGTTACTTTCCATCCTTCTTAGTTTTTAATACGGAGAGGAGGAAGATACGTGGGGGGCCGGGGGGGGTGTCACACTGGCCTGAACTCTCTGCCAAAATTCCATCTTGGAGCCTGAACCTGACTTGACTTGCTAACAATAATGTTGAATCAAAAGGGAAGAGTCGATGTGAGAAGAGGAGCTTGCTTTAACGTGTTGTTGTTTGTTTCGTTATTGAGAGTGGAGATCAGTAATCAATAATGTTGAATCTGGAAAGAAAGAGTCAACTTGAGAAGAGGAGGTATTGTTGTTTTCTTTCTTCAAAGTATTGTTGTTTCTTTCTTTCGTAAGAGTTGAGAGTGGTTTGGTAAGAATTATTTTAGAGTATTCGTACTTCACGAAAATAGTTCTTTGAAATCTCATATGAGTACGCACTCTTACCTTAACCCTTTCATATTAAATATGCATTTATACTGGAGGGTAGCATTTGTTGCATTTTCCAATGTGTTATTAGCATTTGTCTTGATTTGGATACTTTATATACATGATTTTGCCGAATTAATAGTAAATTATTGTAGAAATTATACAAGATGCATGTATATTACCAGACTCCCTTGATCTAACAAATTCTCTCATGTTAAATACAAAATCTTTCCACTTAATTCTTTGCGGAAATTAAATCGCCAATTGCAAAACACATATGAAGCCAAATCAATTGCACATAAACACAATTGTTTAACGGGAAAGCTTAAAGCTAGAAACCCAAACTATCATATATTTTGTATATCAATGGAACATGTAACAATCTCATACAAAGCTTAGTACATCAAGCTCTCAGTACAATCAACAATCATTACACACTGTCATGCAGAAATTTGCATATCTATGCACCAATTTCTTGCCTCTTGACAGCCTGCCTCCATTGTGCAATCCCTAATGAAGAAGACCCCTGAATGAATTCGAATTGGCCTTGACTTGACTACGTAATCCTCATTGGCATCTCCAATGTGTGTCAGATGCATTGAATGCATCACTATATTCACAACATATAGTCCATCTCACCCTTTTACCTATCTCTCCACTAGGTCTCCACTGGAACTGACATGCAAGTAGTTAATTGTTGTATTTTTTTAGTTGCAAGTGAGTCTCTAGTTGTGAATTAATTAAATAATTAATTCACTAAACTCTCACTAGTGTATCTTCAGTTAGAACTATATACAACTAGCACAACTGAGTTTAACTAAATAACAACTCCCATAACTACTCTTCCAACTCTGTCACAACTCTGCCACTTCAGTTCTAATTGATTCCTCCATGCATGAGTCACCAACCACCCTAGGAATTGTGTAATTCCTTCAACCCACTGATTTTCCAAATATGTTCACTGAAATAAAGTGCTCCAAGAGAATAAGTTGATATTTATTGTCGGATTATTATTAAGGGCTAATAATAATCGACATGCATCTATTTTTAGATTACCAATCTATAAATAGACTTCGCCCACTCTTCTAAAAATAGAATTTCATCTATTTTTCCAGCGATCAACCATCTACAAATAGCATCCTGCAACTTATAGAATATGCTCACTGTGTCTAAAAATAGACATACACCTAGAAATAGCCTGCGAGCCCCACTTAGTGAAGGTGCTTAATTTTCACTAAGCTCATCATCTTGTTGAATCTCGACACTCCCTCTCAACAAGATAGGGATTATCCTTCACCCCGATCCTGCCTCTATGGTATTCGAATTTTCTCCTGGTGAGCGCCTTCGTCAGAATATCTGCATCCTGATCTTCCGTAGGAATGTACTGAAGCAACATGATCTTCCACTGCACACAATCTCTGATATGATGATACACAATATCTATATGCTTAGATCTATCATGAAACACATGATTAATCGAGATTTTAATGCAACTTTGATTATCACAATGTATCATTGTAGAATCTAAATGAGAATCGAACAAACCGACCAGGATCTTCCTCATCCAGATAGCCTCACATGCAGCTTGACTTGCTGCCATGTATTCTGCTTCCACTGAACTGAGTGCCATGGATCTTTGTTTCCTGTTGTACCAAGAAATTGTTGTAGATTTGATACTGAAAACCCCTCCTGATGTGCTCTTTCTGTCTGTTGGGCTGCCTGCCCAATCTGCATCCGTGAAGCCATGCAACTTCACCTCATCTGTCTGTCTGTACCATAAGCCATACTCAGATGTGCCCCTGAGATATCTCAGGACATGCTTGCCTACCTTCCGAAAGAGCTTGGTAGGCTTAACCATTGCTTGACCAAGTTGGTTCACCGCATAGCATATGTCTAGTCTTGTATTAGCCAAATACATGAGCAAACCCACCAACTGTCGATAGACAGTAGCATCCACTACCTCTGCCGATGTAGCATCCTCTTTCCTCCAATTTCTTGGAAGAGGAGTATCCATGGGCTTGCATTCCTGCGTGTGAAACTTACCCAAGTATCTCTAGAGCATACTTTCCTTAAGACACAAACAGTTCACCTTCTCGCTGCCATATTTCCAATCCAAGGAAATAATGAAGGAGGCCCAAATCCTTCATCTCAAACTCCTTTGCAAGATCTTCCTTGCATGAGTGTATCAACTGCTCATCACTTATTAGTATTAAATCATCAACATAAATAACAATGATTAAAAGCTTACCCTCCACCACAATTTGGTATAGGTTTACATCCTCCTCACTCTTGGTGAAGCCAAGTTCAGTGAAATAGCTGTCGATCTGTGTGTACCAAGCACGGGGTGCTTGCTTCAGCCCATACAACTCTCTTTTGAGTCTGCACACATGCAAATTGCTGCTGAAGATCTCAAATCCTTCAAGCTGCTCAATGTATAGTTCTTCCTCAATGATCCCATTAAGGAATGCAGTCTTCACATCCATCTGATGAATGTGCCAACCCATCAACGCTAGGAGAGAAAGGATGGTCCTTATGGATGAATATCGTTCGATAGGTGTAAAGGTTTCTTCATAATCAATCCCCTCGATTTGTGAGAAGCCCCGAGAAAAAAATCTTTCCTTATACTTCTCGACGCTCCCATCAACATCTTGCTTTACCTTGTAGATCCATCTTGAACCTACCATTGATTTACCAACCAGCCTTGGAACAATCTCTAAAGCATTGTTTCTCACAATGGAGTCATACTCCTCCACCATGGTATCTATCCATGTGGGCTCCTGCGCTACTTCCTCAAAGGAAGATGGCTCTGTCACGATACACTTGCTCATGAGAGCCATGTATCCAGTGAATCGGTCAGGTGACTGTCTCCGTTTGCACAGTGATGTAGGGACTCCTACATTCTATGTCGCATCAAGCTTCAACCTCTCAGCTTCTATGGTACGCCTTCTGCCTGTTCTGATGTTTGGCTCTGCATGAGTGGACTCCTCCACTCCATGATCCTCCTCCTGTGGTTGGTCCACATCTTGAGGCTCATATTTGGGAACAAGAAGTTCCTCCTTTGCATGCAAGTGTAGCTCCCTTTCAAGCGATAAATTCAACGCTTTCTCCTCATTGAATTTTATATCCCGTCACACCACAACCATCTGACTGTTTGGAAAATACACATGATAATTATGTGGTGTTTCTATGTGCCCCACAGATAACCCAACTTCCGCAGTCATCTCCAGCTTCTTCCTGGCATCCTTTGTCACATGAATGTAAAAAAATGAGCGAAAAATATCCAAATGAGAAATATCATGCTTCTTACCAGTATAATCTTCTTCAAGTGTATTGATGCCAAGTATTATATGAGGACAATGGTTTTTCACATAAACCGTAGTGTTGCATGCTTTTGCCCACAAGTGCATCGGTAGGCCCTGGTCATGCAGCATAGCTTGTGTAGCACCCACGATCGTCTTGTTCTTCCTCTCTGCAACCCCATTCTGCTGTGGGTTATGAGGCACTATGAGTTCTCTTTGAATTCCTTCTTTTCTTCAGAAGTATTTGAATTCGTTCGAGATATATTCACCACCATTATCGCTCCATAGAGCCTTCACTTGCTTCCCCAACTCCCTCTCCACCAATGCTTTAAACTCACAGAACTTTGAGAATGTTTCACTCTTCTTCTGCATGAAGAAGATCCAACATCTACGAGAATATTCATCAACAAATATAACATAATACCTATGTTTTTTTGTTGAAGAAACCAAGAAAGGTCCACACACGTCTGTGTGAATTCTCTCAAGGATCACCGAAGCACGGTTCTCCTTCTCATGAAAGGTAGTCTTCAAAAAATTACCCATAGTACATCCCTTTCACTGATATTTTTGTGCAAGAGTACCCTTGGGAACTCCAATAGAAATTTACTGCAAAATCTTCAAGGCTCCATGGTGAAGATGGCCCAATCTCCTGTGCCATAATTTGCCCTCATCCCGGTTCACCACTTCTTCTACTTTTCCCATCATTGCAATGCAGCCATCTACCTCTAGCTTTTAGAGATTCTTAACTTGAATCCCTATCCTGTTAGTTTGACCCGTTGTTTTATGTCGTAGGAAAGCTTTTCCCTCACTGAAAAAAACGTCATAACCTCTGTCCTCCAATATCGCGACCGAGACCAAGTTCTTCTTCAGACCTAGAACATACATAACATCTTTCAACAAAAATGGTTTACTTGAATCCCTCTAAAAGGTAATGGTTCCCATGTCGGTCGCACTGTATCTACCATCGTCACCCATCTCTATATGCGTTTGGAGATCTTTCTCCTCCAAGTCACTAAACAACTCCTTATCTCCCGTCATGTGGAAGAAAGCACCACTATCAAGATACCACACCGATCCCATTGCGCTTGAAACCAACATGCGATCAAAGAGAAATCAAGTTGAAATTGTGAGGCTAAGGTCTCACCTTCTGCAGCTCCAGCATCCTTCTTGTTCTTATTTTTCTATGGGAAGTTAGTGGTGAGATGTCCATGTTCGTGATAGTGAAAACACTTCACTTTGGACAAATCCAGCTTCTTACCTTTAGCGTCGAATTTTGGATGGGATTTCTTCCCCTTCCCTTTCCTTGCTTTGGTAGCCAAAGTGAAATTCTCTTCATCACCATTCTTTGATGAAGAGCCATCCCTGGTACTTCGCCTTATCTCCTCCTGCACTAGATCCAACCAAAGTCACTCCCAATCCGGTAGTTTCTCCTGACCATTGACAGAGTCCTGATAATTGTGCCAACTCTTCGGTAACCCAAGGAGAGAAAAGCTCACCAAGTCATCATCCAGAACTGTGATTCCCACACTCCCTAGCTTATCCCTACATTGGACAAACTTTGTGAGATATTTTGGAATACTGTCACCCTTCTCCATTTTAATTTTTTTGAGCTTATCTTTTAGTGCCAACTTCCTATGTTTGCTCCTGCTTTGGAAAAGATCTGTCAAAGCCTTCCACATTGAAAATGGAGTGGATTTCCTGTGAAGGCTTGACACAATATGGTCCTTCACACCTTCCAACAGAATTCTTCTTGTCTTCGCTACCTTCTTTTTCCAGGCGTCAAGTAATGCAACATCACTAGAAGTAGGCTTAGGAAAATTGCTATCGGTGAACTCCTTCAGAACATTATCTTCAAGCACCGCCTCCATCCTGTCCTTCCAGGCTCTGTAGTTCGAGCTACCCTCAAGGGCATACTCCAACCGCAACCCATTGAAAGCCATTTGAATGAATACTCAACTGTTGCACCAAGAAATTTCTGCAGCAAATTTGAATTGTCCACCAGCACAAAACTCAGCACCGCTTCAAGATTGCGATCTTCAGTGATTAACACTGCTCTGATACCATGTAGAAATTATACAAGATGCATGTATATTACCAGACTCCCCTGATCTAAAAAATTCTCTTATGTTAAATACAGAATCCTTCCACTTAATTCTTTGCGGAAATTAAATTGCCAATTTCAAAACACATATGAATCAAAATCAATCGCACATAAACACAATTGTTTAACGGGAAAGCTTAAAGCTAAAAAACCCAACTATCATATATTATGTATATCAATGGAACATGTAACAATATCATACAAATCTTAGTACATCAAGCTCTTATTACAATCAACAATCATTACACACTGTCATGCAGAAATTTGCATATCTATGCACCAATTTCTTGCCTCCTGACAGCCTACCTCCACTGCGCAATCCCTGATGAAGAAGACCCCTGAATGAATTTGAATTGGCCTTGCCTTGACTGCAAAATCCTCATTGGCATCTCCAATAAGTTTCAGATGCATTGAATGCATCACTATAGTCACAACAGATAGCCCATCTCACCCTTTCACCTATCTCTCCACTGGGTCTCCACTGGAACTGACATGCAAGTAGTTAAATGTTGTATTTGTTCAATTGCAAGTGAGTCTCTAGTAGTGAAATAATTAAATAATTAATTTACTAAACTCTCACTAGTGTATCTTCAGTTAGAACTAGATACAACTGGCACAACTGAGTTTAACTCACTTAACTGAGTTAAACTAAATAACAAGTCCCATAACTACTCTTCCAACTCTGTCACAACTCTGCCACTTCAGTTCTAACTGAGTTCTCCATGCATGAGTCACCAACCACCCTAGGAATTGCGTAATTCCTTCAGCCCACTGATTTTCCAAATATGTTCATTGAAATAAAGTGCTCCAAGTTAGAATAAGTTGATATTTATTGTCGGATTATTATTAAGGGCTAATAATAATCGACATGCATCTATTTTTAGATTAGAAATCTATAAATAGACTACGCCCAATCTTCTAAAAATATAATTTCGTCTATTTTTCCAATTTGATCAACCATTTACAAATAGCATCCGGCAACTTATAGAATATGCTCACCATGTCTAAAAATAGACATACACCTAAAAATAGCCCACAAGACCCACATAGTGAAGGTGCTTAATTTTCATTAAGCTCGTCCTCTTGTTGAATCTCAACAATTATTGATAGTTATTATTATATGACCAATGCAATATAAAATAGGCATTGAATTGCAAATATTAAGGCCTTTGAATTTTAAAATTCAAAAATAAATATAGAGTAAAAGGTGGTTTACTTAATATGTAAGATTTTGTATTTTCATACCAAAAGTCCTTGCGCCATGATAGGTAGGCATGCATATGAATTTGTATGTAAAAGATAAATAACCATGTGATTTTCTGGTAAAAGACAAACTTACATGTAAGTTCTTGAAAAGATTGCTATTATGTTAATCTTTTAGAAAAATATTTTTCTTAGAGATATACCATGGTAAAAGACAAACTTACTATGCTAGTTTTGTGGAGAAGAAACCATGTTATTTTTTGCAAAGATTGTTATTATGTATATTGAAAGATGTCAGCAGTAGTAAAACACAAAAAAATAAATTTGCGAGTTATTTCTTTAAAATGAATATAGATTAAAGAGGGTAACTCTTGAATATTTTCATGAGTTGGGAGATAACTTAATGAGTTTTTTCTTGGAAAAGAAGTCGTGAATAAATCATGTTAGTTTGTCAGAAAATATTATGTTGTTTTATATATATAACCTCTTGAAAATATTACATGGCTAGATGAATTATGTCAACTTCTTGATTTAGGTGTATAAAAGGTTAAGTTAACCTTGTTAGTGTTTCCTAGTTATTATGCTTAAAAGAGGTTTATCTATGGTAATTTCTTGGAAGTTGTTAGGGCTCCCGTAGTTTGCAAGATTGGCAAGAACAAAAGCTACAGGGCCTATATCAAAACCACTTTGGAATGCTAGGATCTAGCCCTCCTGGATTCAGAGAGAGATCTCTCTATTTAAGTATTTTCAAAGGATATATATTTAAGGCTTGTGATATGATATTAGGCTAGTTATGAAGCACAAGGGATTTGTTTGGTTTTGGTTGGGTAGGATATCATCAAAGTAAAGGAAGTATTTTGAAGGGTAAAGGTGTGAGTGAGTTGACAGAATGGTTCATTTGATAGGATATGTAAAAGACAGTATCAATCCATTGGGCTATGGAGTCACAAAAGGATTTAATTGCACAAGAAGTTTCAAGAGTGGTCCATGGGGCAAGTCATCTATAACAAAGTATCTCTTTAAGTTGATTTTGTGGTATGGAACATTAAGAAGTGTGGTGAAAGAAGCAAACATATAAGAAAACAAAGGGCAACCTAAGATCAAGTAAGAACTTTGAATCTATCCTACTTTCAACATACTCTCAAAGGAAAACATTTAAGATAAACATAAAAAGTAGCCTAAGATCAGGAAAGGACTTTGAACCTATCCTGCTTTTGGCATACTCTCAAGGGATCTTTTCAAATCAATTGTTGGAGATAAACTAGAGGACAGGGCTAACCATAAACTTCTCTAGTTCAACTTTAATTAACAAACTTTTCAAGAACTTTCAAAGACAATATCTCAAGTTGTACTTAGGAAACATGGGCTCACCAACACTTCACTGGTTATACTCTATTGAATTATCCTCAAAGCAACAATTAGAAGAAAACATAGAGATAAATATTATCAGTGAGAAATAGCGTACTTTGCAGTAAATCCTAATCTAAACTTGTTGTTCTTTATCAGAAAAAGTGGACAGTATGGAAACATAAAGAAAACAACAATTACAATAATAAAAACATCACCATTGATATATACCAGGATCCCATAAATCAACTTGTATATTTGATGTTTAAACCAATTACAATCTTCAAGTCTAGTAGGTCTTTACAGCTTCAAACTTCTCTTCTCAGCCTATCTTTCTTCAATTACTAACAGAGCTTCAACAACCTGAACAACTATTTACATTCAATAAGTATTCAACCAACCAACAACAATGTCTCCTTTGTGAAATATTTATAGAAGAAATGAGGAGGTGGAGTGAAAAGAAGGTCTAATTATTCAGCTAACACAGACTAAATGCTTTTCGACCTTTGGGAGGCCTAATGGAGAAGGTATCTAATGTCTTAACTCTGTTAATTGATTTTTACATTAAGTTTCATCAACTTCAGTCACTTTTGTTGACTTTTGAGGCTTTTGGTAGGCTGTCAATTACTTTATGAGCTGTCTTTGGAAAATATCTCTGACTGTGCATTAAATTTGTATTCTTTTGAGAAAAAATAAACTGCTAGGTGGCATTTTTGGTCTTTGGAGAAGTAAAGGCTTTGGTGATTTGGCATTTGAAGCCTTCTTTCTGCTGATCTGTCCCGATTTGTCACTTTAAACACTGATTAGGCCTTTGATTTGGCTTTTAAGCCTTCTTTAATCATCTTCTGCTTTATTCACTGTGCTGACTGTTTTAATCTTTATCCTTTACCTCCGATTGGTCTTCACTGTTCTTCATTTAACTTTATTGCTTTGTTGACAGGTGCTTTCTTCACGTTGAATGTTTTGCTGTGTAACCAATGCCCATGACGCAATTGGTCTAAAAACTTGGAAATTAACCCTTTATGTCCCTTTTTGCCTTTGATCAGACCTTTGAGGATCGTCACCCTCAGCCTTTGTCACTGTTCCTTGATCGTGGGATGGCTTTTATATGACTACCGCCATGAAACCTGCAACAAACATCAAACATATTATATAAAACCTATGAATGGATAAACTGCTTCAGAGGGCTCGGTGGAAGGCAAAAGAGTAGTGCAGAGGAAGGGAAATATGCAGGGAAGGGTTCCATGGAGGAAATCCGAGAAAAATAGGGTTTAAATCTGCTTGTGGCGCGAAAATATGAATAGGCGGTTTCGGAAAACCGGAGATGGTTTTTGCGTAGGGTCTGGGCGGTAAGTGGTAATGGGATGGGCGGACGCGATATATGTGAGTGGATGACGCATGTCCCCCACAAAACCACCAATTTTGCATAGGAGTTGCATGGTGGAGAAATTGGGTGGAAACGAGTGTGAAATGGAGTTTGGATCATTTGATCTGGACAGTCCAAATCAACGGCTATAGATAAGTGCGATAGGAGGAAAAATGCATGGCGGAAGAATAAGGTGGGGCCAAGCTGACTAAGCTAATTTGTCACTTAGCAGGGAGGCTTGAGGTTGGGGAAAACGATGTGCGTCGTTGGATTATAGTGATAAAGGGTTATAATCAAGGTAGGGGAGAAGATATAAAGGAAAAAAGGTGGAAGTGGGAGGAAGTGAAGGAGAGACGATGATCATCGGATAAGGAGAGATCGACGGCTAAGACCAACTGCAGGAGGACTGGGGGGTATGGAGGAAAATCTCGGAGTGTGCCTCCGCAGTAAATCTTAGCCGTAGATCTAAGATCTCCCATAGTCAAAAGAGTCAACTGCGGGGGCACTAGGAAGTACGGGCCACTTTGGTTGGATGCCCCCGCAGTGAACCTAAGACGTTGATCTAGGAGGAATGGACGGTGAGGATTTGATCGAAGAAAGGAAAAAATGAATGAACGAGGTGGATGAATGGTGAAAAGGTGAAACTGCCCCAACCGTTGGATCTGGGGGAGCCAGATCAACGGTCCCAAATGCATCAACTGGAGGCTTTGATAAAGGCGATCAGGGGGAAGAAATGATAATGAGATGGAATATGGACCGTTGGATCGGAAAATATCAATGGTGGATATCTACTCGAGGGATCGCATCGGCGGGGGGGAAAGGGTCAGGGGACAAGGGGACTAGGAAGTTGCGATGTGATGGTAAAAGAGAGAAGCGATGGAGGAGAGATGCGATGGAGTGGAGCGCGGAGGAGTGATGGGCGTCAGATCTGAAGGAACAGACGGTCCAGATCAAATCAGGAGATCAGCCATCGACGGAAAAAGAGTTCGGGAACGAGGAAACGAGGATTAATGATGGTCGAGAGTTGATGGGCTTTAGCGCTCAGTTACGAGGGCGGTCTTATGGCCGAAAAAGTGGCTCGGACTTAAGCGAAAGGGGCTTAAGGCCTTCTATTAAAAATGAGGGATTTTGGACAAAAAATGAATGTTTTTGAGGATTTTTGGAGTTTTCGATAGGGGGAAAAGGGTTTTAAACTAGAATAAATGGATTTTATCAGGTTCAAAGGGGATTTTGAGGGAAAATAAAGGGTAAAAATGGGAAAAATGAGTGAAATGAAGGGGTTTTTAGAGGGATTTTCCAATGGAAAATGGGTCTGAAAACAATCTTTTTTATAACAACAAGGTTTTTCTTTGAAGGATTTGAAGTGAAGATATCAATGGAGTGGATCCTTTGGACAAGGTACACAACAAGGCTTCAAGAACTCACAATTTTTCTTTAAAATTTGTTTCTTGAAGACTAAAGACCTGTTTTAGCCATCATCAATTATGACAAAATTTTAGTGATGGCTAACAGTGGCTCCACTTGGGGATGGCAGCTCCTTGGAGGTGTCAAGAATCTCAGAAATTTATTTCTGGAATGAAAACCTATGCCTTATCCTTGACAACCTTTTCTCACTTGATCATGCTGCTTAAAAAGATTATCAGTAATTTGTATTAGCAAACATAAATTTTTTCCCCAAACAACTACCTACATAGCCTACTTTCTTAACATTTTTTCTTCATAAGGTGCACTTGGACTTGCAAACCTCTTGACTTCAACATTTTATTCTTTTATTGAAAGCAGAAAACTAATCTAAATCTACCTTTATTTCTTCCATAAGTTCAGATTAAACAGTTGAACTCATTAATTCTCTACCTAAGCTACTATCTGTCAGGATTAAGTCGTCTGACAGATCTTCATTCTCTATATTCTAAAACAGAAATTTAAAACATAGTCAAATCAGGATTAAACTGTCTGATTTGCTATAGTGTCTATGGCTGTATGTACAAGTTGCACATAGACTTATTTGCAGAAAATTTAAAAGAAAAACTGTGAAGGCTTAAGATCTGAAAATTACAAGCATCCTTCTTTCTTTCTTTCAGCTCTGTTTTATATCTCTTTAGAGTTGTTCTTCTTCTTTACCTGGTTTAAGTTTTTAGCATGTTAGAACCAGTTATTTTTCTTCTCTTTGGCTCAATTTTTTGTCTGATTAGAGCCATTTCTTTCTATCCTAATCTATTCTACTGATAAGCCAAGATTTCATTGTTTGGAAAATCTTCTTCACTAACCTATCAGCAGTAAATTGAAATCTACCTAGTCATGATTAGGCTGTATGACTAAATAGCAGTGCTTTTTCAAGTAGTGGCATTTAGGCTTGCACACTTTCAGATTTTTCTTTTCTTTTTTAGTATGGGGTTGTACCTTTCTTCTTTTATTTCTGCCCTCTTTTTCTCTTTTGCTATTGTTTTTGTATTTTTTCTTTTTTCAAATTTAAAAAGCAGTGTTATATACAATGAATAAAAAGCTTTGAAACTTAAAATAGCAGTTAACAGAAATAATGTTTGAGCATTCTGCCATTGACAGGGCCTCCAAAATATTTAGCTCCATCCAGTTCTTACAGAAAGAATGCATTGTTTCCAATAACAGATTGAATAAGATAAGGGTCTTGCCATAAATTATCAAATTTTCCATGTTTTCCCTTATCTTCTCTCCTTGAATCCCAATTCAATACTTTGTCAGCAATTTTAAAGTCACTTGCCTTGGTTCTTTTGTCAAACAACTTCTTGATGTTTTCTTGTAGTTTCTGTGCTCCGATGTATACCTCCTCTCTAGTTTGTTGTAGATGTATAGTCTGGTGTATTCTTCTTGTCATATCATCATCTTCAAACTGTACTTCTTGGATCAGCTTCATGACTGGCACTCCTAAACTGGTTGGAAATATTGCATCTATTCCATAAACTAGCTGGTAGGGAGACATTCCAATTGATTTTTTAATTGTTAGTCTTTCTGCCCATAATGCATGTACTAGCTTACTGTGCCATGATTTCTTGTTATCTTCCAGCAATTTCTTGATTATGTTCACCAAACTTTTATTTGAGGATTCTGCCAACCCATTACCTTGAGGGTAATAAGCTGTAGAATGACCCAATATAATCTGATATTTATGACAGAATTCCACCATCTTTTTGGACCCAAATGCAGCAACATTGTCAGTTATGATCTTTCTAGGATAGCCAAATCTAGACAGTATATTATTTTCAAGGAATGAAATGATAACTGAGTCTGTGGCATTCCTAGAGGGGATGGCTTCTATCAATTTGGTAAAATAGTCTGTTGTTGTGAGGATCCATTTATGTTGGGCAAAAGAGGCAGGATGGATTTCCCCAATGAAGTCTAGACCCCACTGCTAAAAAGGAGCTTCAACAATGATTGGTTTTAGAGGTAAGGGAAGTAGCTTTCTTTTGCCTTCAAATATTTGGCATTTGTGACAGGAAATAATAATTTTGTGGATATCTTGAAAGAGGGTGGGCCAGTAGTAACCAGCTCTAAGGATTTTGTTAGCAGTTGACTTCCAGTAGAGGTGACCTCCACATTCTCCTTCATGAAACTCGTGCTTGATCTTATTTGCATCATTCTCAGGCAAACATTTAAGCAATAATCCACTAGCATTTTTCCAATATAAACATTTATTCAAAATGCAGTGATTTACAACTTTCAAATTTAAGAATCTTGCCTTTGTTTTAGACAAACCAAGAGGGACATTTAGGTTGAACAAAACATACAAATTATCAGCATACCCAGATGAATTCAAAAAATGATCTTCAATAAGTTCAGTTTCCAACTCCTCCTATTTATCTAATGCATTAAACATGTTTATATCAAGAGCTTGAAAGTTGGATTAAACCATAAGTTTTGCTAGTCCTTGACCCTTTATAAGCTTAGTGGGCTTGATTTCTAAGTCATATTCTAAAATTACAACAATCCACTCTCCTCTTTTTCCATCTGGATCTTGGGTCAATATGTCTTTTACCACTAAATGAGGCACAAATGCTATGATGTGTGAGTGTAAAATGTAAACTCTGAAGTCTTTTAAGGCTTTGACTAGGGCAAAGGCTTGTTTTTCCATGATATTGTACTTCAGAGGTGCATCTCTTAATGCCTTACTAAAAAACACAATTGGCTGCTCTTGTCCCTTCAAGTTTTTCTATAATAGGACAACAGCTACTGTGTGTTCTAATTCAAATGAAAATATGAAGAAATCCTTAGTAAAATCAGGACTGATAAGAACTGGTGTTTTGGTAAGTGCTTTTTTTACCAGCTCAAATGATTTCTTTGCTTCTAAGGTCCATTTAACTCCTCTCTTGAGCATATTTGTCATGATTCTAAGGAGTTCAGCTAGATTGGGTATGAACCTTCTCAAGAAATTAATCTTCCCAATGAAAGATTGAAGTTCCTTGATGTTTCTAGGATGGTTTATTTGCAATATACCATCGATCCTCTTTGGGTCTATCCTTATTCCTTCTTCAGATATGATATGTCCAAGAAGTTTACTTTCTTGGAAACCGAACAATGTTTTTTTTGGATTTAAGGACAACCCATATTTTCTGCATTTCTCAAATACTTTTCTCAAGTGTATTAGGTGTTCTTCATCTGTTTTAGAATAGACAGTGATATCATCCAGGTAAATCACTATGAAGTAACCTATTTCTTTTGAGAATGCAATCTCCATGGCTCTCTGAAATGTGGCACCAGCATTTATTAAACCAAACGGCATTTTCAAATACATGAAAGTTCCCTAAGGAGTAGTAAAGGTTGTTTTAAGTTGATCATCAGGATGTACCAATACTTGATTGTAACTTGAGAAGCCATCTAGCAAAGAAATTCTTCTAGAACCAACTACCCTTCGTAAGATATGATTCATTTTAGGCAAGGGATAGTTGCCCTTTAATAAGGCTTTGTTTAAGTTTCTAAAGTCAATACAAAGCCTTATTTATCTTGTTTTATTCCTAACAGATACAAGATTAGATACCCAGTCTGAGTATCTAACAGGGACTATAATTCCAGCATCATACATTTTTCTAATTTCTTTCTCCGCGAGAGGTAATTGAACATAGTTGATTCTGCGCAATTTTTGTTTAAAAGGCTTCTAGTTTTCTTTGAGGGGTATCTTATGCTGGATTATTTCTGTATCATATGATTTCAAATCTTCATAACTCCATGTAAATACATCAGAAAATTCTCTAAACAGCTCAATGTATTTCAGTTTAATGTGAGTTGGCAGTGTCTTGGATAGTTTGATCATTTTGGGTTTTTCCTCACTACCTATGTTGCATTCTTCCACTTTAGCTTCAATAGGTTCCAGTTTTGGCTTTTTGGCAACATCATTCAAGTCAAACAATTCTTCTAATGAGACTAGTCATTTTGGCAAGCTTTGATTTTTAGATTGCAGCACTTCTAAGTATTTTTTTCTAAATCTATGCAGTTTTCTGTTTTGTGTTTGGGTTTATTAGTTAACAGATTTATTTCAGCAATCTCAGGAGATTTTTCTTCTTTAGAAAATGATTTTTCCTCAGTAGGACAGTCTTGTTCATACTCTAAATTTGAGCTTTGCACTTCAAATTCATTTTTGGACTGTAGGAAGTCTTCTATTTTTTTTTATCTTCTTCAAACACTTGCCAGTATTTTTCATTATCCGGGAAAACTGGTCTATATTTGACTTGGATGTTGTATTGTTTGCTCTCATAAGGCCTTAGACAAGTACTAGCAGCAAAAGTTAATCCATTGGCAAGAATGTCTTGGTTCCTTGGGACAAAGGTAAGTTGGAATTCAGCAAATGTTTTTAACAAGTCCATGGCATCATCTCTATAGGCTCTAAGTCTAGGATGTTCAGCAGTGTATTCCCCATTTACTTACCTAATTATCAACTCTGAATCCCCATGAACTGTTATTCTTTTGGCCCCTAATTTTTTCAATAAATGCAGGCCTAAAAGGAGAGCTTCATACTCTACTATGTTATTTGTGCAATGGAAGTTTAATCTATAGGAATGACTCTCAGCATGATTGTTTTCAGTGTTATGCATCCATATGCCTGCTCCTGCACTATTTTTAGAGCAAGACCCATCAAAACTCATACTCCAAAGATGATTGTTTTCAGATTTGTCATTCATTTCATTATTGTCCTCCTTGTTTTGTTTGCCTAATCTGTCACTGTGTTGCTCCTGTAGATCTGTACTATGTTGAATTTTATTTTTTTCCTCAATATTTTCAGTGTTTTGAGGATTTGTTCTTTGATTTTCATGATCTGCACTATATTTATGACTGTTTTGGACCTCAAGACCTTCAATTTGTTTGCTGTGAATTTTTGAGTTTGCAAACTGATCTAATGATTTTTCCTGTCTCTCCTTTCCCTCTATGGCTACCACTATGTTTGGATGTGGAGTGACCACTATATTGGCTGATGTTTCATTGAATAACTCTTGCTCATTAGGAATATCATCATTATAAAGAATGAATGGGTCAAGGTTAGTATGTATAGAATAGAGAGGGGAGTTTTCTAGTCTTTCTTGGTTACTTACCATGTATTTCATGTGTGTTTCTCTATAGAGTCTTCTAGGTTGACTGAAGACAAGGATGGTGGCATAAGTCATATCCATCTGCATAGTACCTTGCAACTTAGCACCCCATGATCTTGAAAGAAGCATGCCATATTTGGGGGGTATATCAGCCACTACAATGTCCATCACTAGGTTTTTGGCTGGGATTTGAGCTAAGTTAACACAAAGATCTTTAATAAGGCCTAGGTATCCCACTCTACTTGAATCAAAGGAATATAAATCTTTGTACGGTCTGGTTACCTCTAGACCTAATATTTTCATTATTACTTTAGGCATGAGGTTATGTGATGCTCTTGAATCAAGCATGGCATTGTGAAAAATATTATCATGGATGTTAAAACTGATGTAGAATGGAGGAGTAGTTCCTTCTTGAAATTTTCCTTCAATCTTAGGACCGAACATAAGCTCTAGTGTATCATCATTCAAGTTAACAGTGTCATGAATATCTTTTATGTTCAAACCTTTCAAGACTTGACATATATATACATTTTGAGTGACTAGCTCAGTGAGTGGGACAGAGATCTTGATTTTTGAAATTTCATTCTCTAGGCTAAAGGGAATTTGGTTTTTTCAAATGTTTGATTCAGCCTTGTTAGTCACTCCTTTATCAACAAAATCAGCTTGCTGATTTCTACTATTTACAGCAGTCAAAATGGTTTTTTCAGGAGCATTTTCTGAAGTGATAGTGCTACTAGGGTCACCATTATGTTTTTCATTTATTTGGGTGTTTTTTCCCTTGTTTGGATCAGAACTTTCAGCCCCTAAGTTATGGTTTTCTGTTGTTTTTTTGGAAGCATTTACAGGGTTGTTTTTGGCAGAATTATCAGAGGTTTTCTTTTTGGGAGTTTCTGAGTTTTTTTTAATTCTTAGGTCATATTGTTTGGGCGCTCCTATGATGGCATTTTCGAAATCTTGTTCATAGTATTCAGTTTATGGTCTTTTATCATCATAGGGTGTATATAGACCTTGTTTTCTTTCATGGAGGAAATCAGAATCCTCATTTCTTACTCTCAACATGTTTATGTTATCATCCTCTGTTTTTTCATTTGTTTCTCCATCATCATTAACATAATTTTCTTAAAAAGGAGGTCTGATCTATTGATCAACATCTCTTTTTCTGTTGTGAGGTTGATTTCTCCTAAAGTTCTGATTTTGATTCTGGGATTGGTTTCTATTTTGAGGAGCGGTTTGGTTTTCTCTAGATTGAGCTCTCTCATATATGCTCATCCTCTCCATCATATTTTCCATCATCCTTTCTAGTTTTGAGTTAGATGTGGAAGGTGCAGCTTCATCCCTATATGATACCCTCTTCTCAGTCTTCATTCTAGCTCTCTTCTCAAGCATATTTTCTTCCACACTAAGAGCTCCCTTCTCCATGTCTTCTAAAGTTAAGGGATCCCTTTCTCTTAGCTGATAGGCCATTTCGGGATCAAATCCTTCAGGGAATTTGGCCAAAGCTGAGCCTTGTGGAGGTTTCAAATCTGGGGGTAGTGCATTATAAACACTATTAAATCTAGTGCAATAATTTTGAACACTTTCCCCAGGGTTTCTCTTGAGGTTGTAATATGAAAGTATTTGGAGAGGGTTCTTCCTAATTTCCCATTTGTTTATGAATGTTTGATGTAAAGAAGGGAGATCATTTATACTATTAGGAGTTAAACCCTTAAACCATTTCTTGGCCTCTCCTCCTAAAATTTGGGTAAAAATTCTCATCTTAATGGTTTCATCTTCTATTTCCATATAATCAAAGGCATCGTTCACCTTGTCTACGTGCTGTTGAGCAGTAGTGGGTTCATTTCTGTTGAAATGGGGAATTTTGGACTGATAGTCTTGTGGAAAATTGAATAAAGGTAAAGGAAGGACTAGAGGAGCATACCATGTTTCCATGATAGGAAGTTGTGGGATAAATGGGGGGTTTACAAGTGGAGAGTTTATGAAAGGAGGGGGAGGATGGAATGGAGTAGTTTGAACAGTGGGTGTATGGATTACAGAAGTACTTGAACCAGCAAGAGACTGTTGATCAGATCTAGGATGAAGGAAACCAAAGTTATGAATGAAATGCAGATCAAGTGGGGTGGTTTCTTTACTATCAGTATGTTCACCACTATGTTGGGGTGAGTGTGGAGACTCAAAGTCTATGTGATCTATATCACTAAGTGACTTAGATTTGGATGGGTTTCTTACAAATGGTAAGTCAACTTGTGTATCTTGTAGAGCTGAGAGATTTTCAGGGACAGAATTAGCTCTATGAATTGGTCTGACAACAGTTGAGGTCTTAGATTTAGGAGATTTCCTAAGAATACTTTCTGGATTATCAACTATCTTAGGAGGATTTGGGTCAGGATAGGCTCTAGTATAAATTCTTCTAGAAGCCACTATATGGTGTTTTTAGAACTAATGATGAGAAAATTTCAGCCAAGTATGACAGTCTTTAAGAGGCTAACTAATATTTTTCAAAGAAAACTCAATCCTCAAAGTCTTCTTAACTGAGTTTTCATGATGTTATGATAAATTTTTCCTAGTGGAGTTTTAGGAAAAACCAGTGGGGTCAGAAAACCTACTGAATACCAATGGAGTTGCCAGGTGAAGGATTTTTACTTTTTTTCAAGGTTTGGTTGTTGTTCACCATCAACAATCAATAATAACCAGTCTTGGTGACACTTGATTCATTTAGGAATAGGGGTTCATTGAGTTGTGAAGTTATCTATTGCTCAATATTTTTTGTTCCCCAGTATGGTCGCCACTATGTTAGGGCTCCCGTAGTTTGCAAGATTGGCAAAAACAAATGCCATAGGGCCTACATTAGAACCACTTTGGAATCCTAGGATCTAGCCCTCCTGGATTCAGAGAGAGATCTCTCTATTTAAGTATTTTCAAATGATATATCTTTAAGGCTTATGATGATATTAGGCTAGTTATGAAGCACAAGGGATTTGTTTGGTTTTTGTTGGATAGGATATCATCAAAGTAAAGGAAGTCTTTTGAAGGGTAAAGGTGTGAGTGAGTTGACAGAATGGTTCAGCTGATAGGATAGGTAAAAGACAATATCAATCCATTGGGCTATGGAGTCACAAAAGGATTTAATTGCACAACAAGTTTCAAGAGTGGTACATGGGGCAAGTCATCTATATCAAAGGATCTCTTTAAGTTGATTTTGTGGTATGGAACATTAAGAAGTGTGGTGAAAGAAGCAAACATATAAGAAAACAAAGGGGAGCCTAAGATCAAGTAAGAACTTTGAATCTATCCTGCTTTCAACATACTCTCAAAGGAAAACATTTAAGATAAACATAAAAATTAGCCTAAGATCAGGTAAGGACTTTGAACCTATCCTGATTTTGACATACTCTCAAGGGATCTTTTCAAAGCAACTGTTGGAGATAAACTAGAGGACAGGGCTAACCATAAACTTCTCTAGTTCAACTTTAATTAGCAGACTTTTCAAGAAATTTCAAAGACAATATCTCAAGTTGTGCTCAGGAAACATGGGCTCACCAAAACTTCACTGGTTATATTCTATTGAATTATCCTCAAAGCAAAAATTAGAAGAAAACATAGAGATAAATCTTATCAGTGAGAAATATGGTACTTTGCAGTAAATCCGAATCTAAACTTGTTGTTCTTTATCAAAGAAAGTGGACAGTATGGAAACATAAGGAAAACAACAATTACAATAAGAAAAACATCACCATTGACATAGACCAGGATCCCATAAATCAACTTGTATATTTGATGTTTAAACCAGTTACAATCTTCAAGTTCAGTAGGTCTTTACAGCTTCAAACGTCTCTTCTCAACCTATCTTTCTTCAATTACTAACAGAGCTTCAGCAACCTCAACAACTATTTAGATTCAATAAGTATTCAACCAACCAACAACAATGTCCCCTTTGTGAAGTATTTATAGAAGAAATGAGGAGGTGGAGTGAAAAGAAGGTCTAATTATTCAATTAATATAGAGTAAATGCTTCTCGACCTTTGGGAGGCCTAATGGAGAAGGTATTTAATGTCTTAACTCTGTTAATTGATTTTTACGTTAAGTTTCATCAACTTCAGTCACTTTTGTTGACTTTTGAGGCTTTTGGTAGGTTGGCAATTACTTTCTGAGCTGTCTTTGGAAAATATCTATGACTATGCATTAAATTTGTATTCTTTTGAGGCAAAATAAACTGCTAGGTGGAATTTTTGGTCTTTGGAAAAGAAAAGACTTCGGTGATTTGGCATTTGAAGCCTTCTTTCTATCGATCTGTCCTGATTTGTCACTTTAAACACTGATTAGGCCTCTGATTTAACTTTTAAGCCTTCTTTAATCATCTTATGCTTTATTCACTGTGCTGACTGTTTTAATCTTTATCCTTTATCTCTGATTGGTCTTCATTGTTCTTCATTTAACTTTATTTCTTTGTTGACAGGTGCTTTCTTCACACTGGAGGGTTTGCTGTGTAACCAATGTCCATGACGCAATTGGTCTAAAAACTTGGAAATTAACCCTTTATGTCCCTTTTTTCCTTTGATCAGACCTTTGAGGATCGTCACCCTCAGCCTTTGTCACTGTTCCTTGACCGTGGGACGGCTTTTATATGACTACCGCCATGAAACCTGCAACAAACATCAAACATATTATACAAAACCTGTGAATTGGATAAACTACTTCAGAGGGCTCAGCGGAGGGCGAATGAGCAGTGCAGAGGAAGGGAAATATGTAGGGAAGGGTTCCATGGAGGAAATCCGAGAAAAACAGGGTTTAAATCTGCTTGTGGCGCGAAAATATGAATAGGCGGTTTTAGAAAACCGGAGATGATTTTCACATAGGGTCTGGGCGGTAAGTGGTAATGGGATGGGTGGACGCGATACAGATGAGTGGATGATGCATGTCCCCCACAAAACCACCAATTTCACGGAGGAGTTGCATGGAGTTGCATGGTGGAGCAATTGGTTGGAAACAAGTGTGAAATGGAGTTTGGATCGTTTGATCTGGACAGTCCAGATCAACGGCTATAGATGAGCGCGGAAGAAGGAAAAATGCATGGCGGAAGAATAAGGTGGGGCCAAGCTGACATAAGCTAATTTGTCACGTAGCGGGGAGGCTTGAGGTTGGGTAAAATGATGTGCACCGTTGGATTATAGTGATAAAGGGTTATAATCAAGGTAGGGGCGAAGATATAAAGGGAAAAAGGTGGAAGTGGGAGGAAGTGTAGGAGAGATGATGACCGTCAGATCAGGAGAAGATCGACAGTTGAGACCAACTGTAGGAGGACTGGGGGGTACGGAGGAAAATCTCAGGGTGTGCCTCCGCAGTAAATCTTAGCCGTAGATCTAAGATCTCCCATAGTCAAAAGAGTCAACTGCGGGGGCACTGGGGAGTACAGGCCACTTTGGTCGGATGCCCCCGAAGTGAACCTGAGACGTTGATCTGGGAGGAATGGACGGTGAGGATTTGATCGCAGAAAGGAAAAAATGAGTGAACGAGATGGAGGAATGGTGAAAAGACGAAACTGCCCCAACCGTTGGATCTGGAGGATCCAGATCAACGGTCCCAAATGCATCGACTGGAGGCTTTGATAAAGGTGATCAGGGGGAAGAAATGATAATGCGATGGAATATGGACCGTTGGATCGGAAAATATCAACGGTGGAGATCTACTCGAGGGATCGCATCGGCGGGGGTGAAAGGGTTAGGGAATAAGGGGACTGGGAAGTTGCGATGTGATGGTGAAGGAGAAAAGTGATGGAGAAGGAGCGATGTGATGGAGTGGAGCGCAAAAGAGCGATGGCCGTTAGATCTGAAGGAACGGACGGTCCAGATCAAATCGGGAGATCGTCCATCGACGGAAAAAGAGTTCGGGAACGAGGAAACAGGGATCACAGATGGCCGATAGCCGATGGGCTTTAGCGCTTGGTTATGGGGGCGGTCTTATGGTGGAAAAAGGGGCTCGGGCTTAAGCGAAAGAGGCTTAAGGCCTTATATTAAAAATGAAGGATTTTGGACAGAAAATGAAGGTTTTTGAGGATTTTTGGAGTTTTCGATAGGGGGGGAAAAGGGTTTTAAACTAGAATAAAGGGATTTTATCAGGTTCAAAGGGGATTTTGAGAGAAAATAAAGGGTAAAAATGGGAAAAATGGGTGAAATAAAGGGGTTTTTAGAGGGATTTTCCAATGGAAAATGGGTTTGAAAACAGTCTTTTTTATAACATCAGGGTTTTTCTTTGAAGGTTTTGAAGTGAAGATATCAATGGAGTGGATCTTTTGGACAAGGTACAGAGCAAGGCTTCAAGAAATCACAATTTTTCTTTAAAACTTGTTTCTTGAAGGCTAAAGACCTGTTTTAGCCATTATCAGTTATGACAAAATTTTATTGATGGCTAACAGAAGCCAAGAATGAGCAACTTACAAGTAGAATTATAGAGAAAGAAGGTCCTTTGCATGAATATAAGATCTTTTGAGCTATATTTATTTTTAAAAAAATTATATGTGATTAATTTATGCTATCATAATTATTATGTTAGTTTCTTTCGAAATAAGATCATGTATAAGCATGTAATATTTGTATTATCTTTCATTGGAAAGAATATAAATTTGTATGTGGGAAATGATAGCATGTTTAGTTAGCCTACATTGGGAAATATTCTTTGGAAAAAGGTGGATTACATGCATAAAAACAATATTAATGTGTTGGTTTCCTTGGAATATACAAATGGTAATGTTAGTATAATATTTGGAAAAGAAGACATGTAAATATGTGTTTGCATGATCTATTGTGTTAAGTATTCTTTTGGGGAAATTATCTTAGAAACTTTATGCATTGTATGCATAAAAGCAATGCTCAACGTGTTAGATTTATTATATTCACATGCTCCAAAAGCAATAGTTGAAGGGATGGTTCTTTTGTTACAGTTTAAGTAACTCGAATGCACATTGTGTCATTTTCCATTAAAGGAATTTTTGGACAGTTGTAGTGATTTGTCTTGTACGAATGTGAGCGTGTGTGAGAAGTGTCATAATAATGTGGGGATTATTTGACATGAATTGATAATTACTTGCTCACACTAAGATAGAGATGTTAGAAGAAAACATGTTGTGATATTGTTTTCACATCTCATGTATGCACATGAATAAGTGTTAAAGGATCACTTAAAGATTGATTATTTATTGATTAAGGCTTTATCTAATCATGCTATAAAATTGTGTTGATGACATCAATGACAAGAAATGATGGTGACTTATGAGAAGGAAATATTATGCTTAACATGGTGGAAGGTAAATGATTAATGGTTCATGCAGATGAGTGCGAGCTGCAATATGGTCCATTGTACAATGGTACATTGTAGGTACATCCATGCCACCAAGATATGAAGATATGAAAATTAGTGGGTAAATGCTATCATAATTATTGTAATGGCTTTAACCTAGATATTTGTATATTTCCTTGTGAGATTTATAAAGATGGTTAAGGGACAGTCTCCCTTATAAGCCATTGAGTGAGGACTAAAAACCCTCACTAGCGTTTAATAATGAAATTAAACGTTTGCTGGTTTTCACCCTATCGGGTTTCCAGGGTATATTGGTGTTCAATGATGTGATTGATTATTGTGTCAGATTGATTATGTTAATTCCTTTCTTGTTGTGATGCTCATAATGTCAAGTATGTGATGACTACATGAATAATGAAATAAATGGAAGGTTACATCATACATTTTTATTTTAATGTACTACAATAGTGGTTGTTAATGGTTAAGCAACTTAGTATTTCTTATACTAAGGTTACACTATGAATTGGTGAAAATTCTATCTAATGATTTGTAAGTAATATTTAACAGTCATTTTGATAGTTACCTGTGGGTAACTTGTATAAAAAAATTAACTCCCTTCATTTCCATGTGAAGTTAACGGTGTATGTTATAAGTGGTATCAGAGCTAAAGGTTGCAGCACTGGCGCCTTTGGGATTTGTTACAAGAAAATAAATTAAGGTATGCTACTAATGAACATCAGTGGAGGTATGATTCTATCAATCTACATATTGATTGATATATGCATTAGTCTACTTTTGAGATGAGATGTGAGATTCATGTATATAACTACATTGAAGAGAAATAAGTAATAAATGCTACTGCAAAATAATTTTCATAACATTGGAATCTTTTTTAGGATAAAAGACAATAAAACCTTTGTTGTATTTATGAACAACCTGAGCACTCACTAGTGAAAGTGAGAGTTGACTATTAACATTTGGGTATATGACATAATACTCATAAATTTAATGAACATAACTAAAGTTACCAAGCACTACTTGAAAAAGATGAATGTGTAGAGTGATGGTGTGTGAATCTAATGCATGAATGCAAAAGATGGGGAAGTCCTCGAAGAGGATGATAGAGTGTTTTAAAAATGAAATTGAATGAAGCCTTTTAGATGTTAAAAATACACAATGGGTCAAGTAGTGAGACTTGACTATAATGACTAGTTGTTGAATGACTAGTTTTTGAATGAGTCGTGTTATGGATGCATTAAGATTATTAGTGGGATTGATTAATTAGTGTTGTATTAATAACTAGTAAAACCTATATGCATGAATTGGTTTTGATTAAATATTATTGCAAGTTGTGAACAGGTGATTATGGTAATTACTTCATGTCTCAGTCTGTTGGTAACAGAACCTTGTGGGAAATGGAAATGTCTGGAATGTTACCCTAACCATTATTGCTATATAAACATTAATGAATATTTGTATATAATTGTATGCATGACAACATTGTATGCAGGAAATTAAAATGATTGCGTAAGATAATACGTGCTTAGGAAATGCATATTTACGATTCGCATTGTTGCTTATAGTAAGCATGGTTAGCTTAATGGAAACAGAAAACCTGTGAAAGTAAAACATCAGAAACATTGAAATGCGAATTGCAACAGTAAATGTTAAAGTATCATGTTATAATGTGCATGATTGTGTTACTTGGGAAATAATAATGTATAAACACATGGTATCATGTTATAATGTGCATAATTTTCTTATTTGGGAAATAATAATGTACATCACATGTATGTTAGTCATGTTTTATGTTAATCTAGATATCATTGGATCCATGTTAAGGGCAAGTATGATGTATGATGTACATAAAGTTTCTTTTTCTTTATGTATAAATGTGCATAAAGTTCATTATGTAATTTATTAGGGGAAAGAATGCTAAAAGAGAAATTTAACATGCGAGACAGTTGTGAACAATTGTGAAAGGCTAGAAGGCCTTGGGTTGATGGTGGTTGCCTACCCGGAGGGGTTGATGGCACTTGCATTCCCAGATTTCCTCTCCCTAGAGATATATGATCTCAATAAGGGAAAAGATTTGGCCAAGACGGTGAAGAGGGGAAAACCTGAGGCAACTCTATTGGTTTTGGAGCTTGTTGGAGGAAGTCCAAAATTCCTCATAGATGGGACGCCGTCGAAGGAATAGGCATGATGTTGCTAAGAGGAATCCTATACTGGACCTTGAGTGGTCATTGGAATTCTCGAGTTGGTTTGCCAGTGGAATTCCGTACTAGACCTAGAATGGTTTTTTGTCAAATAACTGTCTGGATGTGAAAATGACTCGATTTGGTTGTGGAAACCAACTCTTATGGGTTGGGAGGAGCATTTTTTTTACCATTGTGGTTCTCATAGCGGAATAAGTTAAGTAATCAGTTATGTGCTATATTAAAATGAATTTTTATATGATTATGTAAATATCTTATGTAGATATTGAGAGGAAAGGAGCCTAGCACTTGAAAAGGAAATACTGAATGTATACGTTATTTTATTTTATTACTATTTTTTTTTGTAATGTCTTAGCAGGGGCTAGGACAATATGCACATGGTGCATTGATTGACCATTTGTACGATTAGAGAGCTAGGAGCTCTCTGAGCACTTTTTGAAGTACTATGTGGATGTCTTTAGCGAGAGCTAAGACAATGTGCACGTGGTGTAGTGATTTAAAATACTTATGATTTATCATGAATAGAGTGTTGGTGCTATTTGAGGACTAGGAATAGTACTGTGACTAAAATATCACTTGAAATTGCATGAATGAATGATAGTTTAAAGTATTTCATTTGATTGGAAATGGCGTGACTAATGTGAATTAATTTGTTAGTCATACATTACAGACTACTTTCCATGGAATGTTGATGGGTTGTTCAACCATTCTCAGAGAGCTTGCGTAAAAGTCATCATTACTTCCAATAGTAATTGGTAAGTATTGGTAAGTTGGTATAGAGATTTCTCTATATTTTTATGAATTTGAATAATGGATTAGTGGTTAAAAATGAAAATGGAATATTTTTATGAGCTATAAATGCTTATGACTATGGATAAAAACATTATTGTTTCAATTAATGGCATTTAAGGAAAAGAAATTGTTTCATTGTGAATGGGAAGTATCCCATTTTTGGTTGTTTAGAAGACTATATCATGAATAAATGTTAAATCCTAGTAAGGGTTGAATACCGAGGACGGCGTTCTCTTAAGGGGGGGAGTATGTAACATCCATAGACCCACATTTTTACCTTTTTCGTTGATGAAAAATATTATTAATTTAATGGAATTAGTTTTTCAAGAAGTTGTTAGGGTTTTGTGCAGTTGGGATCTTGGTAACTAATTCGAGGAGGTTACTTTCCATCCTTCTTAGTATTTAATACAAAGAGGAGGAAGATATGTGGGGGAGGGAGGTGGGCGGCGGTCACGCTGGCCTGAACTCTCTACCAAAATTCCATCTTGGAGCCTGAACCTGACTTGACTTGCCAACAATAATGTTGAATCGAAAGGGAAGAGTCGACGTGAGAAAAGGTGCTTGCTTCGACGTGTTGTTGTTTGTTTCATTATTTAGAGTGGAGAGCAGTAATCAATAATGTTGAATCTGGAAAGAAAGAGTCGACTTGAGAAGAGGAGGTATTGTTGTTTTCTTTCTTCGAAGTATTGTTGTTTTTTTCTTTCGTAAGAGCCGAGAGTGATTTGGTAAGAATTTTCTTAGAGTATTCGTACTTCATGAAAATATTTCTTGGAAATATCATATGAGTACTCACTCTTAACTTAACTCTTTCATATTAAATATGCATTTATACTGGAGGGTAGAAATTGTTGCATTTTCCAATGTGTTATTAGCATTTGTCTTGATTTGGATACTTTATATACATTAGTTTTCCAAATTAATAGTAAATTATTGACATTTATTATTATACGACCAATGCAATATAAAATAGGCATTGAATTGCAACTATTAAGGCTTTTGAATTTTAAAATTAAAAAATAAATATAGAGTAAAAGGTGGTTTACTTAATATGTAAGATTGTGTATTTTTAGACCAAAAGTCCTTATGCCATGATAGGTAGACATGCATATGAATTTTTATGTAAAAGAGAAATAACCATGTGATTTTCTGGTAAAAGACAAACTTACGATATAAGTTCTTGAAAAGATTGCTATTATGTTAATCTTTTAGAAAAATATTATTCTTAGAGATATACCATGGTAAAAGACAAACTTACTATGTTATTTTCGTGGAGAAGAAACCACGTGAGTTCTTGCAAAGATTGCTATTATGTATCTTGAAAGATGTCAGCAGTAGTAAAACATAAATAGATAAATTTGCGAGTTATTTCTTGAAAATGAATATAGATTAAAGAGGGTAACTCTTGAATATATTTCATGAGTTGGGAGATAACTTAATGAGTTTTTTCTTGGAAAATAAGTCATGAAGAAACCATGTTAGTTTTTCATAATCTTTTCTTTGGAAAATATTATGTTGTTTTATATATATAGCCTCTTGAAAATATTACATGGCTAGATGAATTATGCCAACTTCTTGATTTAGGTGTATTAAAGGTTAAGTTAACCTTGTTAGTGTTGCTTAGTTTTTATGCATAAAAGAGGTTTATCTATGGTAATTTCTTGGAAGCCAAGAATGAGCAACTTGCAAGTAGAATTATAGAGAAAGAAGGTTCTTTGCATGAATATAAGATCTATTGAGCTATATTTATTTCAAAAAAAATTATATGTGATTAATTTATGCTATCATAATAATTATGTTAGTTTCTTTCGGAATAAGATCATGTATAAGCATGTAATATTTGTATTATCTTTTATTGGAAAAAACATACATTTGTATGTGGGAAATGATAGCATGTTTAGTTAGCCTACATTGAGAAATATTCTTTGGAAAAGAAGGTGGATTACATGCATAAAGCCCATATTAATGTGTTGGTTTCCTTGGAATATACAAATGGTAATGTTAGTATAATATTTGAAAAAGAAGACATGTAAAGATGTGTTTGCATGCTCTATTGTGTTAAGTATTCTTTTGGGGAAATTATTTTAGAAATTTTATGCATTGTATGCATAGGAACAACATTCAACGTGTTAGCTTTATTATATTTGCATGCTCCAAAAACAATAGTTGAAGGGTTGGTTATTTTGTTAAAGTTTAAGTAACTCCAATGCACATTGTGTCATTTTCCATTAAAGGAATTCCTAGACAGTTGTAGTGATTTGTCTTGTACGAATATGAGCATGTGTGAGAAGTGTCATAATAATGTGTGGATTATTTGACATGAATTGATAATTACTTGCTCACACTAAGGTAGATATGGTATAAGAAAGCATGTTGTGATATTGTATTCAAATCTCATGTATGCACATGAACAAGTGTTAAAGGATCACTTAAAGATTGATTATTTATTCATTAAGGCTTTATCTAATCATGCTATAAAAGCTTTTTGATGACATCAATGATAGAAAATGATTGTGACTTATGAGAAGGAAATATTATTCTTAACATGGTGGCAGGTAAATGATTAATGGTTCATGCAGATGAGTGCAAGCTGCAGGATGGTTCATTGTACAATGGTACATTGTAGGTACATCCATGCCACCAAGATATGAAGATATGAAGATTAGTGGGTAAATTCTATCATAATTATTGTAATGGCTTTAAGCTAGATATTTGTATATTTCCTTGTAATATTTATAACAATGGTTAAGGGATGGATGGTCTCCCTTCTAAGCCACTGTGTTTAATAATAAAATTAAACATTTGTTGGTTTTCACCCTACGAGGTTTCCAAGGTATATTGGTGTTCAATGATGTGATTGATTATTGTGGTTTCCAGGGTATATTGGTGTTCAATGATGTGATTGATTATTGTGTCAGATTGATGATGTTGATTCATTTCTTGTTGTGATGTTCATTATGTCAAGTATGTGATGACTACATGAATAATGAAATAAATGCAAGGTTACATCATACAGTTTTATGTTAATGTACTACAATAATGGTTATTAATGGTTAAAGCAAGTTAGTATTTCTTATACTAAGGTTACACTATGAACTAGTAAAAATTCTATCTAATGATTAGTAAGTAATATTTAATAGTCATTTGGATAGTTACGCGTGAGTAACTTGTATAAAAAAATTTAACTCCTATTATCAGAGTATGTTATATCCATGAAGTAGTTTTTCATAATTGAATTTCTGTTTCTTTCCCCTAATAAGTGTCTCTTCCCAAATCATAAATCTCCCCCTTCCGGTTAACAATATTTATGCCATTTTAGCTTCACCGATATTTAAATTAGTTTTGAAATCAATTATAAATCGTAAACGAATGAAATAAAACTACAATTATGTTTACAACTCATTTTTTATTAATAATAAATTAAGTAAATATTATTACTTTTTATCCATACAAAGTAATTGGGGGATGTTACATTAAATTATTAAAAATACAAAAGACCTTGACCTTTAAAGTCAATAAAAATCAAATTCAAAATAGTTTTATTTTTTTTAATTTAAATTATTATAAATGCAAAAGACCTTGACCGAGAGGAACCCAAAAAAATCATATATCATTTGGTTATAAAGAGTTGTGAAATCTGCATGTCATAATTGAGGCTTGGATTCAGAATTCATCCAAGAACATATTTAAAACATTTATAATTTGAAAATGTTATTGTTTTAGTCTATTTATTGGTTAGATTTTTCAAATTATGGTTTTAGTCTTTTTATTAGTCAGATATAAAAAAGTAATTCTATATAAATTTAAATTATATTGATAAATTATTTTTTAAATATTAATATAATTGTTAATTATTAAAATTTAATATTATACTTATAAATTATTAATAATTTAAAAATAAATTTTCAAAAGTAAATATTGGATATTGAATGCATAACTAAAATTTTAATCTACAATAATAAATTTAACTGAATTTAAGCTTTTGTGATCCTTATTTTATGTGTTAAGAAAATTCCGTTCGTTATTAAAACTTATAGTCATGCAATGTTGCCTTGATTTCAAACCATACTTTCCAATTTTTTTAATTGTAAGGTGAACTGGAAATTTTTAAAAAACTGAAAATTTGGATTGAAGATTGACCAAAGGGGTGGAGGACGCCGTGTTGACTACGATGAGTGGAAAAAACGGAGGAGTCTCGTGGATTTGCGATCGGAAGCTACGCGCGAAAAGAACACCAGAGAAAATAAGAATCACACGTTTCGTTTGTCCATCCCGTGGGTTTCTCAATTTTTGTTTTATGCGATGGAAAAAGGTTGTGGGTTTTTATGGTTAAGGGCAGGGAAAAAAATATTAGCCTTTTATGGTTCCGGAAAGAGGAGAATAAATATATCTTTTTATTAAATGATCCCTGACTTTAAGGCCAAAATATCTTTGCTGAATGGGAAATTAGGAATATATATTATTTTGGAAGGCTTTTGTAATCAAGGGATTTGTGGAGGGAAATCTATAATATACGGTTTGTGGAGGAAAAACTACAATAATAATAATTTTGGAGTCAGTTACTATGCATAAAGTATTATGTTAATTTTTGTATTAATTAAATAATTAGTATCGATATATAATTCAAATGCTTGGCAAAAGTTTATATATATCAATTTATGATAAATATTAAAATATTTATTTCAGAATATATTTCACACTTTGTTTAAACTAAAAAAATTTATAAAAATAATTAATATTTTAAATTATTATTTATAAAAAATAATAATATATGAATTAAATATATATATTTTTAAAAAATATATGTAATAATATTTTTAGGAATGGGAATTCAATTCTATTTTATTAAGAAAACTCTTAAATCGTAAATAGTTTATGTTCTGAATACCAGATACTCAATATGAAAGGTTGATATGATTTTTTTTTATTAATTTAAAATAAATGAATTAAAAAACATAATTAATTTAGAGAAAAACCTAATTTTTTATCTATGAATAATTAAATCTCTACTGTCCCCCTAATATCCTAATGACTGCTTAACTATTAATAATTAAATTAAATCTATGAAAGGGTCCAGTTAAATTTGAGGTGATCATCAAAGGGGTCCAGTTAAATTTGAAGGGGTGCAGGATGCCGTTTTGACTACGATGCAGTGGAGAAGACGTAGCAGCCGCCATAGATTTGTCATCGGAAGCTGCCCACGAAGACTAAACGCACACGGCGATACCCCGTTCGTTTGTCCATCTCATGGGTTTCTCAGTAGCAGAATTAAAGTAGCAGAATTGTGATGATAACAAAGTGCTGTCAATTTTCGCTTCAAGGTATTTCTGGGAAAGTGATGATAAATGGGTTTATTTGCGATTTTCTGGGAATTACTTGTTGGCATAGTGATGATAACAAAGTGCTGTCAATTTCGCTTCAAGGTATGGGGCTTCAAGGGGAGTTTCCATCTGGAGTAAGGTACTGTACGAGTATGACGAGCTTGAGTCTCTCTCAAAACAGGCTTACGGGGTCCATTCCTAAGGAGCTCTGCCAGTGGCTTCCTTATCTGACAAGCATTGATCTCTCCCAGAACCAGTTTACGGGACCTATTCCTGCTGAGCTTCATAATTGCACATACCTCAGTATCCTCCACCTGAATGGCAATCAACTTACAGGGGCAATTCCCTGGCAATTGACACGGCTCGACCGTCTGAAGGAGTTAAATGTAGCAAACAACAAGCTTACTGGAATTATACCTTCGTTCGGTAACAACATCAGCAAAAGCGCCTCTAATTTTCAGGGTAACCCTGGGCTATGTGGGCCTCCCCTTTCAAACGCATGCGGATCGACTAACGAGCCAGTAAACCCCATGGTTGTCGCGGCTTTTCTCCTCTTCAGCATTGTGTTAGATGTCTGGATATTTTTTGGTCTTCGGTGGATGATTTCTAAAGCAAAAAGCAGAAGATCTCTTAAAATCCCACCGCCAAGTACCAATGTGCCCAACGATTGGCAGAAATATGTCCGAGCTCGGAGATCTGTAAAAGTTTGCTCGTTCGAGATGCCCATGAGGAAGATGAGGTTGGCTGATCTTGTGGCTCTCACTAACAACTTCAGCGAAGACAATATCGTTTTGAATGGAAGGACGGGTATAATCTACAAAGCCAAGCTGCCAGATCAATCCTTTTTGGCTGTAAAAAGACTCCGGCCATGTTCAGTAGAGACTGAAAAAGATTTCAAGTGCGAGATGAAGGCATTGGCCCACCTGAGGCACCGCAATCTGGTTCCTCTTCTAGGCTACTGCATTGCAGACGAAGAGAAGCTGTTGGTGTACAAATACATGGGGAAGGGGACACTCCTCAACTGCCTCCATGGCGTTCAAGGCGAACAGCATAAGCTCGACTTGGAGACGAGATTGAAGATCTGTATAGGCACGGCAAGAGGATTGGCATGGCTTCACCACAGCTGCAATCCCCACGTTGTTCACCGCAATATAAGCAGTGGAGTCATCTTTCTGGATGAAAAGTACGAAGCGCACATAAGTGGATTTGGACTGGCCAGACTTTTGAATGCGAAGAACACTTGTGTTCCCACTTCTTCGTGTGGAGAGGATGATCAGCTTGTGGAGGAGTTTGGGTACGATGCTCCAGAAGTGTGGAGGAACTCGTGTGTTGCGACATTGAAAGGCGATGTGTACAGTTTTGGGATACTTGTGTTGGAGATAATCACAGGTTTAAGGCCCTGTGACACCGTAATGGATGAAGAAAGTAGAAGGGAAATGACTTTCCTTGAATGGATACATGGTCGTTTTGCGCGTGAGGGCGATTGTGTAGAGCAGGCGATACAAAACTATTGTGCTAATGAAATCACTGTATCATCAGATGAATGGATACGCCGCCTTTTTGCAGATGAGGGCATCCATTGTACTGTTGAGCCAGCCGCAACAGAAATTAGCTGTGATGAGGGCATCCATTGTACTGTTGAGCCAGCCGCAACAGAAATTAGCTGTGATGAGGGCATTCATGAGATGGGTGCAGTATCATCATCAGATGAATGGACACGCCGTCTTTATGCAGCAGATGATCAGGGCATCCATTGTGCAGCTCCCACAACACAAAGTTGCTACGCCAATCAGATCGGTGTGTTGGCAGAGGAAGAGAGTTCAGTGGTTGCAGAGGTGATGCGGGTGGCGTTTCGATGTGTGAATTACAATCCGGATGGAAGACCGTCCATGTATGAAGTGTACAAGTGGTTGACGAAGATTGGAGAGAGGTATGGTTCTGTTTCAGGCGACGACTCTGACCGATGAAGCTGCTGGAAAAATAATCGTACTTCAAGTAATAATACAGTAGGATAGGAGGGATTATTTGACTAATAAACATAAAGGGTCGTTAATCTTTTATTAGTAATTTTATTTTTATTTTTTATATAGTGTAATTATAAAATAAAGTTTATAGAATTTTAGACCAAAGTTTAGCATGGATCAATATAGCTTTAATGTTTAAGTGTGAAAAATAAATATTTATTTTTCAATATTATTGTAAAAATTATTTTTCAAACATTTGATCTGATGATAAATTAAGGTCTTGTCATAAACTTTGAACTATGTCGATAACTTTCTATTACTTTTCTCTCATAATTTTGGGATGATTTTGGGATGTTGTGGATAACTACCTAGTATTTTTCTGATGATTTATGATTTTGGGATGTTTGTGCTGTGACTTTTTATTGTTAAGTTTACTAGGAATTAAAGAAGTTTGAACTCAAAGATAATATTATTACATGTTTTTTAGTTGATAGAAAAACATTTATATTTAGTTGATAGAAAAACTAATATTATTACATGTTTTTTAGTTGATAGAAAAACTAATTAATATTGTATTTATTTTCTCTTTGTTAATATTAAATGATTGTTGTTATATATTAAGAATCTTATTAAATAATATATATATAATTTGATTGCACAATAAAGTTATATATATCTTTAAATTATTAACATAAATTTAAGCATTTTTATTTTCAAAATTATTTAGTAGGGACTACACTGCATTCAACCCTTGTCTAGCGGATGGGACCAATTTATTTTTCACAAAATATTTACACCAAAGGTGTTTCTCTTAGGGGTTTGGCTGGGTAGATTTAGCCAATAATATTGTTTTATTTTCGTCCTCTTCCCTCCAAATAAAAAATCACATGTGGAACCTGTAGACGTCTTGAACTGGCAATGTCCCAAATGGAAAAACGAGTTACCTGAAACATGGAGAAACGGTTGGGAAGTTTCTCTTTTAGAAGTTTATTCTGGGTTCTTTGCAACCATTGGCTTGAAGGAGAAGCACAGAGAAGGGAGGAATAGATTTATTTGTCGAGACAAGACGCTAATGAGTTCAAAGCAAAGAAATATGTGGGAAAAGGTAGGTTGCAGTCAAGAGGACACAACTAGACGGTAATGTGTCAATTATCATAACAAGAGACCAAAGGAAGAGAGATGTGACTAGAGGATATAAAACCCTTTCCATCAAAATTAGGGTACAATTTGTCTGGAAATCCTCACAGTCACCATTACAATTTTTTAAACCAAAAATGGTTTTTCCCGCAGTTGACATTTTCTCTGTGAAATATTGATGGGGATGTGTTTTCGTTCTTTTTGTATTTAATGTTTCAAAGTAGCTTATGGATAACACAGTTAATGAGTTTGTTGCAAGGTGAGAATAAACCAATTTATCTTTCTCAACATGGAGAAATGGTTGGGAAGTTTCTCTTTTAGAATTTTATGCTTGGTTCTTTGCAACCAGTGGTTGGATGGTGAAGCACAGAGAAGGGAGAAATAGAGTTAGATGTTGAGACAAGATGCATATGAGTTCAGAGTGGATAAAGAGAGGGAAAGGGGAGGTTTCATTCAGGAGGATGCAACCCATACGGTAAGAGGTCGATTGTCACAATAAGAGACCGAAGGAACAAAGATTAGACCAGAGGATATAAAACCCTTTGCCATCAAAATTAGGGCACAATATTTTTGGAAATCCTCGTTGTCACCTTTACAGTTTTTTTAACCAAAAAGGATTTTTTCCCCAGTTGATATTTTATGTGTGCAATATTAATGTGGATGTGTTTTCGCTCTTTTTGTATTTAATGTCTCATGGTAGCTCATGGATAACAAAATTAATGAGTTTATTGCAAGGTGAGAATAAACCACTTTATTTTCCTGAGTTGATATGTTGCTCAAAGCTACAAATGAGAAATAGATATTTTATCTGCAGAGTGTATTTATGTGTTGTCAGGGAGATTTCCACAAGGAAGTGGTGTCTCCTAACATAATAATTGATTTAATTGATTGGTTGTTGGGACATTAATTTTAATTAATATAATAGTTGATTAGTTGATTATGTTTGTTTTCTAAACCTTTCCATCAACAACAACAACAAAACCTTCCTCATCAAGACATGTTATATAGGTTTATGGATCTATCTTCTCCCTTTTTGGGAGTGTTATTTATTATTTTAATCCATAAATTTTATCACTATTAAATTGATGTTGATGTTAGAGAAATTCACTTTTGAGTAACTACATCTATCTTCTCCCCTTTCGGGAACGTTCTTTATTATTTTAATCCATAAATTTTATCACTAGTAAATTGATGTTGATGTTAGAGAAATTCACTTTTGAGTAATCACACATACTACGGTGTTATGCCTTGTCTTTAGACATCCTCTAAACCTATTTGCTACCAAAATTTATAAAAAAATTCATAGAATTTAAAGGAGAATCTTTTGGTGCACATATTGACAATTTTGGGACCAGAGCCTCAATGCCAATGTGGTTACATAATCCCTAAACATAAAGCAATTCCATCGACTACGGTGGTTGCAGGATATGCACAGTATGAGCATGGTGAGGAAACCTTAAACTATTTTCCTAGAAGCAATACAGGGGCTTAAACAAAACTAGTTCACCATTGTAATTGCCCTCAAGACATGGGCAAGTGTAACAGTTTTGGAATAAGGAAAATTATGTCTTGTTCAGATTATGAAATTTGGTTGGTCTTGCTAATATTTTTTGGTTAATATTGTTGGTCTAAGGTTGTCATTGATGTCAATACGACATTGACTGAGATGTCAATCTTCTTGAGATTCCTGGTTCCAAATGATGATGTCATGCATCTTGGTTAATAAGGATGCCATTAATGATGATGTGCTTACTCTTGATGAAGAAGACTGGATCCAGAATGATGTCAAGATGACATGGGTGATGTAGGACCATTTGATGACATGGACAATGTCTAGGGACATGACATGAAGAACACTTGATGACTTTATGACATGGATGACATCATGAGCCTATGATGAAGAAGCCTGATAAGAGGAAGCCTATCCATGAAGAATTCTACATTGCCTTCCTCCAATTCTGCACTAATAAATGACCAATAACATTAGAAAAATATTTTTTGCAACCTTAGAGGAAAAATTCCTTAATGACACCTACACCATCTTGAAGAGTATAATTTTTCCTTTCCAATGAGCTATTACTCAGCCCGAAAATCCAAGTGGTTTGAAAGTTATTTTTTTTTCAAGTTTAAGGTAAAATTTTGTCCTTGAGCCGACCTGTGCTAGCCTACCCATGTCGGCCTACTCTAGAGACGTGTCCCTTCGTTCAAGCAACAGAATATGTATATATAGAGACTGCAGACCCTATTTTCAGTCAAAAAATTCGGTGATCTATTCACATATGAGGTACAGAAGTAAAACAGAAAGTTGAGGAGAATGTTGAGTTATTGTTTGGAAAAATTCTTGTATTATCCTCAGCTAGGATTGCAGGCCCACTTGTGGTGAATTAAATCAGTGAAAATTACAGTCACCTGTAGCTGCCTTAAGCTCAAAATTGGTGCTAATTGGAACAATCCCCTAAGAATTGTTGGAGAAGCTCGGATAGGGACTGTTGGGGTGAGGTTGCATCCACAAAAGGGCTGGGCCACCACAGAAAGACAATCGCAGACCATGAAGGAAATTTGAGTAGTTTTGGCAGGTTGTTTTATGTTTTGTTTTTTTCTCATTGCAGGCCCGAATTATTGCAAGAGTAGGACACAAGGTGTGAGGTTATTTTAGGCCTATTTTATGGTGTTGTAATGTGTGGGAAGGCTCTGTTTTTTACAGCACAGGGGTATGGTCTATTACAGGTGTAAGCATTGTTTGGAGCAATAAACAAGGGTGCCACAACTTATACCTTGTCTTGGAGAAGGGTTGGGCCTTGTATCACTGTTTGAAAGGGTGCCATAAGGCCTAGGGAAGGCTGGAAACTCTCCTAGAAAGCAACATTAAGGAGCATATATTTCATAGGATTTTTTACAATAATTTGTGGTGATATCCTTATAAACAAAAGTTATTGCAGACCTTGGAGCACATGTTTTTAAGCATCTAATAAAACTTTTGTAGAAGCATTCTTGCAAAAATTTGTTGAAGCAGATTTGGTGTTGGGGCAGAATTGAATAAGCTTTGAAGCAAGAACTCTTGGAGTCATTTTGAAGTAGCAGGCTTGAATATTTCTTATTGAAGACACTTTGAAAGACCTTGAAGCAGCCTACTAAAGAACTACTGTAGGAAATTCTGAATTGTGTCAAGACATTCTTGATTGGGTAGATTTGTGGGACTTGATAGGGCAGATTTATTGCAAGTTGGGAAGCCTTGTTAGGCTTGGATAGACAGAACTTGCTGGAGTCTCCTCTTTTGAGCATAATAGGGCCAAGTTGAAGAACTTTCTGATGTCACTTTGAAGAGTTTGAAGACTTGTTTGGAGAGTACCTTGAGTACCTTCTTGAGCATACCTTGGAGATTCATCTTCAAGCCTATTGGAGACATTATTAGAGACCATGATGCATCGCTGATGTCATATGATGTAAAGTTGACGAAAAAAGTGTTTGGGTGACATGAAGAGCAGTGGAGACACCTTCATGTGAAAAACAAGGTTGTCATTGATGAAGTAATGTGGAGACTAAGTGAGGGGATAGCTGAAGATTGTCAGGGCTCGTTGAAGAAGACATTGGGAGCCGTGACATATAACCAAATATATCTTGACGAAATGAAGTAGGAGGTTGGAGCCTCATAGAGACAAGGTTGGTGCCTTGGAAGATAGGGTTGGAGCCGTAGAGGATTAGAGTCCTCAAGAAACCAAGTTGGAGCCTGTACCAGAGACAGGGTTGGAGCCCTAGAGGTTGGTGCCTCAAATTGACAAGGTTGGAGCCTTGGAAAGACCAAGTCGGTGCTTGGTACAATACAGGTTGGAGTCTGGAAGATTGGAGTCTTCATCTAGTGTTAGAGCCCTATATGTTATTGTACTTTACTTATTGTAAAGAATAAATTAATAAAAGTATCTATTCCATCATTGTTCATTTTGTGTTCTAAATATAAGTGATCTAACTGGTAAAATTAACAATTGAAAATAAATATTGATTCACCCCCCTCAATATTTCCAACAATTGGTATCAGAGCCAGTACCTTCAATCAAAGCCTAATAGCTTGAAGGTTGATCATTAGAACACAAATGGTAGAGCCAAGGAAGAAAGTGTCTAATCCTCCTAAAGATGTGTCTTCCTCAACCATTGAAATTGAAGTAAATCAATTTGCGAAGGCTCCATTGGTCAATGGAAATTTTGATATATGGGTGGAAAGAATGAGGAATTTCTTAAAGACTCAAGGAATTGAAGTTTGTAAATCAGTAATAATGAGGAATTTCTTAAAGACTCAAGTAATTGAAGTTTGTAAATCAGTAATTACTAATGACATGATGGACGAAGAATCCATGGAGTACAATACAAGAGCAATGAAGGAAATTTTGAATGGGTTACCAAATTTTGTGAAGGGAATTTTTGAAAAAAGTTCGTCAGCAAAAGTCATATGGGACAAACTTCATGATCTTCACTCAAAAGGAGCATTGAAAATGATCTCTAGTCAAGAAGATGATGGAAAACAATAAAGAAGTCCAAAATCCATCAAGGAAGCTGAAGATAAGAGAGATGACAACAAGGCTAAAGAAGACCTAGAATATGAAGAGAACAAAGAAGACTTTGAAGAATATCTCTTGAATAAAATTATGGCTTCCATGGAAGAGATTAACAGTTTGAAAAATGAAAATGAGGAACTTAAGAAGAAAGCGCAAGATGGTAACCAAGACAAGACAAGGAAGGAAGTTGACTTTGTCAAGCTTCAAGTACAAGAAAGAGATGAGGAGCTCACCAAACTTAAAGAGGAGTTTCATCAAAATAAAAGAAAGCATCATGAAGAAGTCATATCTATGAAAAATTAATTGGATAAGGCAAAGGAAAGGGAAGAAACTTTTTCAAGCCACCTTGAACAAAGACTTAAGAGCTTGAACAATCTTGAAGCAGAGATTGGTCAATACAAGGAAGAGGTCTCCTCTCTTAGATCTCAACTAGAAGAAGCAAGGAGACAAGCACAAGGAGCTAAGAAGGTGATGGAAACTTTGGCATTCATAGAAGGACAAGTTAATGAAGAAGAAAATGAGAGAAACACCATGATATGCCAACTATATGAAAAGGATGAAGAAATCTTGAAACTAAAATCAGACATCAATCTTCTCAATTCCAAAACATGTGAAGCTACAAGAATAAAAGAAGAAATGGAGAGCATTCTAGAAAAGGAGAATGAAGAAGTCTTCATAATGAAATCAAATATCATCTCCCTTAAAATCGAAGCACATGAAGCAACAAGGACGATGGAAGAAATGGAGAAGTAACTACTTATGAAAGATGAAGATTGTGAAAAGTTGAAAGGAGAATTAGTCTTTCTTGAAAAGGAAGTTGAATTGCTGAATAAAAACTTGAAAAGCTTTCAAACCCTAGATGACATCCTAAGTTAGCAAAGGTCTCCCCTTGATAAATCAGGTCTTGGCTATGCAGGTGAATCCTCAAGCAAGAATGATAATGCTTCAAACAACAAATATGTGAGCAACCTAGAAAGAAATGTTGATGCTCCCAGTTCCAACAAAGGCAAGGAGAAGAATCAAGACAACAATGAAATAAATTATACTCTAAGGAGACTTTCATAGGGTGTCAAGAATACAAAAGGCAATGAATATCATCAAAGAGTCCCAAGGCAAAAAGACTTCAAGAGTACTTCAAGGAACTCTTCATCTCCCAGGTACCAAAGTATATTTCTTGGATATTGATATTCTTGTACAAACTTTGGGCACGTGGCAAAATATTGTAGGGAATATCACAAAGACAAATATAATGGTCCTTGTCAATCTCCTCGAAGAAATTTTGCAAGAAGAAGTCATGATTTCTTATTCATGAACAAGATAGAGTGCTTCAATTTCCATAACATTGGACATATGGCACGTGATTGTAACTTGACTTGGGCCACTACAAAAGCTAGAACCATGTCAAAGAAGAAAGTTACACAAGTATGGAGAAGGAAAAAAGTTGAATCTGGAAGTCTCTTGAACACTCGAGCAAACAACACATGTTGTTGAATTGATAAAGTGATCCTTGATATTCCAGGTATTTGATGACGAGTCTTCCTGAAAGGAGACCATGCATACAGTTAGGGGGAGCTTTGTGTTTCTTGAGTATTCTTGTAGAAATTGATCTATGAGTGGGACCTATGAGATCCTTGATGAGTTATACATGGACAATCTTGATAAATCATCTCTTCGAAGTAACTCCATTGAAGAAAAACATGATATTATGATGATGCCTTCTACTTGCTCACACAAGGCGAGAAATCCTTCATGAGCTAAATGAATTTGTGCAGACATGGAGAGATGGTTCATCACATGAAGAAATGTAAATAAATCTATAATGAACCACATTGCCAGGAAAAGCACCATGACAGGTGTTAGCCACCTGTAAAATTTGATTATCCCAAAAGGTGGCTAAATCTATTTTTGAGCCTTCAAGGAACAATTTTTCTCACTAAAAAATGTTGGCTCTTGAAGACTTTTTGAAGGCCTCATGCCTCTGTCCAAACCTTCACTGCTGTTCCCATCTTGAAAAACTCTGAAATCCTACTGATCCCATCTTGAAGTACTGCTACAAGCACCATTTTCCCCCTTACTCCTCTTTAAAGGCTAACCTCTTTTTCTACCCCTTCATTCCCCATGAAAATCCAACAGTTTCATGTTTCTTCCCTTTCCACTACATAAAAACCCTTGATAAGGTTCTAAGACCTCTTCTAAGCCTTATCGAAACCCTCATTTCCTTTGAAAAAACGTTGAAAAATCATAAAAATACATTGTTTTGACTTAAGCCCTTCGGGTTTAGCCTTAAGCTCCCTTCCTTTTAAAAACCTCCGGTCATATAACCCTCCACGCGCCCAAAGGCCCCGCATTCGGGCGCCTAATCATATTTTATATATTCCTCCCATGAAAAAACGTTAAAAGCTTTGTTTTAATTAAAACTTGGGTTTTTAATTTATTTTTCATTTATCCCGCCAGTTTCATTTTTAAACTATCCCACACCGTTGATCTGATCTGCAGATCGGACGGTGCGGAGTGCGTCTTTCCATGGTCCCCACCGCCCAAAATCCGGTTGCCCAAAACCGGCGGTATCCATCGCACCGCCCTTGGGCAAAAATGTGTTTTCCCCCGATCGCCAGCGATTCCATACACTTGTCGCCATGCGTCCCCTGTACTATTTGGAAAACTGTCGTCCATCGCACGTTATCATTCGGACGAGGATGTTGAGCGATATCGCCGTGGACCGTCCGATCCGAAGCCGCCCATCCAACGGCTGTTGCTCGTTGAAGATTCCCGCTACTTAATGTGGTCCCAGCGCGATGATTAAATCATTTTCTGTCGTCGATCTTATCTACAGATCGTTGGTTCACATTTCGTCTCCCTGATTCGATTTCCCGGTCAATGATTCTCTATTTTTGACTTCCCCATTTGCTCCCAACCGTCTATCTCTGCGCGATCGACGACCCTGATCTAATTTGTCTTCCGCCCATTCTATCATCTCCCCGATTAATCTCTACCATTGGATGATGCCATCCAACGGCCCCGCTCCTTCCACACGTCCTCTGAAGCAGTCAAACTATATACGCAAGTTTTCATAACTTATGTTTGTATTTTGCAGGGTTTAATGTTTTTCCGCCATACTGAAGAAAATTCGCAGGCTGAGGGTGACTATCCTCTTGCCTTCGTTTCATCAGGGAAATCATTCGCAGGGGTTTTCAATCTCACATATCATCGGTGTTTTAAGAGGCATCGATGTTGTTTCATCTCTGCGCAGCCCTGCATATCAGCGAGAAAACCATGGATTTAACACTGTCAAAGGGTATCAGTTTCCGAAGACCTAAATGTATCAGAACAGAGGATCAGAGACAGTTTCGCGGGGATTACGTCTAAGACGCATATCAAAAGCCTAATCCCCAATTGAAACACAGTTTACAGAAAACCTAAAGTGTTTTATCAAGCAGGGATGCCTCCACCGCCACAATCTGAGGCAAATTGTTTCCTCAGCTACCATAGTGCCACCTGTTCCTCAAACCATTCAAACAAAGGCCGAAGTTATTGAAGAAGATCAGATTTTGCCTCAACGCAGCCAGGGAGTTACTTCTGCAAGGAAATCAATGCAGAAATATCTGCAGAGTTACTCCAAACATTAAACAGAGCCTCAAAGGTCAACAAAGCTCCCACCGAGCTTAATTCATAGGTGTAAATCAATTAATACAGTGAAACACCTGTACAGTTTCCTCATTGAGCCCCCCAAGGGCCAAGAAGACATTAACTCTGTATTAATTGTAATTGAGATCTTTTATCAGATCTTGCCTCCTCATTCTTCTATATATACTTCTTCAGAAGATGGGTGAGGGGTTGGTTGTAGAACTTTGATATACATTTCGAGCAAAAACTTCTGATTGTACATAGTATTCACTGGCTATTGGAGCTCTGCTGGTGATAGATAGGTTTGGCTGAGATGTGTAGATGGTTGCTAACCTAAAGCACTGGACTTAAAGCTATAACTAGTTTGAAGCATCAATACAAGCTGATTTATGGGATCCTGGTCTATGTTGACGGTGATGTTTCTCTAATTGTAACTTGTTATTTTTGTTTCTGTTTCCATTTGTGTTGCATATTATCTTATAAAGAACAACATGCATAGAGTTAGGACCTACTGTATATCGGTAACCTTCTCTGGATGAAAATATTTATCTGAATGTTTTCTTCCATCTATGTTATTTAGAAATGATTTAATTCAGTTTAAGCATAGGAATGCTGGCGTTCCCTCGTCTTATTGTCTTAGCTGAATATTGTTCTTAGATGTTATTTTCAGTAGATGTTGTGTGAATATGAACTGAGGAAGATATGGTGAGCCCTGGTCCCAATTTGATCCCACAGACTACCTGATTGTTTCCCTTGGAATGTGTCAAAAGCTGTAGTTTCAAAGTACTTAACAGATCTTAGGCCATTCTATTGTTATCTTTGTATCTATCTTGAAAGTAACCAAGTAAAGAAGAGCTAGGAGAGGATTTGTGGTGAGCCCGGCCCGCTAGTTTCTACTCCAAAAGTTGCCTTCAAGTTTCCCTTTGTTTTTAGATGTTTTCTATTGAAAGTGTATCACAGGATGGCTAGTTTCAAAGTACTTACCAAATCCTAGTTTACTTTTATGTTTTTCTTGAGTTCATGTCAAAGGATGGCTAGTTTCAAAGTACTTACCAGATCCTGGGCTTCTCTTGTTTCTATGTCTGTTTATTTCTCCTTCTTATTGTATCATTCCATTCCATAAATCAATCTTCAAAGAGATCCTTAGACATAGATGACTTGCCCCATGGACCACTCTTGCCTCTTGTTGTTCCAATTAAACCCTATTATGACTCCATAGCCCAATGGACTAAAACCTGCAATTTTCTACCTTTTTGACCGAAGCTTACTCTGATTGCTTGCAACTTCTCACCTTTGGAACTTTTTTGCACTCAGAACTTTCCAGCTTGAACAGTAATCATGCTCAACCATCCAAAAAACAAACAAACCATTGGCCTTCATAACTAGCCTAATATCATTACCCCAAACTTCAAAGACAAATCCATCTTTGCACTTTTTGGAGAGATCCCTCTCCGGATTCAGGAGGGCTAGATCCTAGAATCCCAAAGTGGTTGAAACGATGTTGTTTATGTAATTGGACTCTACCAATATTGCTAATAAATTACAGATCCCTAACAACAGGGGGAGTATCATGAAGCATAATGATAGGGGGAGTTCCTAGGTACCCTATTTTCCATTGATGTCAAAGGGGGAGAAAATATTGGAAGGGCAAGAATATTGCCATCAATGACAAAGGGGGAGATTGTTGGTCTAAGGTTGTCATTGATGTCAATATGAAATTGAATGAGATGTCAATCTTCCTGAGATTTCTAGTTCCAAATGATGATGTCATGCCTCTTGGTTAATAAGGATGCCATTAATGATGATGTGCTTACTATTGATGAAGAAGACTGGATCCAGCATGATGTCAAGATGACATGGGTGATGGAGGACCATTTGATGACATGGAAAATGTCTAGGGACATGACATGAAGAACACTTGATGACTTTATGACATGGATGACATCATGAGCCTATGATGAAGAAGCCTGATAAGAGGAAGCCTATCCATGAAGAAGTCAACATTGCCTTCCTCCAACTCTGCACCAATAAATGTCTAGTCACATTAAAAAAATATTTTTTGCAACCTTAGAGGCAAAATTCCTTAATGAAACCTACACCATCTTGAAGGGTATAATTTTTCCTTTCTAACGAGATATTAGTCAGCCTGAAACTCCAAGCGGTTTGAAAGTTATTGATTTTTCAAGTTTAACATAAAATTATGTCCTTGAGCCGTTATGTGCTAGCCTACCCATGTTGGCCTACTCTAGAGACGTGTCCCTTCATTCAAGAAAAAAAATATGTATATATGGAGACCGTAGACCCTCATTTCAATCAAAAATTTCAGTGATCTATTCACATATGAGGTACAGAAGTAAAACAGAAAGTTGAGGAGGATGTTAAGTTATTGTTTGGAAAAATTCTTGTATTATCCTCAGCTCGGATTGTAGACCAAATTGTGGTGAATTAAATCAGTGAAAATTACAGTCACCTGTAGCTGCCTCAAGCTCAATCTTGGTGCTAATCAAAACAGCCACCTAATAATTGTTGGAGAAGCTCGGATAGGGACTGTTGGGGTGAGGTTGCATCCACAAAAGGGTTGGGCCACCACTGAAAGATAATTGCAGGCCATGAAGGAAATTTGAGCAGTTTTGGAAGGTTGTTTTATGTTTTGTTTTTGTCTCATTGTAGGCCCAAATTATTGCAGGAGGAGGACACAAGGTGTGAGGTTATTTTAGGCCTATTTTATGGTGTTGTAATGTGTGGGAAGGCTCTGTTTTGTACAACGCAGGGGTTTGGTATATTACAGGTGTAAGCACTATTTGGAGCAGCAGACAAGGGTGCCACAAATTATACCTTGTCTTGGAGAAGGGTCGGGCCCTGTATCACTATTTGGAAGGGTGCCATTAGGCCTAGGAAAGGCTGGAAACTCTCCTAGAAAGCAGCATTAAGGAGCATATATTTCATAAGATTTTTTAAAGTAATTTGTGGTGATATCCTTATAAACAAAAATTATTGCAAACCTTGGAGCACATGTTTTTAAGCATCTAATAGAATTTTTGTAGAAGCATTCATGCAGAAATTTGTTGAAGCAGATTTGGTGTTGGGGCAGAATTGAATAAGCTTTGAAGCAAGAAGTCTTGGAGTCATTTTGAAGTAGCAGGCTTGAATATTTCTTATTGAAGACACTTTGAAAGACCTTGAAGCAACCTACTAAAGAACCCCTGTAGGAAATTCTGAATTATGTCAACACATTCTCGATTGGGCAGATTTGTGGGACTTGATAGGGCAGATTTATTACAAGTTGGGCAGCCTTGTTAGGCTTGGATAGATAGAATTTTCTAGAGTCTCCTCTTGTGAAAAGAATAGGGCCAATTTGAAGCACTCTCTGATGTCACTTTGAAGAGTTTGAAGACTTGTTTGGAGAGTACCTTGAAGACCTTCTTGAGCATACCTTGCAGAGTCATCTTCAAGCCTATTGGAGACATTATTGGAGACCATGATGCATTTTTGATGTCATAATGATGTAACGTTGAAGAAACAAGTGTTTGGGTGACATGAAGAGCAGTGGAGACACCTTCATGTGAAGAACAAGGTTGTCAATGATGAAGTAACATGTAGTCTAAGTGAGGGGATAACTGAAGATTGTCAGGGCTCGTTGAAGAAGACATTGGGAGCCATGACGTATAACCAAATATATCTTGACGAAATGAAGCAGGATGTTGGAGCCTCATAGAGACAAGGTTGGTGCCTTGGAAGATAGGGTTGGAGCCGTAGAGGATTGGAGTCCTCAAGAAACCAGGTTGGAGCCTGTACCAGAGATAGGGTTGGAGCCCTAGAGGTTGGTGCCTCAAATTGACAAGGTTGGAGCCTTGGAAAGACCAAGTCGGTGCTTGGCACAATACAGGTTGGAGCCTGGAGATTGGAGTTTTCATCTAGGGTTAGAGCCCTAAATATTATTGTACTTTAGTTATTGTAAATAAGAAATTAATAAAATTATCTATTCCATCATTGTTAATTTTGTGTTCTAAATATAAGTGATCTAACTAGTAAAATTAACAATTGAAAAGAAATATTGATTCACCCCCCCTCTCAGTATTTCCAACAAATACAAAAGACAAGTTCAAGCATAGAGTTATTCTTCTTTTATTCAATAATATACTGAATAAAATAATTTTTCATGCTCTAAAAAAATGACTTATGAAGCACTCATCTCCATTGGATTCTATTGGTTCCCTACACTCCCTTGAAAACAATGGGTTTCCTCTATTATAATTTTCATTGCTTTCACAAATTTGAATGCATAATATTCAAAATATGCATTTTGCTTCTTTTGTGATTACTTAATGATCTCCAAGGCAATGATTTGGTGCATAGAGGGGAAGTATAATTATCTTCTTAACTATGTTTTTTGTTATTTTCGCAAATTTTCATGTATGGAAGATGTAATATGCTTTTTCTTGTGATTACTTATATGTAATATAATGATTTGTTGCATGAGGTATAAATTTATAATTTAGCATCTACCTGTTTTGTACAGAGGTCAAAGAGGTTGTTTTCTTGTTGGCGCTAGAGTACTGAATGTGTGCGTTGTCATGGGTATTAATGATCTAGGTGGATATCGGTGGCCCCTCGCCTATTCCACTTGGACCCCCACCATTGTTTCTTTCAATTTCCTTAATTGTAGCACATTTTACTATTTTTAGCAGTTTTTTGGGTCCTGAACTTCTGAAGCCATTTTGAGGCCCTAAATGACGTTTTTTGGGCATGAAAGGGTCGGCGAATATGAGTTAAGAACTCAATATTCATTGTGAGAAGGTGTAGTCTTCGGATAGATATTTCTAACAAGGTATCATGTGTGCCAAACGGAGATAGTATGTCAAAGTTACAACCCCGAGAAATTGATGTATGAATTTACCTCGATGGGGCCCATAGTCTGGCATTTCATCTCCTAGGGTTAGGTTTTTGGATGTTTAGGGTTTTCCATTGTTTCTCAATCATAAATAGGCCTTAGAGCCTCATTTTAATACAGTTCATAGGCCTGTATCCATTACATCTCTTCTCAGAGATAAGCTACCAGCGCCCCAGCTAGATTATTTTCATTCTGTCTATAAGCATATTTCGGTCATTTGATATTAATGAAATGAAGTTATATTTCTACTACATCTTTGTATTTATGGTTATATTTGTATTCTGTTGTGTTCTTGCATAAATCTGGATCAATTAATGGAATTCTTGGGTAACATTTCTTGCTCGTGAGCCATCCTCTCAAACAATGCTGGCGAAGATCTAATATTCTCTACAAGTGTAGAGGAGAAAGGGCTCAATAGTTCAACATTGAGGTTGAAGTTGAATTTCTTGTATCCCAAAGAGGAAATTTGATACAACATCAGAAGGGGAAGAGTCCATTATGGGTGAAAACATGCATGGGGATAGACTAATTCTGAATGGCTAAAGGATCTCGTTGGTGTTGGGTTTGAGTCCAAGGGTTTTTTCCGGGATGAAACCTTGTTTGATGAGCGGACAATCTCGCCTGTCTTAAGTATGTCCCTCAGATTCGACGTCTCGCCCTTAGCTTCACTAAGGGGCTTGTGAACCAGGGCATAGGTAAAAAAGGGAACACTCATACCATTTATGGACAAGATTAATTTGCCTTTTCATTTCTCCTATTCATTTTCTATGAAAATGATTCATATTTACACATAACCATTACTGTCCAGGATGCATTACCTTCATCCACTTTCTATAATGCAGCTTCAAAATCCTGATGAAGTTGTTGCACATGGAGCTATTGTTTAAGTAGTTTCCTTGAATAATGAAGGCATATACTTAGTCCTTCAGGACTTTACACCTTTGAGTCTTGGAATCAGAGTCACAAGGGGTTGTCATGTCTGCAGTTGTTCCCATAAATTATCTCATTCCAACTTAAAGAGAGGATTATTACGGTACAAAGTGTGATAATTAGGTAGAAATGAATTTCACACTATATGAAGGTGAAAGAGAAATGGTTGTAGACAACAATTAGTTGGGTTAATTACAGTTGAGCAGAATTCCAACAACTTATTGTGGAGTGCCAAGCATTGAAGTTTTCTTTGAAGTGGACACAGATGGAATTCTAACAGTGCCAACTTCATGCCTTTTATGTGCATATAATTTTTGGAGAAAATCAGAGGGACTCGAAATATGAGAACCATACAACTCTAACAGCACAACAATTTCCCCTATTTTGGGCAAATAATTACCCTTCAGGGGTTGGGCAGTAGCCAACCTCTTTAAAAAAAGAGAAACAAAAGTCCCACCTCCTTCAAGGGCATAACTGAGTCGTTTGGTGGCAAGGCAACAAAGTCATTCCCTTAGGCAGAATATAAGAATACACATCCAAAATGATGGGGGGGAGCTTAGGAAAAAAAATGGGGGGAGGCAGCATATTAGATTGCAACATAGCAGAGTCATGAGGTAGCAAAAAATTCACCATGGTTTCAAGCAGGCAGATAGGAAAAATTTCTTGCCAAAGCGATGAACACAAAAACAAGCATCTCCAATGTAGTAGTTGTATATTAATTATTGGTTACCTAAGCATTTCATCTTGCAAATTTTTGACCTGTAGAGAAAAATTTACAATTTGCAGGTCGTGATTCAAAGAACAAGGAATCATTTACTAGAGGACACATGTATTCTAGATAACCCAAAAATCGTTTGGTGAAATTTTACCCAGATTATATTCTATTAAAATAATTAATTATTTTTAAAGCGACCTTAACTATAAACTTAGGAACATAAAATAATTAAAGTGAATTAATATAATGTGTGTGGGAATGTTCAAGAAAAGGAGGATCAAGTCAAAATTTAATCTTAGCCATTGATTGGAGATCTAATCTAGGTCGTTGAAGTTTCAACGAGAAGACTATAAGAATGGCTTTAAGGGTCATTTGGAAAATACATTTGACGAACTAAAGATCAAGAGATCGATTTCTTCAGTGAACAATGCTCAGAGAGAAACTTTGATCAAGAGATATTTTGTAGAGAGGGGTAGTAATTTTGGCTGGAAATATTCCTAATTCAGAGAGTGCATATCAGTAGAGACAAAGAGAGCCACAGAGAAAGGGCAGAGCCAGTGACGTGGTGCTTATGCAGTCACTGCGCAGAGCCTGAAGGGAAGTCATAATTTTGCTGAGGAGACAACGTTGGGCCAGTGCTAGATCCCAGAGAGATTTTCCATAGGCCAAAAGGTAGCCTAGGGCAGTCACTACGCAGAGGCAGCACAAGGAAATCTAGTTTTGGTGTTGATCATTGTCGAGTTCTTGTGGAGGAGTGAGGTTTGTCTCACAATATCTCTTCTGTTAGTTTCTCTGCATGATTTAATGGATATGTCAATCATAGACTTGTACTTAGAAATATTTACTGCATAATATATAAACCCTTAGTTGTTGCACCGATTTTCCCGCATTGGGTTTTTTTTGGGTACATTGGTCCAAAAATAATTGTGTCAAATGTGTGTGTGATATAACCTTGTTCAGGTTTGTTTCCACACTTGAATTTATTCTGTAGTTTATTTGTGTAGGTTGCAGTGTGATGTATTTAGTGTTTGTCGTAGTAAATTTCAAATAGATTTTTAAGTTAAAATTAAAAATTAGGTGAATATCTTCGAGTTGCTGCAATAGCATTCTAGAGTTTCACAGAATTTCCACATGGTATCAAAGCTTGTTTAAGCTGAGTTCAAGAGGAGAAAAGAATAGATCCAAAAATTCAGTGTTGGTGAAGCTGGTATCAAAGAGTTGCGTAAGAAAGATATCAGTCTCCCAGTTCATTGTGTAGTCCAAGACAAGAGGGCTAGACCACCAAGGAAAATATCTCTCTAAATGAGCTGATAGAGAGTCAAGATTGTTCCAGATTATTTTTTTTCTGAGGCAGAGGGAGCAGCGCAGCAGATCTACATAGATCAACTGCTGGAGGGATGCAATTTGTTGCGCAACAGTGATTGCTGGTGTATAAGCATCAAGAAGAGTAGATGAGACTCATTTTGGGGATTTCTGACCTCAATGAGTTTCTTTCCCAAGAAAATCATATTTCCCATGCAGGAGCAGCATATTTTGTGGCTTGATCCAATAAGGAGTGCATAAATCCGATTGCACATAAGGTGAGAGGCAGCATATCGAATTTAGTTGGGTGAGATGGCCACAAGTGGATTTCGTGACTAGGACCGGTTGGAGGGTGCCTCCAATTACATAATCTGGAAGGCAAGGATCTCCTTACTTCTAGATGAGCATGACCTAAAGCACTTTATCGACAGTGCTTAAGGTGAACTGATGGATGCAGCACCATTAAGGGCCTTTAAGAAGAATAAGGCAAAGGCCAAAAGATTGATCCTCGATGGAGTGAAGGACCATATTATGTCTCACATTTCCAGCAAAGGGACAGCCAAGGATATGTGGGAAGCTTTGGATACGTTGTATGATGGATTTTCTGAGTAGCGGAAGATGTTTCTGGAGGAGAAAATGTGGACAGGAATGGATCAATGCACTCTCCCTTCTACATCTCGGAGGAGAAAATGCGGACCACCAGGATGCAGAAGGGAGAGCGCATTGATCCATTCCTTTCTAGACTTCAGGAAAATTGAGATTAGCTGGCAGTTGTGAGATCAGCTCCTAAGGCCACAGAGATGGTCATATTGGACCTCAAATCAGTGTTTGATGATTATCAAGTCTTTGTCTAGAGCATCATGGGCAAAGAGAATTCGTTGGACTAGGAGTGGATGTGGGCAGCTCTTTAGCATGAACATATGATGAGGGACTTATTCAAGTGTCAACTTGAGGGAAGCGACAGTAGTGGTTTGAAATTCAAGAAGGAAGAGGAGGAGAATGCAACCCTTGCATCAAAGGGGAAGCCAAAGTAGTGCAAGAGGAAGAAGGATATTTCAAAGATAAAATGCTTCTGATGTGGTGAGATGTGACATTATGCCACATAGTATCCTCTTAGGAAGAAGGACAAGGATGAGAAGCATGATCCTCAGGCCGGAGCAATGAAGATATAGGAGGAGGAGTTTTCTATGATTGCCCATATAGCTCCAAGAGGGAGGTGGGGTGATTTTGAGTTATAGACCTAAATATCTACAAGTTTGGAAGAATCCTTGAGGAGTCCACCTCTCAGATCATCACCTTAATATGGGAGCCCAAATCAAAATTATTTGGATGAATGGGTGCCATTTGGTGCAGAGGAGGGTAGAAGTGACAGTGCAGTAGCTAGCAGCGCCAGAGTCTGGGCAGCGCAAAGCAGAGTTGGCAACAATGCAAGAAGGCATAGTGGAGAAGCCAGTAGCAGCGTAACATCTTCAGAGGGATAGTAAAGAGGCTAATAGTAGTCAGATCTTCATCACCAATATGCATCAAACTTGTCCAATTTTGGATGTTTTTCAATTGCAATAATAAATTGTAATGCATTACGGTAGCAGTTAGCAGTGGCAAAGTCAACGATGACACAGATGCATAATTTAGAGGGCATTCTAGTACAGATGCAATGTTTACAGTGGCAGTGTCAGCAACAGTACAGATGCAGCGTTTGCGCAAAGTTGATGGGAAGCAGTGTCAGAAATTAGCAGTGCAGAGGGATATGTTAGAAAGTCAAAGCAGTATTCAGTGGGTGTATTGCTAGGGCACATTCTTCGCTAAGAGGTAGTGTTTATTTTGGGGTATAATCTGCAGATAAGCTTGGACACATGTATTCTATATAACCCATAAACAATTTTGTGAAATTGCACCCGGATTGTAATCTATTAAAATAATTAATTATCTTTAAAATGAACCTAAGTCTAAACTTAGGAAAATAAAATAATTAAAGTGAATTAATAGAATATGGGTGTGAATGTTCTAAAAAAGGGTGATAAAGTCAAAATTTAATCTTAGCCATTGATTAGAGATCTAATATGGATCGTTTAAGTTTCAACGAGAAGACTATAAGAATGGCTTGAAGGATCATTTGGAAAATATATTTGGCAAATTAAATATCAAGAGATCGATTTCTTTAGTGATCAGTGCTCAGAGAGAAACTTTGATCAAATTTTTTTTTCATAGAGGGGCAGTAATTCCAATTGGAAGGATTCTTGAACCAGAGATTACATAACAATAGAGACAAAGAGAGCCACAGAGGTAGCATAGAGACAATGATGCATTTCTTACGTAGTCATTGTACAGAGCCTAAAGGGATGTCGTAATTTTACTGAGGAGATGGCGTTGGGCCAATGCCATTCCTGGAGAGATTTTCTAAAGGCCAAAAGGCCTCAATTTCCAGCCAACAGAAAGACTAGCGCAGAGACAGAAGGGCAGTCATAGTTGTGACGCAGAGAATGCTTGGGTGATGTAGTCACTACGTAGAGGAAACACAAGGCAGTCTAGTTTGGGTGCTTATTAGTGCCAAGTTCCTATGTAGGAGTGATGTTTGTCTCACAATATCTCTTATGTCAGTTTCTATGCATGATTTTATGGATGTGTCAATCCTAGACTTGTACTCAGAAATATTTACTACATCGCATTGGGTTTTTCCAAGGATATTGGTCCAAAAATAAATGTTTCAAATGTTTGTGTGATCTATTCTTGTTTAGTTTTGTTTATGCACTTGAAATTCTTCCGCATTTTATTTGTGTAGTTTGCAATGTGATGCATTCAGTGTTTTTTGTAGTAAACTGCAAATAGATTGGTAAGTTAAAATTAAAAATTAGGTGAATATCTTCCACTTGCTGCAATAGGATTCCAGAGTTTTAGGGAATTTTCACTCCCTCTAAGAGTTGGACAACAACCACCCTCTTTGAAAAAATAGGAACAAAAGGCCCACCTCCTTCAAGGGAAGAATTGAGCCCTTTGGTGGAAAGGTGGAAAAAAAAGTTCCCTAGGTATAATAGAAGAACAGATCTCCAAAATGGTGGGGTATAGCTCAGAAAAACCAATAAAAAAGGGGAGGCAACATAACATATTGCAATAGATCAGAGTCAAGAGGTAGCATAAAATTTACCATGGTGTAAAGCGGGAAGATAGGAAAAAGTGTTTTCCAAAGCGATGAACACAAACAAAAGTATCTCCAATTTAGCAGTTGCATATTAACTATTGGTTACCTAAGCATTTTATCTTGCAATTTTTTTACCTGTAGAGAAAAAGTTACAATTTGCAGGGCTTGATGCAAGAAACAAGGCATCAATTTTCCCTTTTTTTTTATTTTAATGTTTGAAACCACCAATAATAATCATTTATTCTAAGAGTCAAGAGAACAATCTGTAACATTTATGTGGTTTATTTCCAACTTATATCATGGGGATTTAGGTTGTACCTTAATTTCACTTTAATTTAATTGAAACAAATGTTAGAAAAAGAAGCACTATAATTGTTGAGCTTCATTTTATGGATTTCATGGTGATGCATTGCAGTATAATATTCCCTTCAAATTTTAAAGTCCATTTAAACATATGAGAAAAATAACAACAACCCAAAGAGTTCAATTACCTTTTTAATTATACCCATGTAGCAAATATGTAAGATGTAAATGTTACAAGGCTAGAAGACCTTTAAAACTAGAAATGGAGGTATTAGGCCATAAATATCATAGTTCACTGGAATCTATTACTTATTTTTTGTTTGGTTTTATGCTTCCCTATGATTTACACTATTCACCTAATTATGTGTTTCTATGTAAAAGGATATGTATATGTCATGCATAGGGGACAAATAAATTGTTTCTTGTTTCATGCCAAACCCTAGCCATTGACACATTAGAAATATAATCTGCCATATGACTACATTGAAACAAAACCTTAAAGGTGATGGAAAAATAAAATAAAATACCCCTGAAGACTCTAGCTCTAGCTGCCAAGGCTCTGAATCTTCTACATCTTGTCTGAAAGATTCACTGACAAGATAAATTGGACATTTTGTTCAGGATTTCCTTTTGTACCCATATGTTTTTTTTCAAAGAATTGACCTTTCTTCCTAGTCTTTGAAAACTCATCTCCATTTCAAGGGCATGATTCCTTTCTTTTTCATTAGATACTAGAAATTTTGAATACTCCCTTTCATTGGATTCATATCCATGAATATTGTAAATATTCTTTTTAAAATATTCGAGTAGCTTGCCAACAAACATGATGATTTTATCTAACAGTGAGAGTGACTAAGCTTGCAATCCATCAAATTTTCCATGTAGCTCTTGATAAAGCTTGATCAACCCAAATACACAACCTTTCTCCCTGCTTCGTAGCCTCTCCAAAAGGTTGGTATTTTCCCTCCTCAAAGCATCAACTTCCCACTTACAGTTCTCGAGATCCTTACATGAAACTTTCTCTACATTAATCAATTGAAGTTGTTCCCTATGCAGTTTGGAAATACAATCCTTTGTGTCTTGTGGAATATTATTGGCCTTGTCATTTAATATACCTTGCAAATATGCCTCAATTATCCAATCCTCGTATTTTCATAACCTTTGAAATCTTACAACTGATTTCTGCAATTCATGATTTCCCCTTTTCTTTTGCTTTGACCTTCTCTTGGTTGACTCCTGATCATCTTCTGCTTGTTTTTCTTGCTTATGTGACTTTGACATAGATTTCCTTACCTAAATAATATTGTTTTCAACACTCTCTAATATTTCTCTATAACCATCAATGTGATGTTCAAATTCCCTTACCTAAGACGTCAAGTTAATTTCCCTTTTATTCAAAGATGAAACTTCTCTTTGAAGTTCCACATTTTGTTTTTCTAGGTCTCTAACTTTGTCTCTCAACCTCCTCGCTTCCAGCTAAATTTTCTCTAACATAGTTGATGTCATTTTTTTTCTTATTAGGCAAGATACAATCTGTTGCGTCATTTTTTTTTCAATTTTAAAAAGAAACTAGTAAGGGCCCTGTTAATTTTGGACAATTGGGTCGAAACTCCATGTTGTGATGCTCAGATGAAGATACCAATATTTATTGGATTCCTCTTTCGGAGAGGTGCAATATCGATCTAAAGATCATCTTGATCTGATGAGAAGAACATTTATTTTGAATTTTTTCAAGATATGTGCAAGTCGACCTTAAGGTTTTGTGCCCGAGTAGTTGTGTCACACACCCTCACTGATGGATATATATTGGTCAACATTGGAGGGAATTTTCACTCATCTCAGCCTCACACATTTATCTCTTCTCATATGATTGGTTCGATGACCTTGGTGGCTCTTCTCTCCACACGTGGGAAAATTCCAGTAGTAGCACATTTCTGATTTTGGTCTAGGGTTTCTGCAGCAAACTTTGACTTGCGTTGACTTTGGTCAATGCAAGGTCAAATTGACCTGAAACTCTCCCAAATGTTCGATTTTCCTAATCCAAATTTTATGGCACTATTCCTGAGATGAAACGTTGACTTTGACTTTTCAGTGTTGACCTAGTTGCTGTTGTTGTTTGTGTTGACCGTTGACTTTTTGGGTTGACTTTTGAGTTAACCGTTTGGCTATCCTAGAGGGTTGTGTAACATTGCTGTTTGACTAACCATATTGAGACTTTTCTGGTTGAAGCATCCTGTTGATCGTTGTAACGCACCAATACACTTATATATTTATGGTTTGTCTTTTGTCGATCTACTGGTATTTTCTATCAACATTTTACTTTATTATTTATGTGATTGTTGTCTAATATTGAAGAGAAATTAAAGTTGCATCAAGCATAGAACATCTACATAAATTTACATGGTATCAGAGCTAAGGTGAAGACAAAGCCCTAATTTGTAGCAATCACCAAAGAAGAGGATGGGTTCCTCAAACTCTAATGGCTTTAAGGCTGATGACAAATTGCCTGGGAAGGATTACTTCCATGCTTGGAAGATGACATTGGATCTTAACTTGGAAGACCAAGCTATCATGGACTATGTGTAGGGTAAAATCTAAGAGCCTCCATCCACTGCTACTGTTGTTGCCAAAACAAAGTATAAGAAGGGGGAGATCAAAGCAAAGTTGATGATCAGAGACTCAATTAACAAGAGTCTGGTTACCTACATCTCTGAGCTGGGCACATCCAAAGAGATGTATGATAAGTTGGTTCACATGTTCAAGGCCAACAATGTGAATCAAGTCCTATTCTTCAAGAATCAATTGAATAATGTGAAGAAAGGCAGGGATGAGTCTGTTCAATCATATTTTCTGAAGCTGACTGAGACCAGGAACAACATGTTGGCTATTGGGGAGATAATAGCTAATTGAGAGATGGTACTCACCGCACTTGGAGGGTTCTCATCCGAATGGCATGTGTTCAACACTACCGTTCTCAATAACAATGTGATACCTGACTTTGACAAAGTACTATTGAGATGCGTACAAGAAGAGACAAGAATTAAGGAGTATGAAAATGAAAGAAATGTTGCCTACACTGCTCATTCTAGAAAAAAGAACTTTGGTGGTCCAAAGAACAAAGGAAGAGCAGGGGCCAAAGGAAAGAAGGGCAAGTGTTACACTTGTCATAGGTTAGGTCACTATGCTAGATAATTCCCTTTCAAGAAGGATTCTCCTGATGATGATGACAACAAAAACAACTGGAGGAATGGCAATCAAAGGAACAACAAGTTCAAGGGAAAGAGGAAAGCTCCCTCGAGCGGAAATGGTCAACCTTTCAAAAGGTTAAGAAACTCCAGGTATGAGGAATCAAATGTTGTTGATAAAAGAAATGAATTCATTCTTGTATCTGCCCTCTCTGCTGCATCTCCACCCGACACTATGGATGTCTAGTTGATAGATAGTGGTGCCTCAAGGCACATCACTGGGTTCAAGGAAGAACTTTCTGATATGGTTGAGAAGGATACTAATCTGGAAATTATCCTTGGAGATGATGCCACATATCCCATGAAAGGGACAGGGACTGTGACCCTCCACTTGTCTCAAGGTCAAGTCCTCCGCTTATAGGATGTACTCTATGTACCTAATTTGAAGATGATCTATATCGACCATGGAAGACAAAGGTTTCAATGTGGCATTCATTGATGGGAAGGTACACATCTGGAAGAATATATTCAAGAAAGCTACCACGATTTGGTTTAGAATTAATACACTCTACCGCGTTGGAGGAAGTCCAATGGGAGCAATGACGTGTGATACTATTCGATAGACTGAACTATGGCACCAAAGGTTTGGACACCTTCACTACAAGGCCCTTCCCGAAGCAAGGAAGGTGGTAACAAGGATGCCCGATTTTTTAAATAATTATGAAGGTATATGTCAGGGTTGTGCCGAAGGAAAGCATACAAGGGGACCTTTTCCCTCAAGTGTCACAAAGACATATGATGTCTTGCAATTGATACATTCTGATCTATCTGGAATGCTACCTGTGACATCCTTGGGAGGATGTTCTTATTATATGACATTCATAGATCACTTCTCTTGCAAAACCTGGATATACTTCTTGAAGAAGAAGGATGAGGCTTTCATGTGGTTTCGTACCTTCAAAGCCTTGGTGGAAAATCTAACATGGAATAAGATCAAGATATTGAGGACTAATAATGGCACTGAATATGAGACGAACGAGTTCAAGAAATTTTGCAGAGAAGCTAGCATTAATAGGGAGACCACAACTTTATATACTCCTGAGAAAAATGGGTCTACCAAAGTTTCTGTGGGGAGAAGCTGCGAACACTGTTGTGTACATACAAAACTGATGCCCGCATTCCACTTTGGACTCCAAAACTCCTGAAGAGTTTTTCACTGGTAAGAAACCTGACGTCTCACATTTTAGAGTTTTTGGATGTCCTGTTTATTTTCATATGCCGAAAGACAAGAGGAGCAAGCTAGATGCTTATGGGAAGAAAGGAATGTTTGTGGGCTACAAAGAAACTTCAAAGGCCTATAGATTCTATATGCCTGGTCAAAGGGAAGTGGAGATATGCCACGATGTCACCTTTGAAGAATATGCTTCCTTGAGGAAAGTAGTCAATCTTCCGAGATCTAAGGAAGATCATGAATCAAGGCCTAGAAATCAAGAAGAACCGAAGGATGAGATGATGCTCAATGATTAAGAACTGATAGACCCAATTGTTCCACCTCCTTCACTCGGGAAGAGACCATCATGGCTCAGGGACACTCTCAAGGATGTCGAGGGACATATGGCCCCAAGGGGGACATTCCATGAAAGCAAGAAGCCGAATAGATACCAAGGGTATCTAGCAGCCATGAGTACTATTGTATAATCTGAGCCTAGATCTTTTGAGGAAGCTATAAAGAATCAAGTCTGGAAGGATGCTATGCATGAAGAGTATGAGTCCATATTGAAGAATGATGTTTGGAATGTGGTTCCAAGACCAGAGGACAAAGCAGTTGTCACCTCGAAATGGCTCTACAAGATCAAGCATGTATATGATGGAAGTGCTGAAAAGTTCAAGGCAAGATTCGTTGCCCGTGGCTTCTCTCAAAAGGAAGGCATAGACTATGATGATATATTTTCACCTGTGGCTCGATATACCACCATCCAATCTATCATAGCCCTTGCTGCTATGCAAGGATGGAGTCTTCATCAGATGGATGTGAGGACCACATTTCTGCATGGTGCGATAAAGGAAGAGGTGTATGTGGAGAAACCTCTGGGGTTCAAAGTCCAGGATCAGGACACCCATGTCTGCAAGTTGAAGAAAGCCCTCTATGGGCTGAAGCAAGCACCCAAAGCTTGGTACGAGAGGATAGATAGCTACCTGATGAAGCCGGGATTCACTCGTATTAACGCTGATCTGAACCTTTACTTCAAGGTTGATAGAGAAAAGCCTCTCATTCTAGTGTTGTATGTGGATGACCTTTGCCTAACAGGTGTTGACCCTCTCATTCATCAGTGCAAGAGGGAGCTCGTTGCTGAGTTCGAGATGAAGGACCTAGGAATGATGCATTACTTCCTAGGCCTGGAGGTCTGGCAGAGACCTGGCGAGATTTTCCTTTCTTAAGGAAAATACATTGTGAAGCTTCTGGAAAGATTTGGTATGGTGGACTGTAAGTCCGTGTCGACATCGATGGAGCTCAACTTTAAGAAGTTGAGTGGTAGCGCTGCTGGGCCCATGTTAGCAAATCCTACTGATATCGTCAACTTGTAGGGGCCCTAATGTTCTTAGTGAACACCTGTCCGAACATATGTTTTGTAGTGAACACTTTGATTCAATAGATGGTTGAGCCTCATCACACTCACTGGGTTGGTGCCAAGAATCTTCTGAGATATCTTCGGGGCACGATAAACCATGGGCTGAGATACATTGCCGTGAGTGTGAAACTCCTTGGATATACTGATGTCGATTGGGTTGGTAGTGTGGTGGATCGTAAAAGCACATCGGGATGCTGCTTCACACTTGGATATACTTCGATATCATGGATGAGCAGGAAGTATAAGTCAGTGGCTTTGAGTACCGCGGAGGCTGAATACATTACGGCGAGTATGGCCTGTTGTGAAGAAGTTTGGTTGCGAAAGCTCTTCAGTGAGTTATTCGGGCATGTGCTAGATACCACTGTGATACTCTGTGATAACCAGAGTGGGATTCGGTTGTTTGAGAATCCCATGTTCCACGATTGATCCAAGCATATTGATATCAGGTACCACTTTATCTGGGATATGGTACAACGAGACGTCGTAAGGCTCAATCATATAGGAACTGATGAGCAGGTCGAGGATATTCTCACAAAGCCCCTAGGGAAGGTCAAGTTCCTAACCTTCCGTGAGAGTCTTAGTATCATGGAATGACCCTATGTTGAGGGTCCTATTGGACGATGAGCTCTAGGATCTCTGGGGGGCTTTGGGGATAGCTTCTCGGAGCTATAAGCAACCACACGGCTAGGCTTGTCGAACCTTGTTGGTGTGCTTCTACCACACCGTTGTGATGATTGAGTTGGTTAACCTCTCATTATCTATGGCCCGTGTGCATCCTATCCATTGAGTTCAGGGCTCATGGGAAGTACCTCTCATTTTGCGAGTGAGGTGGGAAAAGTTTGAGAATAGTAGCAAAGACTGATGGATGCATCATAGATTTCTGTACTCTATATCTAGGATGGCATGGACCAACTACTTGATCTGGGATCAAGTATAGTGAGGTTTCAGACCTCCAATTGACTTCGAGTTAGGTAAACCAACTTCGGGTTGGTATGAGACTCTTTGTGAGACCTATAGAGGTTTCAGACCTCTGGGTTGAATCTTTCATCCAGGAATGATGTCTTTGTGATTGACCCACTTTTGTTCTGAAATAAAGAAGCCAACAAAGCTAGTTACGGTGGGATGACGCACTATGTTTGGATTGCACAGGTGGATGTAGTTCTCCCTAGTTGAGAGGGAGTGTTAATTTTGGAAAACTAGGTCAAAAATCCATGTTGTGATGCTTAGATGAAGATACTAATATTTTTATTGGGTTCATCTTTCAGAGAGATGCAAGATCAATCTAAAGATCATCTTGATCCGATGAGCAGAACATTTACATTGAATTTATTCAAGATATGTGCAAGTCAACCTTAAGGTTTTGTGCCCCAACAGTTGTGTCACACACCCTCACTGATGGATATATATTGGTTAACGTTGGAGGAAATTTTCACTCATCTCATCCTCACACATTTCTCTCTCCTCATCGGATTGGTTCGATGATCTCGGTGGCTCTTCTCTCCACACGTGGGAAAATTCCAGTAGCAGCACATTTCTGATTTCGGTCTAGGGTTTCTGCAGCAAACTTTCACCAGCATTGAATTTGGTCAACGCAAGGTCAAATCGACCTGAAAATCTCCCAAAAGTTTGATTTTCCTAATCCGCATTTTTTGGCACTATTCCCGAGGCAAAATGTTGACTTTGAATTTTCAACATTGACCTAGTTACTGCTATTGTTTGTGTTGACCGTTGAATTTTTGGGTTGACTTTTGAGTTGACCGTTTGGCTATCCTAGAGGGTTGTGTGACGTTGCTGGTTGGTTGACCATATTGAGACTTTGCTAGTTGAAGCATCCTGTTGACTGTTCTAACACACCAACACACATATATTTCTGGCTTGTCTTCTGTCGATCTACTAGTATGTTCTATCAAAATTTTACTTTATTGTGTATGTGATTGTTGTCTAATATTGAAGAAAAAGTAAAGTTGCATCAAGCATAGAACATCTACATAAATTTACAGGTCCCCAGCTTGGCTTCTTACGCTGGAAAGAAAACTTGAGACCCAATTGATAATTGTAATCCTTCGACTTTTAAATATCAACCATGAGTTCCTAATTTTATTCTAGCTCCTTTGTTTATATGATCATCACCCAAGATTTTACAAAGAAACCAGTAAGGGTCCCTAGCTTGGCTTCTTAGGCTGGACAAAAAACTTGAGACCTAATTGATAATTTTAATCCTTCAAATTTTAAATATCAACCGTGACTTCCTTATTTTCTTCTAGCTCCCTTGTTTGTATATGATTAGCACCCTAAGATTTTCATTCTCAGCCTCAAAAATTTTATTCAATAGCTCCTTTTTTTCAACTAATTGCAATAGGTAAGTGTCTTTTGTCTAGTATTTTCTGAGTCATTGAATTTAAGGGCAGAGGTAAAGAGACTACTAGACAAAAAAGAGCAGAGTGACTGAATGTCAAATGAAAACAACATTGAGGAATCTCTTCTGATTTTCTCATGTGGGCCTTCTTCAATTGATGAGGTAGTAGGAACTTTCTACTCCAGAATAAGCGCTGGAGAATTATGTTGAGTGAACTACTACTCATGTAAATTTGACTCCTCCTTACAATTGGAATGTTTCTCTTCCCATAACTCTATCTTGTGTTATAATTCTAGATTTCTCTTGTTTATGAATAAATTGTCTCTGTATCACTATTGTCTGTCTCTTTTTGAGCGCTTGCTTGAATCAGTGAGATAATGTAGCTCATCTGGATTCCAAAATCCTTGAGTAATTCTGAAGAGTCCTTTTCTGTTTTTAATTCTTCTATTTGGTCCTCCATAGCCTTTTGAACGTTGTTTCCTTCTAAAGAATCATATAGTCTTGATAAGAATCCATTGTCCTGTTGTTATTCTTTCATATATATCATATCTAAATGAATGGAACATGAGATAAGCTTCATGACATTTTCCAAATTCCAAGATTTTTCATTGCACTTCTCATGTGTATAAGGGAAAATAGATTCCATACATTCAACATTATGCCTTTTTAGGGCTTGTTGTAAGGTTGGAAGCTTCTCTTAACCATGTCTTCTTTCTTTTGTATCCTTGACTTTGATAAAAACAATTGTTACCCACCCCTTTAAAGGTAAATTTTGTGTTATTTAAGAAATGAGAATTATGAACATTCATTATTATTGCTCAAGATAAATCATGTCCTCTAAATAATTTGGAAATTTAAAAAAATGACATATTTTAAAAAATTTCATTATTAATTTAATTTTTTATATATTAAGAAATAATACCGATGAATTATAAAACAATTGCAACATAAATAATATATAACAAAAAAAACCATGTATTTTTGGAATAATAAAATAGTTGTAACAAAAATAATATCAGAACAAGAAAAACTGTGAATATTTGGATGTATGAAAATTTAGGTACATTTTATTAAGTAAAATTTTAAAAGAATAATGGTTATAAACATTTAAAATTAATTTTATTAAATAATTAGTTTAGATCTAGAGTTAAGATTGATTTAGGCCATCTTAGTTCTCCCCTATAAAGAAACTACATTCCACATGAATACCATGAGTCAATACCATGGGCTGTATTTATAGTTTATCATTATTTTATTTTATTATTTTTATTGTATTTTGACCTAGTTAAAGTGTTCATTACATTATGTCAATATTTTTATTTAATTTACTTTTATTTTTAATTTTTAATTAGATTCAAAGTTAAGATTGATTTAGGCCATCTTAGTTCCCCCTATAAAGAAACTACATTCCACATGAATACCATCAGTCAATACCATCGGCTATAGTTATAGTTTATCATTATTTATTTTATTATTTTTATTTTATTGTATTTTGACATAGTTAAAATGTTCATTACATTATATCAATATTTTTATTTAATTTACTTTTATTTTTAATTTTGTGTAATTTGACATAGTCAAAATGTTAAACATGACATTACAACTTTTCTATCATACTTTATTAGAGAGAATAGTAGCACAAAAATGTAATATTTAAATATATAAATAATTATTTTCATTTTTTTATATTATTTTTTATCCATGTAATATAAATTACGCCGTAAGGCGTATGCGAATTTGTTCTTTCATAAGTACCATTTTTCAGGGTTTCTACATAACTACTTCTCATTCTTTTCTGCCATTTTCATAATGGTTTCTAACATTTCCTTTTCTCCATTTTCATAAAGGGTTCTACACTACTTTTTAGAATGGCATAGTCAAATTTCCTTCGGAGCATAGATTTCATTTTGAGCATAGATGGAATGGATGATGTTATTCTTATTTTCCTAGAGAAGGGTTTAAATCTTATGCTGACGGCATGTGATGGTTTATATATTCATTTTTAGGATGTCGATATAGCTCAATGATGTTTCTATTATATGATCAATTTATGTATTGCATTATGTAAGCATGGATTTCTATGTGTGTAGGATTCTCTGCAAGTTGATTTTTGTGTTTTTTTTTTTGTTCTAATCTAGTATTTTTTGTTGGTTATTGCAGATAACGAGATTTATGTTTGGAGCATTTTTCTCTCTTTGGAGCTTATTCCTCTGTCACTGTCCAGACCAGAAGTCGACATATGGTCAGTCGGATGTATCTTTGCAGAGGTGTTTCTATCAGATCCCTCTTCTTGGAAACAGAGAGGTATTGAGTTTTAATTAGCATTTTTGTATACAATTCAACATTATCTTTAGATTATAGATTTCTCAATATTTTTGAAATCTGATACTGAGTGAAGTGAAGGTAATTGTTTGATTTTGATTTGGTTCCAGTTGATCAAATTTCGAAAACCTTTAATTTTGCTACATTCAATTTTCATTGCGGATTTTTACATAAATCAGATATAAAGTTAAATCAATTATTTGAGTTTCATTTCATTTATGTTCATTAAATTTCCAAAATCTATAATTGAATTGGGTTCAACTCTCACTATGTGCATGAAATGAAACTTTGTATTCTGCTCAACAATTCATAGTTAAAACGTACATTTTCCCTCTAAGATTATCTTGAGAGTCAATTTAAAAATGAAGTGATATATTAATTTGGTAGCAAAAGGAATTTTTTAAGTAAACAAATTTGAACTAAAATTTGACAAAAAATACTTAAAAAAATCGATTTCATTGTATACTATGATTCAAATGATTTTGTTCTACATATTGTAAAAATTCGAATTTATTGTACAGTATAATATATTAGATTCAATTCTCATTGCAAAGTTTTACATAAATCATATACAGAGTTAAATCTTTGAGTTCGATTTCATTTATGTTCATTAAATTTCCAAAATATGTAATTGAATTGGGCTAAACTCTCAGTGTGTGCATGAAATGAAAGTTTGTATTATGTTCAACAATTCACAATTAAAAACATCATTTTTTTTTTCTCTAAAATTATCTTGAGAATCAGTTTAAAAATGGAGTAAGAGAGATTTTTTTAGATGCACAAATTTAATCTAAAATTTGAAAAAAAAAAAAAAACTTAAAAAAATAATTTCATTGTATATTATGATCCAAATTATTTTGTTTAACATACTGTAAAAATTCGAATTCTAGCATGAACGTTTCCGTTCTCCTCACTTTTTCTATAAAAGTTTGTACTCCACTCATTTAAAAAAATTAGTACTTTCGAAACATTTTATCGAGAACATCAAATTCCAAGTCTATCCAAAACATCAAATTTCTTATTTTTTCCTCGTGACACAATTTATGTTTTATGCCATCTAATCTATTTCATCATAAGATGTTGTTGAATTAAAATACATTTTGTTCACAATTTATGTTTTATGCCATCTCATGATTCCCTGCTACATCAGAAGATGCTGCTGAATTAAAATACATTTTGTTGATGTCTGCAGAGAATAACTGTGAAAGAGACGTTGGATTCAGAATATTTCTAGACAGAGCCACTACCCAGCCATCCTAACAGGTTTAATATTATTTTCCCAATTCAATTCAGTATTGAAATTCCCAGAATTGAAAGTAATTCTACTGAACATGTTAATTGTGTGTGTGTGGCATTGCAAAATACGGGGCCACAATTACAACTTAGTATCATGATGAAAAGTCCAGGCAGAAGATACAGGCGATAGAAGAGCATGCCCCAAAGAAACCAAAAATATGTCCAGTTTCATGAGAAGCTGATGCTGAATTAAAATACATTTTGTTTACATCTGCAGAGAATAACTGCAAAAGAGGCGCTAGATTCAGAATATTTCTGTGTAGACTCACTACCCTGCCATCTTAGCAGGATTTTCCCAATTCAATTCAGTATTGAAATTCCCAGAGTTGAAAGTAATTCTATTGAACATGTTAATTGTGTGTGTGCGGCATTGCAAAATACGGGGCCACAACTACAACTCGGTATCATGATGAAAAGACCAGGAAGAAGATACACGCAGTAGAAGAGCATGCCCCAAAGAAACCAAAACTATCACAGCCCAATCCCACAAATCCCAATCCCAATTCTGATTTTCCATTAACCCAAGGACAATTTTCCAGAGGACCACAGACGAATATCGATCCGGCAGAGAGAGAAGGTGGAGCTTCTACTGTAGTAACTAGCTGAGGGCTAGGTCAAGCGCGTGCAGGACGCAGACACTGGCATGGGCACGAATTGACTGTCGCTTCCCATAATGAGAGGCAGAGAGCTGTTGCTCGTCCTCCTCATCTCCCGAGCGGTGGACCTGGTGGTCGAGGTCAACGAACTAATATTGCGAGGTGAAATCCATTTTCTCCGAGATTTATTAACTCTGGTCTGAGTTTTGAACTCTCGCTGCTCCACGATCTTCTCTGGTTCTTTTACGTTCGTACATGTTTGCCTTATTATGCCTTCCTCCAACTAGTATTACCCATTTTATTTTTGGTTGACTTTAAGGAGATACAAAGAGGACTTAACAGAAATTTAATGTCCCTCCGTCATGGTATTAACTACGTACTCACATGATTATAAATTTAATTAACAAAATAATATAAATTCTTTTATTTGCAGCGGATGCCTGGGTGGGAGAGTGGTGTTGGAATTTAGTTCCAACGCTGACGGAGCTCGTAATGCGTTGACCTGCACTACATGCCTTGTCGAACTTTTGCTTGCTCGACACACCAGGGATTCTACAAAAGAATGGCATTCGTGGAAATAACAGCATGGCTGCCTCTCCCCTTTCTTTAACAAGGGAGAAACCAAGTAAAGTAGAGATTAAGACTCCTACAAATTTTAGCGACTAACTCACCTTTGGTTTTTTTAATGTCTTTTTTCCCATGTTTTCTGATTCGTGGAGCCTTAAATTTTATGGACTAAGGGAAAATTTTAGTTGGTTAACAATCTTTGTTAGTTTATGTAAAGTTTCATATATTAAATTTCAGTTTGAATTAATTTTCTATTTATTTTTCCAAAATATTTTTTTATTTTTCCAAAATATTTTATTGAATTTAAGTTTGAATTAATTTTTTATTTATTTTTCAAAATATTTTATTTATTTTTCTAAAATATTTTATATATTAAATTTTTAAATAAGATAAATTTTATAATAAAAAATTATGTTATTTTAAAACTAATTATTATTTTGAATAATTATATAATTATTTAAATTTTAAATAATTATTTAATAATATTCTCAAATGATTTATAATTATTATTTTATGAATAAATAAAATTTGTATTTTTTTTTTTTTTTAAGAGAAATATTAATCTTTAGAATATTTAAAGTAACGATACATGGTGATAAGCATAGATATTATTTCAAAAATGAGTTGTTATAGTTTCGTTTTTATTATAATTCATTTTTTTCATTTTTTTTTAATTTGTTTTCCATTTTTCATTTAAACTAAATAGTGTATTTGAAGAGTAACTATATTTGGTTTTGACCACAAAACCTTTTAAACTTAAAAAAAATTATAGTTTTATTTTTCATAATTTATTTATATAACTCTCTATTCTATCTAGAAATTGAGATATATACAAAACCAATGAATTTAAAGTCAACAACCATCACATAACTAATTAAAAAAAACAACACAATATCACTCATTATTCTATATTTGTGGATCAAATTAAAATAAATATGATATAATAATGGTTCAAAATTTATGTAGTTCCTCTCCAACTAAGTTTAGAGGGAAGTTTAATAAATTATCAGATGATTACACATGACCTATACCACACTAATCATGTTACCTAACATATTAATTTTTTTACAACTAATGAATTTAAAATCAACAACCATCACATAATTAATTTAAAAAAAAAACACAATATCACTAATTATTTTATATTTGTGTATCAAATTAAAATAGATATGAACTCAAAGGCATAAGAGGCGTGGAGGCATGGTCTCAAAATAGATATGAATGCAAAATAGATATGAATGAATTGTAGTTGTAGCTGTCAAAGGCATAAGAGGAGTGGTCTGCAACTGTATCGAGAATGTATAGGCCCAATCCAACGCACCTCGGGCATGGCTACGTAGAAGGTCTAGGTTGAAGTCTCATTGGCCAAAGTCGACCCCGTGCCACTGAGGCATGGAATTGGCACTGAAGAGCTCCTAATTTTTCTTTGAAGTCCCACAAGGCCGATTACACATGACCTATACCACACTAATCATGTTGCCTAACATATTAAATTTTTTACAACTAATGAATTTAAAATCAACAACCATCACATAATTAATTAAAAAAACAAGACAATATCACTAATTTTTTTATATTTGTGGATCAAATTAAAATAGATATGAACTCAAAGGCATAAGAGGCGTGGAGGCGTGGTCTGAAAAATAGATACGAATGAACTATAGCTGTCAAAGGCATAAGAGGTGTGGTCTGCAACAGTATCTAGAATGTATAGTCCAAATCCAACGCACCTCAGACATGGCTACATAGAAGGTCTAGGTCGAAGTCTCGTTGGCCAAAGTCGACCCCGTGCCATTGAGGAGCGGAATTGACACTGAAGAGCCCCTCATTTTCCTTCGAAGTCCCACGAGGCCTCAGGTCCTCATTGAAGAGCTTGTAGATGTAGGTGTTGAAAGGCTATCCAACTAAGTTTAGAGGGAAATTATTAGATGATTACACATGACCTATACCACACTACTCATGTTACCCAACATATTAATTTTCTTACAACTAATGAATTTAAAATCAACAACCATCACATAATTAATTAAAAAAAACAACACAATATCACTACTTATTTTATATTTGTGGATCAAATTAAAATAGATATGAACTCAAAGGCATAAGAGGCGTGGAGGTGTGGTCTGAAAAATAGATACAAATGAACTATAGTTGTCAAAGGCATAAGAGGCGTGGTCTGCAACGATATCCAGAATGTATAGGCCCAATCCAATGCACCTCGGACATGGCTACATAGAAGGTCTAGGTCGAAGTCTCGTTGGCCAAAGTCGACCCCGTGCCATTGAGGTGTGGAATTGGCACTGAAGAGCCCCTAATTTTTCTTCGAAGTCCCACTAGGCCTCAGGTGCTCATTGAAGAGCTCGTAGATGTAGGTGTTGAAAGGCACACCAAGGAGCTTGGGGGTTTTGGTGCTGCTGAGCACATACTGGACAAGATTGTTGTTGTAAGTGTTAGTGTTGTGTACGGTGTCATTTCCCATGGAGGGCCACCTGGTCTCTATCATGACCGTAGGGCTGGTTTGGAAGTTTAGAGAGGCTATGGCATAGTAGTTCATTTCGACCATGACATTGAAGACATTGGTATAGTGGAGAAACATGTTGGGGTCAACAACCTCCTTGTTGAGTCGGAGTGATTAGAATAGTGCATAGTCTAGTGGCATGCCATTTTTGCCCTACATGTAGAGATAGTAGGCATAGGCATTGAGCATCATGTAATACCTTGTGACTTTGTGTCGCGCAGGAAGGATGACAACATCATCATCGTGCTATTCCTTTTCTATTTATTTTCTCAAAATATTTTATTTTTAAATGAGATAAATTTTATAATAAAAAACTATGTTAATTAATTTTTTTTTTAATAATTATATAACTATTTAAATTTTAAATAATTTTATAAAAATATTACCAAATGTTTTATAATTATTATTTTATGAATAAATAAAATTTGTGATTTTTTTTTATATTTTAAGAGAAATATTAATCTTTAGAATATTTAAATTAAAGATACATGGTGGTAAGCATAGATATTATTCCAAAAATGGGTTGTTATAGTTCAATTTTTATTAGAAAGCATTTTTTTCATCCTTTTCCCTTTATTTCTTTTCCATTTTTAATTTAAAACTATTTTTTTTTTTTAATTTGAATAAACATATCTTGTAATTATAATAACTACATTTGATTAAAACATATTTGGTACAAATTCATATAAATGTAAAATAAAAGAATACTAAAAAACTAAATTTATTAGTGAAATTGTAATAAACAACCTCCCTTGCATTCATTTCTTAGAAGCTAAAAAATAATCCCAATTATAGAAAAGAAATTATGAGGAGGCTTTAAAAAATCCTTACTTTTGGAATATTTTACATTGATCTTTGAGGCTATTAAGCTTGTAAATTAACTAGTCAACAATTTATAATTAGATAATCGTCATTGTTTGATTGCAGGTTCTTCTCCACATCCATAAACAAGAAAGGGATTGGTGAAATTTCACAACAATTAGATGTCAAATACATGCATATTTATAATTATACTTATTCCTTGTCTAATTATACTTGTTACTCATACAATGGGTTTTTAGCATGGTATTGAATTTAGTACCGGGTGGTTTTTCTTTGTTCGCGTGAAGGGTTGTTGCTAAAATATATTCCCTTGTTATTTCTAATGTTAGTGGTTCTATTCATTTTGATAAATGCAATGATGATTAGCTATAAAGGAGTTGAGTGATTGTAGAATTTTTGTATACCATAACATTTTAAGTTTATCATGAATCTATGGCAATTTGAGCATAAGCTTTGTTTTATTTGTCATGGTCATGGTCTAGGTTATGCTGATGATGTTGGGAATTTGTATTGATGGTTTAGTTCGTTCAGATCCTGTTTGGACACTATCTTGACCATTTTTTCTTTGAAATCAATCATATTCATTTTTATATCCTAGGATACAACTACTTGACAATACTTTCTTTGAAATGAATCCGGATTATTTTTACATCCCACTTGGATACTGAAACAATATTTTCTATGAAAGGAATCAAATTCATTTGTATACTAATGATAAAGTGAATTGAGGTTAGAATAATTTCCTCAAGGAGGGTCCCAAACACCCAAAGGACTTGTGAACTAAAACTTCAGGTGAGTGGTTAAATAATTCTCATCTTTAATCACCTCATCTAATTGTTAATAAGTGCCAAAATAAATATAATGTAATAAACATAGGTGATACCAAAAATGAAATTTTTCAATTTGTCAAGGCCAACAAAAGGACGCCCTCTATAATCAACAAATATGTCGATTTGAAATGATAGTGTGTTTAGGTGACTTAAATTTGCTTAACAACATAGACATCTTTAAATGAAAAATGTTTTGTTATTATATGATATACTTGATCTAAAGAGATCAGACATCTTTAAATGAAACAAGTTTTGTTATTATATGATATACTTGATCTAAAGAGATCATGCAAATCATCTCAAACACTTAAAGAAAACTTATAAACTATTAGTATTCTGAAATAGTTTTCATAAATCCTATGGAGGAGGTCTTGTGCATTACATTCATTTTGAACATATTTTGGAATATTTTCTTAGTTGGAATCTTCCTCAATCATAACATATGATAAAAAAGAAATGCCAGTAAAGAAATAAAATTGCATAAACATTTTACTTCTTTTTTTCTATGCTACTGTTTCATATGCTAGCATCTTACGGCGTTTCCTTTGCAACATGTGGTGCAATTGCTAGTTAATTGGTTTTTGTGGAGTTTAATTTTATGATATCAATTTTATTATAAATAAAAAAATTATGCTTATGTACCCAAAAATGTAATGTTTATGTATTTTACAAAAATAAATTATTCATTAAACTAATTTATGTTAAATCTAGTTTTATTAAGTTATTAATTTAAATTTTATTAAAAAAATTGAGGTTAAAATCTAACAAATTTGTAATAACATTTTAACTTAAAAGTCACCAAAACCTAAATTCAATTTAACTTATTAAAAAGAAAAAACTAACATTATTAAAAACATATATAAAAATATTTACTTGATCTAATGACCTAAAACATTTCAATCGTCTAACATTTGATCCAATGGCTCAAACATGGA